>LUCM01011125.1:0-55894 GCA_008360955.1 Fasciolopsis buskii | reverse complement strand
TGTAAGACCGCTCAGACCTGATATTTCACTGAAGCTGAAGGGTCGTGTGTACGTGGGGCTGGAATTTGGCTGTGCACTCAAGTTCTGTTGGATGGTTGTACGAGGACAAGTGACAGTTGAGCGATGATAACGGGGATGGATTTTTTCGTCGGTTGCTACGCGTTACTCGCTCATCAGATGTCGTTTCGAAAGGTTGATGGCTGACAATTCTATACGGCCGTAACTGCATGGACTGTTGAGTTGTGCAGGGTTCGACCGACACAAATGTAAAGGTTCAGGTCCTCTGCCAAAATGACCTCTATATCTCAGCGTATTGAAAGGATGAGTTAGACTACTCTGGTGGAGTCGACGGTGGTTGCGGTATGCCTCACGAATACACGGTCCTACAGGTGTACAGTTTACCTGAATGCTCCGTGTGATGCGTATCTCAGGCACGAGTGAACGAAAGCGGTATGCGAAGGCAAGAGGTCAACAGATGATGTAGCGTGCAACAGGTAGGGATGAGGAAATGTACATACTGGACAACATGGAAAAACGGGAATAAAGAAATGGGTTACCCCAAATCCTAATAAGTGTATCGAGAGTTGGGACCGAAAGGACCCGTGAATAGGCTGCTTGAGAGACACTGCAGCTTTAGTATGCAGCAAAACCAATGAACGCAAGTGGCGATCCTGTTGTCATTTTCGTCTAATTAGAATGGCTCAAAGTGTGCGTTTGTACACCTAGAGTGTACTCCGTGTGTTGGTTCAATGTTTTTATAGAAATATGCAACTGCGGAGAAATTATGGTGGACAGAGGGGCTCGCTTTCATTTTTAATGCTGAAACATGATGATGATGATGATGGTGATTGATGATGATAAATACGGTTATGTTGATGATGATTACGTTGTTGTTGATGATGATGCTGATGGTGGTGATGATGGTGGTGATGATGATGATGGCGATGAAAGCATGAGGGAAGGGAATTAGGTTGTGTCTGGGCTGTGAACAGCTATCACGGATTTGTTCTCTCGAATGGACGTTTCTAAGAGCACAACTTGCAACTATTATAAAGTTCCTGCGCATTATAGTTAAGCACCCATTGTTGTCTATTTCGTGGGTGCCTGTTCGATATTCGAGGCTACTAAAGTCGAACTGAATACTTAGGTTTAAGCGATGCATGAAAACTATCTCGCACTCTGCCACTAATGCTGCCAACAGATATATCTATTGTGCCGCAGTTCTTCCCGGCATTTTGTGTGATCTTTTATCGAATGAACGGAAATTATTAGAGAATTCCTGGAGAAAGGACGCTGGACGATCAATGCACATCGGATGTCCACATCGCAGAAGGCTCTTTATTTTGTCAATGCTAACCGAAATCCTTGATTCAAACGTCTCACTCAACGCTCAGTGGAGCATCAGTCCAAGACGGGTACTCGGAACAAACACATGGTTATCACGACCCACCCTCCTCAAGGCTATGAACGGTCCTGATTACCCTGAGCGACGACCGATACAGTATGGATTTCATTGTTTGTGCTATTCATTGGAGTTTGTTGAATGAATACTGCTGTAGGATCCAGTCACTAAGCAAGAAGACGATAAGAGTTCCCAACCAGAGCCTTTGATTCTAACGGTACTGTGTTTGCAAGATACCAAGGATCGGGTGAATGGAAGCCCATCTACTTGGATGAATTATTTTTCCACTCAATTTTTCGATTGAGTTGCCAGCTCAAATCAAGCCTTAGCGTGGTGTAACAGGAGACTATTTCGTTAGGTATCTACCGGCTGAGCCTTGGGGCATGGTTGAGTTTTCGGGTTAGGATCAGTCATCTTGTGTAGCTTTTTAGGTTATGAAAGCACGGAATGCGTCACCCACTTTTATTGCGGGCTTATTCTGGATGCCTCTGGTTTTTATTTAGTTCGATTTGTCTACTCCTATACGAATAAAATGTCTCCGTGTGACCGTCTTGGTTTTTCCCATGTACATCAACGTTCGGTATACTAAAACCATGCAGAAAGCAAGCCATTTTTTAGCTTTCATTTGCCCAAAGATGAAACAAGACTGTCCGCTATTTGATGTTTTTCATTTTCGGCGGAAAATGACTTGTTCATTAACTGGGAGTTAATTATGGATCACGTACATGTAAACAGTCTTGACGTCTCATATTTCCTGTTTCATGCCACATGGTATGAGGCCGTTGGCTAAAGACTTGATTTTTTTTCTTTCAAATATGGCTTTATCCATCTCGGGTTAGATTTTCCGTTTAGCGTGTACCAGCATACCTATCGCTGAACGAAGGAACGAGAACGTTGGCAAAATGTTCATCGTTTTGAAAACCGGCTTTTGATTTTGGCATAAAATGCATCAAATTTTGTCACAAAATCATGCGATATAGTTACTACTGAAATATCAGTTGTGTTGTACAAGCCAGGACCTTCTTAAGTCATTTTTCGCCGATAATGTTTACCAAACAAGAAAAAAGCTAACTTCTAACACTCAGTTGTTCAAGAACTGAATTACATGAAGTTAGATCTGGTAGACAATGAAAACACACTTGATGCGATTAGTAAACAAAAGGTAACTTGGTTTGACAAAGGAAGGGAAATGTTCGTTCAATATAAATTTGTTTAAAGTCGAGAAATATGTTCCATTTCGATATCACTTTAATAAATCGATGAACATGTTAACATCTCTTATTTCGAACCTGGAAAAATGATATGGAGACAATAAAAAGAATGACGGGAAGAAAGTGGAAAAATTTTGAAACTGGCAATATGAGAAAAATGACCTTGTCTGTAAGAATGTATTATGAATCCGAGGTGAATATGACAATATCTGAATGGAGTCACTTTAAGATGTGTATTTTTTCAAAAATGAATAACAGAGTTTTCGGTATGGAGTATGGTTGACCGAGGTCCTGGTTTTACTAACTACATGGGCATCATTTTTCGATAGCTCCCAAAGCTCGATCGTTTCAGATTCTTCATTCAAAGATATTTCGGTTATTTAGTTTTGGGAACTGTTCTGTTATCAAGGTGTAAAACTGAGCAGTTAATTTTGATCTGTGACAAAAAATGTCCCTTGACAAGTGAAAAGAGAGTGTCGTCACGTTCACTGACAGACTTAATAACGAGGATCATTAGACGATGAAAGATAAAATATTGATTAGGTGGTGTAACAAGTAGTTATGGTCAGATTTAGTTTAATTCACGCAAATTGAGTACGATTTGAACCACACACTTGAAACCTTACGCTAGTTACGAGTGCAGAGTGAAAGAAGAAATGGATACATAGTAGGACCTTTGAACTCATCAATAGGCATAGTGACGGAGTTAGAGATAAGAGGAAATCGGGTCCGCTTATTAAATAATTTTCTTTCATCCAGAAATTGTACGACAGTAAAAGTTAGCTGGGCAACTTTGATGAAAACAGCCTTCCATGGACACAATCAAGTTCAGTACTACAACCAAAGAAACATCAACGATCGCCGATTCGGCTAATGAAGGATAAGTAGAATTTATTAAGCTAGCTAGGGCATCAAATGTTGACCGCAATTTGCAGTAAACTCATTGATAATCGTAGCGGGTAACAATGCATGACGTGGGACGTGCATATTTCCAGTTGTCAAATAACTTTGGGAGAAGAAATCACGTTGTGGGATAAAATTTACCGAACTCCTTCTTGGGCACTGCAGTAACTTTGGCCGGTTCTCATGAGTTGGCCGGTTTGTCGTTTGCCATGCCTTTTTTCAGCCGGTCTATGAGGAATTGACGTAAATGTGGGGCGCAATCTTTAAGGGTGACACGTTGAAATCTGTCAGACCTCGCGACCTACTTGATTTGAATTTTCATAAACTCAGAAACGTTGTTGCTGGTATTGTTATTAAACATATCAAGGGTCAGACGAGATGCCAGAATTAATTCTGGTAGTGAGGGTTAACGCGGAAATGGAGCAGAGAATGGGTAATTAAATTCGACAACGATTTGTGCTATCGTTTCACCTAATTCTTAGCATAATATGTATTCCGAGATCGGCAACGACTACTGTAACCAGGCCTTGTTAGCGCACAGTGATGTCAATTTACCGATTTCTGTTTTTTGAACAAGTTATGGGCCAGCATGGTTTAAAAGCAGACGATCTTGGACCAAATAAGCCAGCTCTTCATGATGTTTCAGGGCTTTAAATACGAATATGACAATCCGCAGGTCAGACTAAAGTTATTCCTGTGGATAGGATGTCAGATGAAGACGAAAGACCGCTTCGTTGAAGTTGCAAAACTGATTAAAGTTTACCGACAACGATATCTCTTTAAAATTAGTTAGACATTCAAGTTTTGTTTCTGAACGATTTTATGGTCAAACGAACAGATATGTGTAGCACAATTTGCATTTCTAAAGGGTTTGATGATACAGTGATCAGAGTTAGATAGTGGAACCTTTTCCTGGACATAAGTTTATTCAAAATTAGCGTATTAGGCCTTGCGCTTCCTGGCATGAAAAATACGGCTAAAACCTTAGTGGTCAAAACTATCAGGATGTGAGAAATTCGCTAACAAAATCCTTTCTGATCCCACGCATCCTCTGCACCACGAACTTTCAAAGTATCGCTCTCATAATTCTACACGATCCGCTTTTCGTTCCATACCGTGCAGAATCATAACTGTAGGAATTCTACTGTCCCAAATTTAGCACGAATTTTGACGAACCGTGATCGGGTTTCAACCGAAATCCTGAGCTACATATCATAATGTGCTATGGTAATTCATCGATGAGTTTTTTTAACTTTTAAGAGATGATATGTGTATTTCTATTTTATTTGTTTATTTATTTTCTATTTCATTTTTACCCTCATATTTTTTGACTGAAATGCCGCATTATTTATTGTGCGCAAAAGTCTATACAATATAATACAGTTCAATACAATACCAGCGGCAGTGAGATTCTTGTGCTACCGTTCCTTTCGACGTGAATACATCGATAAACGGAGGAAAATTGCTAGCCATGCAGGGTGGTAGAACGTGCGTCTGACGTTACCGTCATTCGGTACTCGCCGTGAGGTCACTGTCTGCATTCTCCTAACAAAACAGGTATTTGATTTGATGTTTGTAAATAACAATTCTAAAGAATTACACTAGGGACGCTCGAAATGAGTCACTAGGTCACCACGACTTCTTCACTGACATAAGTGGTCTTTATGGTAAAGCTCGTATCTTTCGAATTCAGTCAAAACAGAAACGTAAGAATACAGCACGTTCCTTGCAGAAGAACTGTTCCTCGCGTGCAAACTTCTACTGGGCTGACGAAATTCTCCAAACCATTCATTTTCCACATTGACGATCGCAAGTTGGCTGAGAGTGTTGGTGCTATGGGGAAATTTTTCCCTCAGGATGATTCAGGGTTAACGCCCAGGCGACACAATGTTTCTAACGGGCATCGCGTTACGTTTCTCTTAGTTTGGTATAGGGGTTACGTAAATGACGAAAGAATTCAGTAACGGTTAACAATTTGAGCAATAATATCATCGTGCCTTTGACGTTTTAAAAATTACGGCGCCTATTCAGGAATGATTGGTGCGAAGAGTGATTAATGAACGCAATACATCCAATCGACTGGATGCACCCAGTGATATAGGCGCCAATAATCTAGAACAGCATAGCCAGATATGAAGACCCCATTGTTTGCAAATCACTGTATTACACGAATGGGCAATACTAGTTGCCCTCCCATTCAGTATGCAATTGAAATTCACCGTTACGGACGTTAGTTGCCTCATTGCCTGTAGCTCTTCCAACGGATCAACTAGTATCCATGGTCATGACGAGTTATGGGGTTTGTTTAGGCAGATTTGGCAAACATGAATTTAACCCAACAATGAAAAGTTTTCGTCCTCAGCGGGAATTATGATAGGATCAGCGGACTCGAGGCTCGCACGGATGGTCACACATGACCAGACACTGACAGATCCGAAACAGATGCGAAATTGATTAATGGTAGCTCTCACCCATCACAACTTGAATCCAGCATATGCGCACAGAGAAAAGTCACGGGACGGCAAGGCTAGCAATATATTATTTGTCTTTGGACACCGGTATATCAGGGGACACATAATCCGCAGTGCCGTTTAAAGTTCTGGCCTCAATACACCCATGCAGTCTTCTAGGGAATCTTCGTGATAAGCCGAAGTGAGTTCTTCGAGGTTCTCTTTATATACCACGTATTGAGAACCCTGAAACTGGAGGGAAACAAAAGTGAAGTAGGAGGTGAGCAATGCGAAGGACCTAGAACAGGTTCGTCCTCCTAACATAATCTTGTTAAATCTGAAGAATCTATGCGAAAATCGTGGACGAGAAATATTAAATTGGACAGTAGTAAGATTATTTGCAACAGTACATTTGAAACACACGAACCGTTAGCAAATCTCCAAATGTTTGCTTGCTAAGAATGATTTTCTAAAAAGGCTGCCATGACCGCGACTATCGGAGGCAAGATATGAAACAATGGACTCAACGATGCAGAACAAATTTTGAAGTCATGTACCGCTAATAGGTACACAGCAAAAGATCAAGGGTGTAGATTTTCATGAATTAACCTTCGAACGGAAATCGAATGTAGTACGACCATCGTGCCAATTTCGAAGCAGAAAAATGAAGCAAACTATAGGTTGGAGATTGTCACTTTCAATGTGTCAATGTAGCACTAACGTGATACTAAGTACACGATTTAAAGATTAAATAATGAAACAAGGTTAATTTCTCAGAAAAACGTCACTAACAGTTTCTAACTGGCTGAGTAGGGTGCAATGGCGTGTGGAATATTCAAACCCATGGAACTGGTGCTCACGAGCCGGGGTGTTGGAGGCTTGATTTCAGCTGGTCCTGGTAACGATGCTACTGATAAACTAGGAGCCTAAAGTTTTTAGTGTTAGCAGAAACCAAATGGACAATTCGGTACTTTTTTCAGAAGCAGATGGTTAGATCGAATAGTTATACTAAAACAGCGGTGCTTCAGATATTTCTTCTTTTAGCCTATTTAATTTGGTGTGTTAAAATCTTTTCACCTAAGAGAAATTGAAAATAACTACAGAGTGTTCTATAGCTGATTAAAGTGTACAATGATAGGAACGCCATAATTTGACGATAAATCCGGTTGGGTAGAGAATCAACCACCTCTGTCTGCTTAGATTCAATAAAAACCACCCACTACGTGATAGCTTTTTAACTTTTGCTCAATCGACGATCATGATTGAATTTTTCAATCTATATTTAAAACCGCATACCTAATCAGCGTGCTTTGGAAAGGGGGACGAAGATGGCAACGATTTTGCGCGAGCAAATTCATCGTCGGTTTGAATCACTCGCCACGTTACGAGAAAGAATTTCGGGAGTGGATATGGTGAGCCAGCGCTTTGTGGTTCTTGTAATGTATGCTTGTATCATATTGGCCAAAAATTACTATCTGTCTGAAAAGTGACAAGTAAGATACGGTCACAAATTCGTAAGAGCATTTGTGCACTCAAGCGAGCCGGGCAGCATCGAACCTAAGCAGAACGCAACTAAATAACATATACGATGAACGGTACCGTCTAAAGGGTAAAACTCTGGACGCGTGCAAAAAGTACAGATTTTGAGTTCAGTGAGAAAAACAACCAGACAGATTTCACAAAGTCACTGTCGAGCGTTGACGCAAATCATAGAAAAACGATGTTCGATATTCTTTAAAAGATAGGTGCTACTACAATTTCGTGAACTCCAACTCGGCAGTATGTCTTTACCTACACGAGCCAGTCTACGTTTGTCATATCGTGGACATAATCATATAACAAATAATTTCTGAATTGAAGAACGACGGACAGTAGGGTAACTACTCTGTGGGAGTGCGGAAAACATGTCCGAAACACCTTAATTTTCTGTGATTCCGAGATCTCATCTAACAAATGAATCCTCTGGTCTAGTATCTTATGTTCAGACCGTGAGGTGCTGAAAGGATTCCCCATCATATTGAACCAATACCAGGAAAATAAGTGTTCACTCAACGACAGCCTAAACACATTTGTCTTCAAGGGCTAAATTCCTAAGTTGCATAACTGACCCGACCTTAATGCTATTGTACGCACTCGGTCCATGATGGACAGTCAGATTTCACGCTGAAACTACAGATAGTGTAATCGGCAGCTGAATACATCTACTTCAATTATTTTTGTGATGCAGTCTAAAGTACTAAATGGGAAATAACGAATTTGCAAAGTTGTGTGCTTTATCAAGTATAGCGGATTCGTAAATACTGACTGCCAATTTCTATAGCTCCCGTAGGTATCTCCCAACTAATGGAAAACTTTGGGTGTTCCACTAGGATTGTTCAAGGCAAGGGAGGCAGTACGTGAACTGACCCAAACAATGAGCACCTGATTCTGTAAGCAGATCACCGTGATTTGTTAATTTTCATCTTGATTCACAGCGGTCGCATATTATGTTTTAATTTTATTCTACAATCACTGAATGGAATATTGTGCACCTTCTTTCATCTACAAAGTCTCCAGGGTGTCCATATTTTTTTATTTATTTGATCCACGGAAAAGGGTGAATAACATGTTGATGGGTCACTCATAGTTGTATGCACCGGATTGAAATTTGAGTTCAGTTCACCCTAATTTTTGTATACCTGATACATTTTCATCGCTGATTTTTAGAATTTACTCTGTTTCGATTATCAGTGCAAGTACCTTTAGCGAGGATTATCTGTTTCGTTGAAGAATAATAGTTCGCACCGATTGGCATTCTCGGTTTTAGTGCACTCACTGGATAATGCTTTTTTATGTGAGCCGGAATGTAGTTGGTGGGACATCGAATTCCCTCTCCCAGTAGTGGCCAGGTAATCACAGTTCATCAATATCAGCCAAAAATCGCGCGGTGCAACATGAATTATTTTCTGTTTCATCTTAGGGTCATAGCCTCCAGCACGGATGGAATGTGCCTCACACAGTAAAATTCATGTTGATATGGTGTGCATATTTCTCTGACTGGCATTGTGAGGGAGTAAATCAGGACTAATCATCTAACATTATTTCCAGCATAATTTTATAATATCCTTATCACAACTACCTTATGATTGTCAATAACTTCCAGTTTCAGATTTCTTCTCGTCCCAGTGACCTTGACGCATTCAAAGATTACCGTATACCCACCGTTACCGAGTTCATTGATGTTTATCTTGAATTAAAAAGATTGTCTCGTGAAGAAAAAGTTTTAAAACGGAAGTTGGATTTTACAAAGGTATGTTTTCCGAAATCAAAATCAAAAACCTAGATAATTTTGTTACAGCAGTTTCTACGCGACCTGCATTTCGATGTCATTCCGCAGCAAGATTAGAGTGATGACAGTTAACTACAATTTTAAATCAGGCTAGTTACATGATGTTCTTAATGAGGTATGATACAAAGTGGTTGAATGAAACCCTAGGAGTTTGCGATTTGCTTCTGACCAAAAAAGAAAAGATTGGGTAAGGGTGCACTGCGCCTATACTTTTCTATGGTCTGTTCAACTAGGGATAAGGGTGGCAAAGTCGCCCTAGTGATTAAGCCGGTTCCTGTGATATAAGTTGTGCAAAGACTAAATAGAACAAAGAAGCAATTGTAATTTTTTATTGGGATTACTGGAAATAGTCAGCCATGGCTAATCAGCTGCTAAAACAGTTCCTGCCTAATCTGATATGAAATTAACTTCAAGCGCATAAAGCCGTATCGAAAAAAGAAACCGATAAGTTCGATCTTGGCTAATCCGGATTTAGAAATGTGCGAAGCAAACAACTTATTCTCACTTGCCCGCGTGAGCTGACCTTTTTGTTCATTCTAGGGTCAACAGTTGCGAAACTAGGCACAACATGCGCTTAATTCACTGCTCTGATTCGCAACGGAATGGATCATATGACTAGACCATCAGTACTACGTATGTTTATGTACATGAGTGCTCATCCCATTGCATACCACAGTGAACAATTTGGAAGCGAACATGAAAAAAATTATCAGAAGCTTCCAAAGAGAAGTTTAACGACTGAGGTGTCAATTGCCGTAAAAGGAATAAGGTCGGAACAGCGGACGGAGGCAAGTCATGCAGTCACAACTGTTCAGTCCCTAGCTAGGACCGAAGGGTGCTAGCCCCAAATGGCAGGGGCAAGAAGGCCTTGATGGTAAGTTCGGTGAGTCAGCGTAGCGCCGAATGCACGAGTAAGACACTGTCTGAACAAACGAACGCCATATAAAAGATACAAATGAGGGATCAATTCGTGCGTGGTAAGAAACTCATGGATGTATTTTCTGTCGAATAATGAAGCCGTAAATGGGCAACGTCCTCCCAGTAAATAGGATTTGGAGGAACCATGTCAAATGCCAGAGGGGCAGAATTTGTTATAAATTTCATTTGTGATGACACCAAAATGGTATTTATACGACAATACAAAAAGAAGTGAACCAGAACAAGGATACCTTCAGTAAATAAAGGTTGCAAACGACAACTATCGACTGAACCAAAACCCGCATGAGTCAACGGATATTGCGTGCGGTAAGAAAAACGCAAACAAGCAAATGTCACAAGACCAAAATCAAGCTTCTTTATGGATCACAGAGAAAATGATTTGCGAAAGATCGACACCATTACAATTCTTTACAAACTTTACCACTTGATTCTTTATTTACAACTCACATCACAGCCACAGCCAACTGACTCGTCTTATTTAATTCCTTGAAAATTCCCGTTGGCTTTCCACGGATTAAAACAGGAACTAGACAAAAATATTCCAACTGAACAAACTGTATCATTTCCCAAATTATTAGTATTTAGATCAATGATATTTGGAATTGTCAAAAACGCCATTTTCATAAGACTTGATATGCATACATCCGCCGCCTGCTTGTAGGACAATGCACAGATGATCAATACATTTTAATGAGGATATATCCAAAAGTAGTCGCAAGTGTGTACTGGCTCATCTGTGCTGTAAGATCGACAGCGGGTTCATCCTCCGATAGGATTACAGACACACAAAAGGGTGATCTTGTGACAGCAACCAGCGCTGACTGGATGCAATCCCTTGACGTGAACTGAGACTTCGATTTTTAGGTTTGTTTGATAATCGAAAAGATGAGTGATAGAACTGTACGTGTGTGTATGATCCGAATAATCCACCCTTATTGCCAGTTACGCCACCATCTAGTGTACTTACTAAATAACGATTTCATGTGCTACAGTGTTCCAAACTTTCGAAATAGCCAGCCTTAGTTGCAAGAGAGTGTAATTCATGTATACGGACATAACAGGCAGCCAGTCATTCTCTCAGCTCAGATTACACCTTTTGTTTATGGACGCGCTCTTAGTCTGAAGCATTTTCCGCTGGTTAGGAGCCAAACGGTGCAATTCATGAGCTATACCACCTGTTAACTGGGTCACTCCGTCCGCGTTGAGTGAAAGTCGGGCAGCTTTGGGTGATTTGCCAAGTGGGATAAGTTTGGGACGGGTCTGAATGAAAGCCAATCATTTGTAAATATTAATAATAATGATAATAGTAAGATATAAGTGGTCATTAAGATTAGAAACCTGGATTTTTCATGGCTATGCGGAAACACTGATCACCATAGCACGGCACTAATGCTTTTAATGTCACAATACCATGGAATATCTTTTACTACCGAGTATTGCGAAGCGATCAAAGAGGCTTGATGGATGCAAAGGGATTAGTTCGAGTGATGTGATGACAAGGTCACATATTACACTAACAGAAAAGCCTTAGTGGTTTAAATTTTGTAAAATATTCCGACAAGAATTTGGCCCGAAATATCAACAATGTTTATCGGCTGTCTGATAAGCATCATCCCATGAATAGTCGGGGTAGTAATTGCTAACAGCAGCGGAAATCCAAGGCAACAATTTGCATACCACTGGGTTTTCAAAGGGTGCACTGATACTGGTGCTTTTTCTTTCCAAACCTCTTCTAATCATCAATAGGATGCGTGCGACTGTAGTCAACCGACGGATCTAGCAATTTACGATCGTGGTATTTTATGCAAACTTTGTTGGCCTGCTTGAACTGTTCACTATATTAGTAGCGAATAACACATTTTGGGTTGGCATATGGTTTCCTGTGACATTACAGAAATCCGTTGCCCGCTTTGAAAAATCATCATCATGAATGCAACAAGCACCAATAACGATACATTAAGATGTTTGGAAATACTTCGCGCGACCCAATGCTGTTGACTTCCCAGTTCCATTTCGAGTAGGAAGAATTGTTTCCAGTGCGAAAGTGACGCGGCATTATAATCACCAGAATAACGTTGTCTTACGTATTTTCATGAGAAAGGGCCAAAATGGCCAGATTCACATGGGAACAGCTCAGATGACCCACAAGACGGCTGACAACGAAGCATAAAGCTGTGATGGACTACGGCGTTAGTCATATCCACACTGTGCTTCGTATACAGTGCAAAATAAACCTACCTGAATCCCAAAATAATTCGTCATGCAATGTCCAGATCCAACTTGCCATTGAAAATCGTGGAAGCCGTTTCATCCTTGCTAGGAATCATGAACAATGCATATACATCACGCCTGAACTAAGAGGCAAAACAAGATGGTCGATTGTGCGTTGAACGTCTTAGACATTACGCCAGCCGAGTTGATCCTCAACGGTTCATCGAACACCAACACTGAATGGAATTAGCGCCCATATCTGTGACTGGGTTTTCCAGGCCAAGGACCTTTAGACGAATAACGAATCATTTGGGAATTCCCATTCTCCAATTACTGTAAACCAACTAAATGCATAAAATCTTGGTATTCTTTCATTTTGAATTGCGATCAAGTACGGTGCATTAGTATCACTCTGTCCAAGAAGGCATCAAAACTTGAAGCTACAGATCCTACCCTCCTCGATTCAAGTTGAGTCACTTGCTTTGTGTTGCAACAGAAGTGCAATACCAACTAGTTACTTAAGGCGGGGTGACAAAACAAATTAAACTTGACGCGATCGGTGGCTTCCCATAAGCATACTATTCAGAGAATGCAGTCGATGAGATGCATACACAATAATATGCTAATCGGTTTCTATCCATCAGCTGTCTGTGGGTGAACGCGATGTGGGATTAGCTTGAATGATAAAGATGAAACGGCCCTTTTAAAATGGATGCCGTTTAAGTTTCTTGAGCATTGTAAGACTTCAAGGATCAGTCGGTGGTTAGGAGAATACTTGCGTTATACGCGGCCTATTTTGTCATCTTGGCATACGTCACAACCGACTGCAGCACTGACGTGCGAAACGACGATGTTTATCACGAACTCGTCACTCTTGTTCCGGACAGCAAAGGCTCTGATATTGCAGTTGAAGAAGGTGATTTTAATGCACAAGTTGGAAAACTGAATGCATCGGAATCCTGTTTAGGTAGGTGATGCTTTTTGTCTGCTCAGCGAACAGATAACGGGGGAAGACTTCTCCGGTTTTGAGCAGACAATCGTTTATTCCTATCTAGAACGAATTTCCGACACAGTTCGCGACGCACAGCGACATGGCGCTCTAACTCTATCGGTAGTCTGAGTCAGATCGACCATATTGCAGTAAGCTACCGTTGACGCGGTTCTGTCCAGAACTGTAGATCATACTGAACCACGTACGTTGAATCGGACCATGTGTTAGTTTCAATGCGATTTTTGCTGCAGCTCAACGGCCATCGACACAGACCACAAAGTTATGTGATCTAGATTACGCAAACGATGTGCGCCGGTTCGAGTCCGCGGCTCATGAACAACGCGCATTAGATCGATTATCGACATCGGTTGCTCGGTTTGATGTGTTTTGCATCTTCAAAGTGTAAAGTGCTGTAAAAAGAATGGACGATAATAGTCCCGAACCTGACAATGGATAGGGACGAATTAACGAGTTTGGAGCGTTTCATTTACCTTGGTAACTGCGTGTCGAACGACAGTAGCATGGCCTTAAAGGTAAACACGCGTATATCGAAGCCTCGAGCGGCAAGCACTTGTGGCGTCGACCTGATATTTCATCAAGGTTGAAGGGTCGTATGTACTGTGACGCAGTGCGCCCAGGTCTGTTCTACGATTGCGATACATGGGTTATGCTTGTCGGAGATGTTCGTCGGTTGGAGGCTTTCGTCCACCGATGTCTACGTAGTATCGCTAGGACAAGACGAAATGATGGGTTGAGTAGTTCAGAGGTCAGCAATTTAGAATTAGGGTGAGTAATGTGGAAGTCAGGAATCTATCACTTGGTGTCAATTTTGAGATTATCTCATTTCAGCGTTTGAAGCTTAGTAGACTACGCTGGTTAGTTCACGTTTTGCATATGACGAACACTTGTCTACCATATCGTGCCGTTATGCATTCCTCTCACTGATTGGAGGGAGACATGTGGAGGTCAATATAGACGTGGGATGAGAAAATGTAGAGCAAAGCTAGGTGAAGTAGGTGTTTTACGTCTTCGCGATCGGAGTCCGAAAGACTCGCCAAGTAGCTGGCTGGAGACACTGCAGGATATGGCAGCGAACAGTGGTTATCGTGCTGTCACTTCCTATCGAATCAGAATGATTGAAAGAGTGCGCATGTACATGATATAATGTTAATAGCACAACGTTGTTGGTAGATGTAATGCGCCAACGTGGCTACATCAGCATTCTAATCTTTTCACACCTGCGTAGGTTCACTCCCTGGAGGGAAGGCAGCGGTTAGTGAAGCTTGCCTTTCTGTTTAACACTAAACGATGATGAAAAACAATGCCAATAAACTGTTTTTGTTGAATACATGGTAAACGTCTTTTTTAACATAGGTACTCCATTTTTCTGAAAAAAAACTGAAATAACAGCCCGGTAATAAACAAAGGACCGATGGGTTGATTGGGAGGATGGCAGAAAATGGTTAATCCTGATGAAGCAACCACGTCAGTTAGGTCACCATGTCCGATTTCCAACAGACGGATCACCAAATATTTGCATCTTATTAAAGCTATGATAAACTAGACCAAAGTAACAAGTTTCGTCAGAAAGTGACCATTGTTTCTCGCAACTCAACTTTCATGCGCATCGCGAACACGAGAAATCCATTCTTAAAGGTACTGGACATAATCTAAATTTAGCCTAGCATCCATCTACTGTGTGATCAACTAAATTGTGCTAAGGCAGAAATTATTTTGGTCGATATGCAAGAATCGCCTCGTTGATGAAATTCCAAAAAAGATAACTAACAGACACAATTTGTCGATCATTTTGCTTAAAGAGTCTAACGATATGGCCTCAACACATTTCTCTTTTAGATCACTAAGAAGATGCACAGACGTGCGTGGTCCAAAGTTCCGAAATAATGATTTGGATTACTGGTGGTATTCGAACATGTATATATTTGTCCAGAAAAATAAAGTTGTGCTCAAATCTGTCCAGACAAAAAACCGAGTCAAGTCTCAGAAATTAATGCACCTGAAATCACAAACGTTCTCAGATTGTTACAGAAAATGTGTTCAGCAAGCATGTTGCCGAAATAACATGAACATACTGTTCCTTTGTTTTATGTGACATTGTCACACTAAAACCAGCAGGCATTTCAGGAATTTCGTTCCTGAAAAATGTGCTGGTTTCAATGTTTTTTTCACGTGAACATGTACCCGTTCAGATTTGGCCAAAGGCGATTTGGCCATTGGATGCAGAATAAATGAATAATTCTGTCACATACTCTACTGTTTAATCCACTGTCCGCAAACGCATGGGGTTTATCCCACAATTGTACGCTGTGATCAATGAAAGCCTGAAGCCAAATCGCGAGACGCGGATATCAACATTTTAGCAATCGGTTCACACTAGTTTAAGCTACAAAAACTTGTTCTACTTCACAAGCACTGCGTAGATGAGGAGGATCTAAACAATCATTATATGAAGACAACTTTGCCCTCCCAGTACATCAACCAAATCATGAAAAGTAGAGTTCCAAATGATGACATTTATTTGGTCAATTCGAACTTGACCATTCGAGGAACGCTGAAAAGGACTGGGAGTTGCAAGAAGAAGGAGATTCTCCTGTGCACAGGGATGTGCAGAGAATTACTAGCTGCACATGTTTTGCACAAATGCAAAGAACAGTTCTCATGATAACATGGGAATAATAGAGACAAAGAGCCTAGAAACGTTCAGTGACTCCAGGCATAATTTAATTCAGCCGTCGGTTTGCTGAATCCAACTGACAAATATGAATAAAATGATTATGTGTTTCGGACGTTCACCATAAAACTGGGTTAGATAAAACGATTATCGAACCGCCTCCATCCTGAAATTGCAGCTTACAATACACCGTCGTCCTTCCTTTTTAGCCCCAATGCTACAGGCAGTATTGACATTGGCATGCACGCTCAACATTTCGAAGATGTTCAAGAGCGCAACAGTCTTGAAGGTGTACTAAGTTCTGAAGTGAAGAGTCAGCGCGATATTTCCGTCGTAGTTTGTTGGATTTCAGACAGCATTTTTTTTTCCATTTTTGTCTGCTTTCGTTAACGTTTGACTGGGCCTTTTGCGCGACGCCACAAATCTTTATGTCGTTTGAGGGCGATCTGCAAATGGATTTAGATAAATAACGGTTGCAGAGAAATTGTCAAACTTAAACAGGCCAATGAGGCATTTACATGGGATGAATTTCAGAACATAAGTGGTAAGTAAGAAAAACATGAAGTCACTTGATTCCTTCAGAAAACTGCTGCATCCACATGTCCCACCACGGTCGAGGGCGAGTGTTTTAGGCTTCGAGTAGGCTATTGGCGTTCGATGTTCCTTAAACTGCTCCTAAATGGTCTGCGTCTTAAACAGCTACCGATGAGGAAGTCCTACGCACCTACTTCTCCTGGAAGAGGAGTTTGTACAAAGACGAACGGAAGTAGGTAAACCGAAGACCCTGTCCATTGAATTAACTGATCTTTGACAGTCGGTCTAGGTGAGTTGGCTGGATTCTGATTCCAAACCAACTACGGACGACGCATGAAGCTGTGGTCACCGACATCTGCAGTAAAAGGGGTGTTCTGAGCACTCAAGATGTCTAGCCCCATCCGAATAGCGTATGAATCGAGCTATCAGCCAGCGATCCACAGTGGATCACGTGACCCTCAGATCGTCCTGTAGTCTCGCGGATTAGACCATTCAGTTGAAGATTCAGGGCAGGATTCTCAAAGTCAGCACTTTCTTGGTTAGGGTCACCAGGTAGTATGAAGCCCGCAGAAGAACCATGGATTCCCACGGATGTTTTGTTCTTTCCCCTTCCTCGCTGACTGCTATCCTCCTTGGCCATAATCCCAATGGCAAACGATTTATAGCTACCATACCAGTGGGTCAGCACATTTAAGTGTAGCCAGCTGGGCTTGATCAAAAGACACGTTACGCTCAATCAAATCAAGCCATATACAAGATAGTGAGAAGTTAAAAGGCGAAACCGGAAGCAGAAAATGAAAAGACGGGGTGTTAATAATAATTTAACGTCCACAGGAATAAGTTCCAGTAGTTTTCAGGCCACATTGGTTGGGACAATTGGTTTGACTTTGTAAACATACGTCCTTCTCATCGCCAGCGATGTTACTGGTGGCAAGCACCAGGTAATAATCTGAACGGCATAAACACTAATTAAATCAAGTTGAGTAACCTAATCTTTATACCATAAAACGATTTTCGATTTCACAGCTTACTTCATCTTCCATAAATTAGGTCTTTTCAGGCGGGGGTCACGGTTAATTCTGGCTTGCCAAGCACAAGAGTGACCCGCGGTGAAGGTACAATTCACAACATCCAGGAACTGACGCTATGATGCTGACGATTCATTCACTGTTTCTCAAAGACCAAAAAAAAGTAAATCCCATATAAAGGATATCATCAGGCGCGCTAGAGAACTGACGTCAACGCAATGCAGTTCGGCAATCTGTGCGAAACGTCTAGAGTATATGACTGAAATCTGTCCCTGTTATTTCCATGAGTGTGAGAAGACAGGCTACGAATCACGGACTAGTGACTAATGTACACGATTGGTCAAAGAGATGCTCTAGAGACGAGCGCTTGTTCATAAACTACCCTTACAGTTGCTCACATTCATTTTACGGTTTCTCATTTTAATGTTTTTTTCCGAATTCAGTTTAGAAACATTATCGACCCTTGTGTGAAAACCCAGGGAAGTTGGTTTGGTCAGTGTTGCATTCCAATTATTTGCGGGCATCATTCTTTGACGAATGTATAACGCTTGAGGAGGACATACGCGTAAGGACCTAACCGGTTTCTGCCTCCGGCGCAGTTGCATCGGTGTGTGTTAAAATACATGCACATCTGTAAGCGGCACTCAACCCAGTTAACCGTGTATTTCTGCCACTCTTCATCTCATCGAGAGGTGGGCCAGAGGAACTCACTACTTTTCCAATCGATGTATACGAACGACCGAAGCCCAGTCAGTGCTTACGGCGATATTATACTCGAGTTCGCCATGAGAAGTGATGTTCGTCTGAACTACAGCATTCCAATTTTCTCTCCATTATCGCGATTGATGAATGGGAGCAGATGGCAGCTCGCTGTCCCCCGGATCATCACCATACCTCACCTAATGAGACTTCATGTGGCTCTAACACCCCCATTTTCAATGCCCAGATTGCCGGTTCACCCTTCCGCCGTTTAGCGGCCCCATGGAGCATGCCCCTTCCACTGCAATTATGCTTTAGTTATGTCATTAAAATATGCTGTTCACGCAGACAGACTGGCTTCAAATATTCGAATGACGTTGTATCCGTAAGCGAATAGCCAAATAAGTTGGAGGTGTTTCTCGGTTGTCTCAATGACAATGTAGCTGTGTCTGGGATCGGAAGTGTAAAATACTGTTAAGGGATCGAAATGATCCCAGGCCGAATGCTGTTCTTCGAGAAGTGGATTTGGGTGATACAGATAAGATTTTCCACCTTTGAAGTTACATCTCACTGAGTGGCCATTTTTCGGACGATGTCTCTTCATGAACATAAAGATTGGTAGCCGAAACGTTGGTGAGTTGCATCTACCAACAACGCTGTTATTAACATTATATTATTCACAATAAAAACCAACAAATGGCGCATCGATTTTTCGATACACTCCTTACGTCGCTTAATCCTGATATTTAGCAACATCTACCAGTTTGAAAAACTGGTAGTGTCAACCTCACGGCTGATTATCGGCCAAAAGCCGAGCGTAAACTGCATTGGTAACAGTGATCTTGTTAAACGATTCTGAAACATGACTGTTGAGGACCGAAGATACGTGAGGATGACCGAAGTTTCAACGCAAATATTTTCCAAATGTTGCTAGAATGCGATTGGTGAGTTATATTAGCAACTCAGTGTTTAAGCCTGCGGTCTTCGATAGGTTTAGCTGATTTAGATATGTAGTATGTGTACAGTATATACCGATGCAGGTGACGGTTGGAAGATAAGCCTAAGTGGTCAGCCTATGACGTGGTAAAAAGACGGCCTTGTCAGATAAACATGATCGGCGAATTCGTGTCAGATTATCGCGTTTGGGTCCAGAAGATCACTCAACGCTGCAAGGTTGGATCTGCTCATGGAGGATTTCGAATTTGCCTCCGTACAAACGGTTCGCACGAGATCCACGGAACGATGATGTCCCTTTGGCTGATGAGAATACGTTTGCGACCTAAATTTCAAGCTCAGCGAACAAGATTTTATGAAATCTAGCAGCCCGGGCCGCGACGTGATGTCACCAGGAACCGATATGCGAGAATGAATACGTGGGCGTCAGAGTAGATAATCATCAAGAACGAACAAAGAACAAATCCCACCAAAAATGCGTCCTTTCACATAAGCCTGTTATTCGGATGCCACAGTTAGTCGCAACATGAACGTTACGGGACCTGTACTGCATCAACCAGTACTTATGCTATAATGCCAATGACGTAGAGAATAAGTTGTTTTGCTGAAACTGGATACCCACAGAATTTTAAACCAAAAATCCAGCTATGCAAGGATACTACAGACGAAAAAGACGCGCAAGAGCAGCTTAATGATTAGATTGAGGAACTCATGGTCCATCAGCCAGCAGTCCATGATTCCTCTGGGCGGCGTATGCCTGGAGGAGCATATTCCCGGTAGGCGGAATGTCGCAGGTGTGATTGCGGACCACATATGGATTTTCAATTGGGAAAAACGTGACCAGATTTCCGTCTGCTAATTTAAAACAAAATACATACTGTTTACTTAACGTTCATCGGTGTTAAACACAGCGCATATATAAATTCCTTCAACGGTGCTCCCTTCGAGGAAACGTCAAAGCTCGAGCGGTTTTCAAGGCAAATTCAAGATGTACCTGAATTCGGCAAAAAAATTGATCATTAAACATTACAAAAGAATGTTCTAGATTTAGTTTCACCTAAAACGTCCGTTCCGTGTATGTGGTGGGAATATTGACATACTACCATTATGACTGCTAACTGGTTGTTTTCACTTGCTTTCATACAAATGCAGATTGGCCGCTCTATAATTCACATTAGCATCCAATTTTGTAAGGGCAGTCGAATTTCCAATGGGATCACTTTCTCTTTCTTATCGGTAACCGCTTCTGATAAACTGGCGTTTGCAGATAGCCGGCCTTTACTCGAACATTGCCGTCATTGCCGAAAACAAAAGTGGTCACAGTCTCCCGTGAGATTCAATGATTGCTTTATTGAGTCGTGTTCTGGCGTCTACCCAACAACCTAGCGCCTTGTATTTTGCGCCATCCAGGTGAGACTGGTACGTTTTTGCAACCCAAGCTTGTCCCGACGGTCTAATCAAGGCTCCTTGATCGCCAACAGTGTTCGGGCTCGGTCATACTTAAGTCCAAGACGATAAGCCAGTGTATCGATGACAGGAAAAAAGAAAGAATTAGCGGGATCGTGGAGTGTACTTTAGCTGCGGGATTCATAATACTTCTGATGTGTATCCACATGCTGCGGAAACTTAGAATTCAAGTAACGATCACAGAATTTTAAATTCAGTGGAAATGTTCTTCACTCATGAATCCCTATTCAGTAAAATAATGAGGAAATGCTAAAAGTCAACCTTGAAGATTTGAAAATATTATTATCTGTAAATTTACAAAAGTAATCTGCTTACGTGAGACGATCTTAAACATGCAGGTTTTTCACCCTTATCTGTAATCAGACAATTTAAGTTAATAATGAGAACGCAGTCAGCGAGGTTATCTACAACCACATTTAGGTGTGTATTCCTTGTTCTGGTATAATATAGGTACATGTAGATATACAAACCAAAAAATGGTGGATACGTAGGCTGCCATCGAAACCATGATTGAAAGAGAGAACAACAAAGAAGAAACGAATAGGAAAATTCGTAGAATTCATCACATATAGACCAGCTACCCTGTCCTTCAATATGACATGTCATCCATCACTGAACATTACCCCTGGTTCGCCAAACAGCTTGAAACTACCAGGTTGCACAACCCGAAATAGAGAGCTAACTTGAAAGGCTCCAGCACGATTTTTTGATCAGAGGGTCTAATCTACAGGGCGTGAGGACGACCTGAGAGTCTCGTAAACCACTGGAGACCCATAAATGAATGCGTAGTTCACACCGGTTGGGGACGTTGCTAGACGCCTTTGGTAGTTAATATATCCGTCCGCACCGACGAGTGAATGCGAGGGAAGATCGAAGTGAGTAGCCTGAGACACCCACCGACCACAGCGGGGGTTTGGAGATCTGTGTTCTAATGTAGAAGATAATCCAGATACCTGGCGTTTGACAGAATAAGCAAAAGGTTTTCTTCGACTATGTGTATTCATAAGAAAAATGGCCGATTCGTAAACATAAAATGATTTAGCTAGGTGTGAAGAGAACTGTGAACACTAGCACTGAGGTGGAGAATACTCAGGCATACGAATATAGTTCTTCGTAAATTCAGCTTTTATACTGCCATATAAAATATGATTTCGTTCACGTGAACATTACAATTCGAAATTTAATGAATCCGCTTCCTAAACTGCATGAGAGCCAAAGTGGGAAGCATTACATTGGTACCATCATCGTTAAACGTTAAATAACAAGGCAAGCCTCAATAACAGCTGCGTTTTCCCTGAGCTACACATTCCCATAAAAAGAGTGAATATCCAAGGGGACCACGGAATGGACCTACACAGGCAGTTGCAGCCGGACGCTGCTGAAGCTGCAGCTGCAGAAAGCATTACGCGACAGACTGGGTTCAAATATTTTGTGCTATCTTACCAACGGTGAAAAAAACTTATCTGAAAGAAAGTGTAATCATTTGGGCTCTACTATGATAAGTTGTATCCATGGTTGTTATCAATAAACGTAACACCTATCCCTTTCTTATATACAATCGTGGGATAAATGGTGACTTCTGACCCTCACCACGGTTCTTCTTAGTCGAGTGAATCTAGTGTCCAAATATTAGTCGTTATTCCACAAAAGCTTTCTCATGAATGTTTGCACAGAGCTCAAAAAAAAACGAAACAGTTTCATTCAACCTGTCTTATGATGGTACTTCTTTTTCTCCTGTAAATCGACTTTATTACCAATACACATGGTCGAAGTATTACAGCCATTCGTGACTGAAAATAGAAGAAAAACGTTTCGTTGTAAACGTACTTTGGCTAAAGTCAATTTTCTGTTCATCAGGTTTGCCCGATTATTGAGCTCCTTCGAGTCGGCAAGAATCTGTATATAACTGCGAATGTCTGGTGTTCTATAGGACCTTTGAGCTTTCGCAAGCTCTTCTGTTGATCTTTCAGTTGCATAGCACACCTGAAAACGGAAGTCACAGAAATCTGATGAGAAACCGAAATCCTAATGAACACTTCCTGATCATGAAAAACCTCGTTGCACAGCACATAAGAAAACCAGAGTTCAGAAAATGTCATGGGGGATGTTCTAAGGAACGTCATGTCTGGACTATTGCACTGTGGTGTTGAACTCCTCCCAGGGAACTTAGAGTATGCCGATTATATCGCCTAGCTGAGCGCCAATGCACAGGCAGTTCAACACACGTTGGACCGCTTGACGATTGAGGCAACCCAATACGGCATGTGCTTTGCACCTCCTAAGTGGAAGGTGCCATTCAAACGGTGGTACGAGCCTGTGCCAGCACTCAGCCCTTGTGATGATTGGTTAGAGATAATCAACAGTAATAAGTATCTCGGGAGCCTGATCACACTTGACGGAACTATTGGATGGGGGGAGACCACATCATGAATTGTGAAAGCCAGGGCAGCTTTTGTGAAACTGCAACACTGGTGGCGCCGTCATGACATCCAGTTTTCCCTCAACAGAAACGTGTGCAATGCCAGGGTTCGTTATCTTCTTCTTTTAGGGCTGCGACATCTGGTCTATGCGCTTTCAGAACTCCCGATAACTTTCTGTGATCGAACATGGATGTCTCCGAGGCATTGCTCGATTTTGGTGGGAACGTCAGGTGAGCAAAGACGAGGTGCGCCACCATGTGTTGGATGCAGACAGTCGTTCTCCCATTGAGGTAATCGCTCTGCATCGCCTTCCGTGACTTGGACACGTTTTGCACTTGACTGTTCACCGTCTACTTGTTCCAACTCTTTTGCACGTGCTGCACAAGGCTGGAAGAAACAACGCTATGGTCAGACCATGACTTGGCGTAGAGGTAAGAAGAAGCTATCTTTGGTTTTGGCCTTGGTTAGTGCTTCCCGCCTTTCTGATTGGAGCCCAAGAGATTAAGATTATTGTTAGTTGAGGACGCAGAAAAATATAGCTCAGTATCAAATTCAGTGGCCCAGTAAAAAACAATTTAGCTCAGTTTGCACAACCATTACCCCTGCTCTGGTTTTGCTTGCTATCTTACCGTACCATCCGCTCAAACAGAAAAAGAACGAGCACTAGTGAGGACCGACGAGAAATAGCAAGTTAATGATCCAAACAGAGGAAACTCTGGTATGTACGAACGCAACTAATTGCATCACTGAGCCAGAAGTGAAAAACAAGAAACCTGTTAGAAAAGGGAGATTCCAACTCAGAGTCTACAGAATGTTTGTCTTCATTGATTGGTGGGTTTCCTAAATTATTCCGCCTTACGTAGTGACAAAAGTTTAAACAACACAAAGAAGAATTCTTCAAACGCTCTTGGACCCAATTAATCGGATTTGGAAGACACTTGGCTTTCCAAGGTACCTCTATCCCTGAAACAATAAACACTCAGGCAAAACATACACAACCACTTGACTTTGTTAAAATCGTAGCTGGCCCAACCATTGATTTTATTGTGGTTTTGACAGGTTGGTTTAACACACCATCACTTGACTCTGACATTACATTTATGTTGGCGCCAATTAATGATATTCGAGTGGGGTTTCATTCGAACGCCTACCCGTCGCGTTTGAGATTTGCCCAGTTACCCTTATATACATTTACAAATGCACCAGCCGCTTTATAATGGAAATAAGAAAAAAGATGACTGCTATACTTCGACCGCATATTTTCAACCTAGTTTCTATCACGGCCGCTATCTCTAGCTCCCACTAAATCTAACGAGAAAAACTAAATGGAGCACAAAATCAAAATCGAACCGCCCATACTGGTTTTCAATGATCAACACTCACTGATCAAATAATCTGTTGACCGATTTGGTCTAGCGTTACTCACTGACTTTCGCAGGCGACGTTTTCGCTCACTTAATCGATGCAATATTTAGGCAGAAATGTTTGTCAGCGATCAGGGAAATGAATAAACCGAATCAAACTACATTACCCTTACTGTGCTGTTGCATTTCGTCAAGTATTAGTATTTCGGAAATTCAACTGATTGGCTAGGTGTTACTTGATGGGCGATTGAGATGAAACTGATCGAAGCTTACAACCGATTATTTCCAGACTGGGATTGCATCTATTCTTCTACAGGCTTCTAAGGACGATGACAAAAGGTTAACAAGAATTGCTAAAAAAGCAGTTTGAATGACGTCTTCGCAAAGTTTTTCGCTTGCCACTCGTTAACCATTTCGGAGCTCCACGAGATCGCACATCTAAGCGGAATCAAGTTTGACATGAAGGAAGTTGCATTGACTAAATATTCCCTCAAATAACACTACAAGTTCTGGCATCCAAGAGCTGCTTGACTTACTGATTTTCGCACTCCTTTTGACTCAGACAGTCGGGAATTCTATTGGGAATTAACAGCTGTTGGTCTGATCTTTAAGCCCGCAAAAATCTCACAGGTCTAATATTAGTAAACTACGAGACATACATGAGTGCAAGTGCACGGCCAGAAGCTTTCAGAATTCGCAATTTATCCCGGTCTTTTTCAAATATGCCGTTGAATGAACAAAAATGAATGAGATGACCAGTTGTCCAGGCGTACAAGTAAAGCTGACAATCTATATTTCGGATCCGAATTTTATGAACGATATTGCTGTGCTCGATGAGTCCTCACTCATCATCTAGTCAAATCGCCTTCCCATCAATTTTCGTCAGTCTCAAAGTCAGCAGTGGCAAAACGAAAGCTTTCTCCACCTCAGATCAAGCTACTAAGCACTTATTCATCAACTGCCAACAAAACCGATCATCCTTAAAGTACACAGAATGACTAAATGAAAGACAAGCTTACACCAAGGATAAAAAACGCACGTAGATCCTTTATCACAACTCTGGAAGGGCAGGTAATTAGGCATCGTACGAAAATTCCCGTCTTTCTTGTTACTGCATTCTCGCCTCATTTTTTGGTGCTAAAATTGGCCATCGTTAGCCGAGAGTAATGCGAGGTTGGAAGTATTGGATCATTACTGCCTACAGCGCATTCTGCGGAAGAACTGGAAAACAATGACCAACAACGGGATGAGTCAAAATTACAAAAGTGAAAAATACCAACTTTCCTCCAAAAGAGTCCATTCCAGTAACTTCATCATACACTTCGGCTCCCCGACAATGAACTAACTGGGAAAAGTTGTCCCGTACCCGCATAGAGCTGCTGCTTTAGTGATCAATTGAAAACGTGGATCAGGGGAGTCGGGAAAGTTCTGGATTACCTAGGTTAACAATCCACTTAAGACTGCTGTTACAGAAAGCAAAACTGGGCGAAGATTAGCATTGATACGACCTCTAATCAACGATGAGCCGGAATGCCAATGCAGCAGATTCAAAGATAGTCGTTCAAAGGTAAAAACAGTATTATGTTGGTTTGCAGCACCGGGCAACATGAATGATTCATAAGTGCTAATGCAACCGAATTATTCCTATTGAAATCCAAAATAATCAGTTCACATAGCCGTTTGGCAGGGAAGTATGTCCAAATTACGAAAAAGAGTTTGTGATCGTAACGAGAGGCAAAGAGTTTATTTTTCTTTTAAGTGTTCTATCGGTAGCAAACTATTGCTATCCGGACCATTCAAATTGTTTTCATTGATAGGAATTAAATCGTCCCATCAGATTGATCCAGTTTAAATGGTTTTATGTGTGGACTGCTGTCCGTGGTGGTAAAACCATCAAATTTTGACATCAGTAAGAAGCATATTTCCTGCCGGTCGGAAAAACACACGAATACAAAATCAAAGATTGCACAAGCAAGCTTTTCAAAAAATTCTGGAATGCACGAATTCGATAGGTAGAAAGAACAGGGGCAACGGGTATAAATATAGTAATAATTCAATGCAAAAAGTTGGTCAGCAGAACCAACGTAAACAGTTAGTCAACTGGGTACAGCAACTGGTGACAAAACGCAATAAGTAAAAGAGGAGAAGGTAGCCAGTGGGTGTTAAATATCTCGAAAACAGATACGGAGTCTCACTCAGCAGTTGCAAGACCATTTTTATTGCGAACTTTTATCAGCCTCCTTAATTGTGAGACACTCATTACAGCATTTGAAGCAGCTCGAAAGATCTGTCGAATATAAGGTTCTCAAAATATGCCCCTTCATCCCAGTTGTGCCACAAAAACGTGGAGTGGTCTAAGATGCTAGCGACGGTTTCACCTCTCAAGTTTTAGGGGGTCCCCCTACTCCGCTCATTCCGATTACAGTATAGGTGTTGATCATTTCCCATTTTCAAACAATCAGCTAAGTTTTAAATGGCCCCACAAAAATGAAATGTCGACTGATATTAACAAGCATTAACTAAAATTTAGACATTCATCATTAGGGAAAATGAGACGAGGAGCGCATTCAGCACTGGTCAGCAGATGCTCTTTACTCGTAGAGCAGAAAATCGTGTGTGCTTATGGCAACTCCCGAACAAAGACTGGAAATTCTAGATGATATACAGCGATCGATTGTATATCTCGTCACATGCATTCATTCATGTCAGGATAACCAAATTATGTCATCTATCATTATAAACGCACCAATACATTCATCCAAACATTGCTTCAAAAAATGTTCAGTTAACTTCTCGAAAACACTTTCCCCATTGGAACAGCTGAAAAGTTTCCCCGTGAATTCTAGAGGTGGTTTTTAATAATAGGTTTAAACCGGGAGTGCAGTGGAAGGGACATGTCCCATAGTTTCTAGGGCAAACTACACGGAGTGAAGGAGAGACTGGAGACGTTGACCCTGAAACTTGGAGTGGCACAGAACCACAGAAAGCCTAACTAGGTCAGATGTGGTAACCTGCCGGGCGAGAGCGAGTTGCCGTCTACCACAAAAATGACAGGCGGATTCGGGATTCAAACCTCTGACCCCTTCGGTGATACACCTGTCCACAGTAAATGATATCTCGCTTTCAAGAAACCAAATGAAGTGAATATTTATCAATCATAATCGACTCACCATGTACTGTTCCCTCAACTGTTTTATCATTAGTCTGGTCACATCGGCACGCTGTTGGAGGTTTCGTGCAAGGTATTCCGATTCTCCTTCTGCTTTATTTAGTTTCATCTCAAAGGGAACAAAGAGGAAATTAAAAATCCGGAATATTAAAGACCTGAGACAAAGAATGAACCACACCTAAGAGGTCGTAACAAAAAGTGTTTTGGGTTATTGAGTTGCAGAAAACTTGTTCTAGACTGCTTACTTTTGACGAAAACAAAACAAAACACATGACAAATCTGACTTCATCCCTAAGCTAAACGACTTACACCAGAACGGCCGATAAAAGAGTTGAAGAAATCGTCCTTTTGGTTGAATCGGATCTCGAAATGCACGAGTTGTTCAAATCCCAACTTTCCTGAGGTTCCTCTGGGTTTCCGGTGTGCATTATAATGTAATAAACTGATTCCGAAAACGGTTTAATCTGTTTGTTAGGGTTGATGAATCTAAACTGTCGTTCAACGGCATACTCTGGTTTATTGTAGGTCTGCGAGAATTATGTGATGCAACATTTTATGAAAACAAAAAGTAATCATTTTTAGTGTTCGTGCTACTGACAAAAAGTGCATAGCGGACTTTTAAGTGCATTAAGGTGAACTGTGACAACAAAATGGCGACATAAAACATGTGACAATTTCGTTTAGGATTCACGGACGTGAATCAAATGCATTTGATTGTAAAACTTGCCTTGAAAAAGATTACCCATGGTAGTCGAAACGTTGGCGCATTACATTTACCAACAACGATGTGTTATTAACATTATATCATTCACAATTAAAACCAATACATGGCGCATCGATTTTTTGATATACTCCTTACATCATTCGGTCCTGAAAAATGAACGAACAAGGTTTTCCCGGAAACGCACGCCCGGTATCGCGGCAGAGCACCAATAATTCTGTACCCGGCCGTTTGCTTCTTGGAAAACAAGGAACACCCACAGTTTGAGTCTTATTTCTTCAGTTTAGCTTTGACTGCCCTAAAAAACCTCAAGATGAACCACCGTGTGACGCTTAAATGGGCTCACCATCTATGGATGCGCCTAACGATCCAAATAGGACTCGAACACTTGCAAAACAGTCCGCCTCGGTAGCATGATATTTACGTTGTTCGTAAGGTGATTTATTACATAGCGCTGGTCGTCCATCCGATAAAAAATCTATGAAAACACGGAGATGAAAGTGGCTTCCGCGACATATCCAGTTTTCCATCAAAACTTGGGTTTGCATTGCGGCAGTCGACTTGATCTTCTAATATGGCTAAGGAATGTGACCGTAACTCACCGCAGGCATTGGAACGTTGCTAGCAGTACGGCATCTGCCTCTGGCGCAACATTCTAAAACTGTGTGAAGACGTTATCACTAAGACTTTGTTTACCAGGCCTCAATCCCAGGAGGGCGCACTGAATGATTGGTAGATCAAGATGATCAGTACGTGACACACAAAAGGCAAGAAATAACCCAGTGAACCGGTCGGGGCTACACCTCTGAAATTGGGTCAACCAGTTAGTTCTGTGGAATTCAAAATGTATCCATATAAAATGTGGGGAAAACTTTCAGATCGTCCGATCCTTCCACTTATTTTTCTCGCCCTCTGCCTTCGCTTTACTTTCAACACCACAACTTTAGCGCTGCCTGAATAGCATTGTTGCTCACCTGACTTAAATCATTATCCGAATTTATTTGAATGGAACTCTGAATATCACATTCGCAATCCTCTCCCTATCCGAATCTGATTCGAGCATGGGTATTTAAGTGGAAAACAGCGGTCACGCGAGAGTAAACCTTGACCAGAAATTTGCTGAGTAATAACTGTGAGTCAAGTCATTCTTGCAGAACCGAATTCGTGAGTGATTCTCGATAATTAGAAAAATGAGATTACATTATTCCGTTAGATACGGGCCTCCAGAATTAATCTAGTCATGACAGAGCGACCGTAAGTCATCGACGTCGACGAAACAGTAATCTGCGAAAAGCAAACCAAGTCAGTGTCAAATTAACCAGTCAATGTGAGCAACTATGTTCTACATCAGAGCGATTTCGGCAAGGAGGACTAAAAAAAAGTAAATGGGACGAATGAATCATGTGACTCTGGAAACCACTGAAATCGATGAGTCATGCAAACTGCAATATGCACTCATTCATCTTGCCTATGACGTGTCATCAAAAATGAAATAAAAGTTTGTGCCCATCTGACTATTTCATTCTTGTTAGAGCCAGCTGGAACGAACGATTACCGACCGGAGGTAGATTTAGTTGCAGATTCGCAAACTATCCAACAGCCTTTCTAGTTTTCCGGCAACAAACAGATGATAGACATCATTGAATTCAGTGTAAATGGACAATCGAAATCCCTACTTTTAGGTAATAGCATTCTCCGCCTCCGTATAGTGATATAACGTTTTTGGAATTCATGTAACCACGGGCTGCAAAAGTTTTAATTTTAATCCCACATTCTAGAACAATTTCTCTTTGTGCCCTTTGTACGAATTATATTCCACCGTCTTTTCCACACCGTCAAGGATTTCTGTTAAACTACCGCGTGGCTGAGTAGGGTAACCACATTCCGCTTAAAATGAACCATAGTGAGAGGAACGCATCTTGCTGCGTCATACGTCTACCAGACAAAAGACCGGTGGATGTATAAGGAGCGATGAGGCAATGTGAGAATAAGCGGCATGATGGTCTAGATGGCTTAGTATGTTACCAACTTCAGACCTAAAACAAGCAGCCAATAGGCAGTATATGAAACAACAAAGGAGATCTGGTTATGGGAGGAAAACGAGTGTTTCTATGCATGTGATGCAAAACTCGGTACTGAGGACAACTTTACATTGGATATCTTGCAATTAAAATCAAAATACCTTCAACATTTGTTTTTATGGATTTAGCTGATTTATTTTTTGTCTAACCATTTAATTTACTCGTGTTGTACCTAGCCTGAAGAGGGTTGGTCAGCCAGCGACATAATCTTGTGCTAACGTCTGCTATTACATCCATGGTTCCAGTGGGCAACAAGACAATAATTGGGACTCAAAATAAAGCTAATATATGGCAGCAATAAAGGATTTTATGCTTGCAGAAAATAAAGAACGTAAACATTCCATTATCGACGAAGTTAGGATTAATCTGTTGAACGTTTTGGCCAACTAGCTTCTCAGCTGGATGATTTCCATCGTGAACGTCAAAGACAAATTGTCCGTCCCTACCTATTTGGTGACCATTTGTTCAAAAGTCTGCTCGTGTTCGGCACATTACGTAAGTAGAGCGACTCGGTATCTATCTGAAATGCCTCATCAAAATCAACCGGCCCAGAAAATCTAGGGACGATCTGAACAACGTCTAGTGACATTGTTGTATTGATGGCAGATATAAGTCATTAGATAGATGACGGAGTATTCAGCATGATCCAAGGGGCCCTATCGAACCCAATCAAGGTTAGTCCTAGGCAGGATCTGGTTACATCAGAAGCCAAGGTCTTCCTCTTCGAAGACGATCTGTCGAATCTTTCTTCTTACCATGGTTTCACTCACAAAGAGATTGCGACTGTCTGTCGGGTCCTCTCAATTCATAGCCCGCAGTGATTAATCCTGACCAACCAACTGACTTTTCATCACCCTCTGTGACACTTGGCCTTCTTCGGGGAAACTTAATACCTCTAGGACCATCCAGTCAGATTCTCTGCATATTGCTACATTATTCCTAGTTCACTTCCCCATGCATGTAGATGTATTAGCTGCAAAAAGATTCGTTGAAAAGCAAACCTCTTCAACTAATTTTATTCTTTCCTGAAGGAGATCTTCAAGTAAGTTTATGTCCCGTTAGCGCCTGTGTTGCAGGGTGAGTGATCAAAATTTCAATGTTCCCTGTAAACGGGAAGTGAGGATGAAACACAAAATTAGAGCATTGCATTTATTTGGGTCAGTGCAGTCGTTGCAGTCACCAACCTTGGGTTAGTGTGCCTTGATTCCAGTTTACAGCAAATACAACCAAACAAATAAGGAAGATATCATAATCAGAGAAATCTACAGAGAAGTAGAAGCCTTCCGAATGAAAGGCTACATGGCCAAAGATTTTCATCCACTGTTTCGGAGAACTCGCAGACCGTAATCCAGTAATATAACACGAATTGGTCTGCATTGTTTACTGGGTAGGACCGTCTTTCCGCCCCGTTATGCACTGGCCAAATCGGCTCATTTTCCATCCATGAAATGCATCGCAGTAGCGTAAAGTTAAAAGTTCATTTACGGGAATTTATAACGCATGTCACAACCACCTTAACTTATTAAAGACCAGCGTCAGTGTGACCCAGGACCCGAGACCCAACACAGTTCCTCCACTAGATAGACAACGTTATTCAAACGTAGCAGTCTTTGCATATCTATTCTAAACGCCCCTGCTTCTGAGTTGCAAACCAGGGCTGGTCTTCCTTCTGCGATATAAACTCGAATTTTGGTTGACAATCAGATGGAAGGTCGAAGTCACGGGTTTCTCAGATTGTCATTCCAACCTTTATTGATGAAGACGCCATCCGATATACGATCACTTGGTGAGATACAGCTTCACAAGCAGCAAGACGCATCTACTTCACCAGAACCCTGCTCTTCAAGAACAAGATTCGACTTGGGCCGATCCGACAAAGCAACAAAGGTGCAGTGTCGTTGACACAGTAGAGGAATATCTGAAGTTTATCTTGTCATTTGCTGAGAGGCATAAGATCAATCCCATATCGTAATTTGTTGCCTAAGTGAATATCAATACCGACACCATCAAGTGAGAATAGTGACCACAGTTGTAAAGTTGAAAAGAGGACTGGAAGACGGCAATCTTGACGAACATCATTTCTCGAGGCGAACTTGGATAAAAGACCGTCTCAGGCACTGATCTGGCTTTGGCTGTTTGCATGCAGCCGTTGGAAAAGAAGTGAAATTATTTGGTACAGTCCTCATTAAGAGGAAGTGCAAGAGAACTGAATCGAATATTGGTTTCACACCAAGAAAGCAAATAAAAAGACCTATCTGTCCTACAGCACTATAAGCAGAGACGACGCGGCTGGAACTCATCATGATTCACACGTATACGTCTTCCTTGAACGGACCCTTCTGTGATTTTCACAGAAGGGTCTAACACCATCCCTTCACTTCGCATGTTCCTGGTCAGCTAACGCCTCAGGGGTCAGAATACTTTTGCGTATGTGATATACGCGCCTACGGACTCGTGCGCATCCAACAGAGGAACTGATGTCGAAGATATCCCTTTGCCATGGGACCCACACGACACAGTGCTATGTGGCGAACGCCGCTAAAGGCAGCGGACTTCTACAGTACTTACAATGTTCGTTTGGGTTGACTTCAACTGAAACCCAAGCTGGTGACTGTCGTTTAGAATCAGTTTTGCAGGACGAGCCATTTTTGTTGGTGCGATCACAGACCAAACGCAAAAAATCTAAACACATACGTGTTAGAGTGAAAGAAAATCTTCGACCGATTCACATCACCGGCCACCGGTGGCAAAGTGGTCAATTTAAGCCCAAAGACGGGAAGGCAAGCAAAGGCGCTAAGTGATGGGATGTCGTTTCATATGGTAAATCTTCGAGCTCGCCAAAGACAGTCACCAATTAAAAGACCGAGTGAGGCAATCGCCGCTGTCATTTTAATCGGCTAGGACAGCAAACGGCCTTGCTAGATGTTTTTTCACTCTCTCCCAACCAGAAAACTTTAGTTAATTCAATAGCGACGATTATCATGTTCACTGAGCGCACGTAACCAAACAATCCTGAAAAGTCCTGGAGGAACTGATCTTTAGCCTCAGCAGAATTGCACTCAATGGGTTTTTCCACAGAGACACAAACAAACACTGGGAATCCAGTCGATCTCTACTGCCACATATAGGACCGTCGAACCAAACTGTACACAAAGTAGTGTTAATTGAAATCCAATCTACCAGTGCTAGCTTGGTTCAGAGTGGTTCCGGTACCGGCATGACCACATTCTAAATCAGATCACCGAGAATGTGCAGAGTGAAAGGACATACCCAGACCGCATCTGGGTTACGGTGAGTGGTTAAAGAAGCGAGATACTGTGTGGACGGTTTGCATATGAATTGTAAATATGTAGTAAACGGTATAGGAATTCTAGCACTACGCGCAAGTTCGGAAGAAAGCCAGATGGACATTTAGGTTTGAGTAATTTGCGCCTTTTATTTCACCCATCCTAACCTCGAGCAAGCCCACCAAGCCCCAACTGTTTGTGGTATTTTTCACGATTCTAACATTGAAAGAGGAAGTTAATAAAGTTTGTTCAATAAACGGTCCCATGTCTGCGGAAACTGCAAGCCCTCCGCCCTTACGCTCATTTGGCGTAGGCTTTTTTACCAGTAAACTGCTTCTTTCTGCCTTAGGTCGATAGTAAAATTCCCTCAGAGGTTAGGCAAAACTAGATGTTGAATTAACAGCGGGGTCCATGAGATTGGACTTTATCTGACTTCTACCCAGTTACCAGGTAGGCATTTTTGGATGTTTGGCCTAGGAAAGTCGATCCTCATTGGGCTTTAGGTCGTGGGCATCCGCAAACCGTCACATTATGTCTAAGTCGAATTTCATTGTGATAGATTACATGTATCGTTAATGACTCCATCGACTGCTTCAGATCTGCTTGCCTATTCATTAGCCGCAAACAAAGGTTTAGGACAGGAAAATCCGAAACTTCAGTGAGGGGGTAGTGGTTCTCGGAACTAAGAACAATTGAAATTAGAGCCTGAACGACTGACTCTTCGTTATTAGTTACTATGATCTCAGGCGTAAAATCGACTCTACCTTTCTGGTCACACAAATCAAGCGTGATTTCTGTGGAAAGGGCATATCCAATGGCTCCTAAGACCTGTCGTACTAAGAAAATCCGGCAATCATGACCAACAAGTAAGAAATGACAACGAATCGTGCAACGGTTAGTTGCAATCTTTTACTCTGGTTTGAACTTTGGCAACTCATCTGTTTCTTCCAGTATTTCTGATGGCGAGTTGATTCATTGAAAGCAATGCACCTCCATTAGGCAGCTTATTAAAATGAAATGAATAATCTCAGGCGGCGGCGGTGTGATGTTTGGACATGGAATTCCCACAATCGACTCCTGCCAGAGAGCGCGCCCTTTGACTGGCTGCGCTGCGATTCTGCCACTGTGGTTGCGTTGTTTTCTTGTGGGACTTTTGGTTCCTTTGTGATCTCCGTCCACTGCTACAATCGACCGCAATTACTTTTGCTCAAAAACCGTATCGTTTCTCAACATGGATTGGGATCACGCATTGCTGCACCTCAACGATATTTTCATCGATCTAAAAGAGGCACTCGTGCTGGCTGACAGGCAGCTCTAAATGCACCCTTCCAGCCAAGATGCCCATTCCGGCTTTAATGAGTACCAACATCCGGTCTCTGTTTACGAAAATGTCGGAGCTGTTCCTCACACTTCAATCACCAATCCATGCTCACACGTGTGTCATCTGCATACAAGAATCGTGGGTGAACCCGGATATCGCTGATTCACTCGTGTCGATAGACAACTTCAGACACCATCGGCAGGACAGAGTTTCTGGTCTAGCAAGTTCGAAGTTGTTTATACGTACTCGCTAAACGGAATTAGCTGTCTCGTGATACAGTGTCACCCTAGGTTTCTTCGCCATACCAGTACAATTACAACGAACCTATATATTCCCCTTTTAGCACGCAACAAGATGCCGCATCTTTTTTGACTCTTTTCTAGTGCTTCTTTTTCCCCTTCTTGAGGATAATCTGCATATTATTGTAGGTGATTTCAATCATGTATCATCCTTACCACTGACTGTGTTTGATTTAACTGATATCTGCATTTCTCCCACCAGAAGCGGTTCCATTTTAGACAGAGTTATTACCAACTACCTCGATTTATTTACCCTGAAACTGCGTGCTTCTACCTCAAGTAGTCATCATTGTCTGCTTCTGTCAAGGCCCAAGATATAATCTAGGTCAGCTTTCCATTTCTTCAAGCGAACAAATCAAATCCAAGTTCGCCTCCGTAACTTTTCACACAACAACCTTATTCTTTTTCAGAAATCCTTTTCAATCCCATCTACTTGTTCCTCTTTTGAACCACTTCTCAATGACAATGTCAAACTTTTTACAGAGAAGGCCAACGCAATCTTTAATATCTGCTGCCCCTCAGAAACGCTGTTCGCCTCAGATGGCCGTATCTCCACCGAGAAACTGAAATCTCTAAGATGCAAGGAGCACTTCTTCAAATCCCGTAATGACTCAAGCATGCGCTATATTCCCAACCTAAGAAAAGCTGAAATCAAACGCATCGACACTACAGTCGCCAGCCAACTCCTGAGTGGCAACAATAGTCGATTCCCATGGCAAAGCATTCGACTGTTGTGTGGGAAGAAAAAACATGCGAAAACTTCTACGGATGTCGACAGCATCAATCGTGCTCTCAACACTGTTCGACTTAAACCCGGTCATATTTGGACAGGGTGATGATATGGCAGTTACAAGTTTTTCTATGGAAGAGATGCTCGACCTTCTCCGCACCACTAGAATTACCATAGGGGCTGGTCCTGACAGTCTGTCCTCGGCTCTTTTAAGGCATGGTTCTGTGGCTCTGACGGATGCACATACTTCTCTGATTAACTCATCATTAATCTCGTCTTCTAACCCTGACTGTTGGAGACTCGTCACTATTATTCCCACCCCTAAGTCTGGCAGTTCTACTAATTTAGCAAAACGCTTTCGCCCCATCGCCTTAACATCTGGTCTTGAACTGACAACGCGCGTTGTACTTGAGAGCCTGCATTCTTTTATGTGTCCTTCTTACGACCTTTTTTAGTTTGCCGATAGATCTAACTGATCCACTTTGGACGCTGTCGCTGCCCTCGTTCACTACATTTGCAAGTTCTAAAACGCACCGATGAAATCTGTGCATTGCACCATTCTAGACTATTCGTCAGCATTTGATTCTTTCCTACGGTCTCTTCTACTTCACAAACTGGAAGCATCTGGTTGTCCCAGGCCTTTATTAACAGGGCTGTCTGGTTACTAACCAAACTCAATGCACACGAATGGACGGTAAAACTTCCAAACCACTGATTAACAACTCAGGCGTGCTACAGGGTGCTGTTCTTTCACTGTTTCTCTTCTCTGCTTACACCAGCGACTTATCAACTAGCTCCCCATGTCATCTGTTTAAGTATGCTGATGATGTTGCTCTCTCTCAAGCCGTTTCGAACAACGACGATTTTCAGTTTTTCCAACAACCTATCTCCTATTTACGATTTCCCTGCACGAGCTGGTTTGAATCTCAAGACATCTAAATCTTTCGAATGCTTGTTCTCTCTCCCTTGGTCAGCTTACCCATCCAAAACGTCTTGCATCAACTCAAAAACACTTATCAGGGTTGATTCTGTGAAATATCTAGGAGTTACTATTACCAAAAATCTGAAGTGGATTCTTCACATTTCCGACGGTTGTCGTTTCAAATGAGGAAGCTTCGGCACTACAAGGTGAAACAAAGCATCATCTCCCGATTTGTATACCAATGTATTTTTCCAATCCTTATTTACTGTTCTCTAGTTATATTTGCAAGTTTAATTAAAAAAGACCTTAAAATTCTTCGCCGGGGGCTATCAATTATTAACCGTGCGTCTTTCGAACCGCTAACTGAAATGTCCGTAAATCTATGTGATCACCACTTTTCAGCATGTGAGAAATTTGTTTACAAAATTCTTTCACATCCCACGCACCCTCTGCACAACGATCTTTCCTCATATTTCTACACGATCCGCTTTTCGTTCCATACCGTCCAGAATCATATCTATAAGAACTCCACTGTCCCATAATCAGTATGAATTTTGACAAACCGTGACCAAGTTTCAGCCGAATTCCTGAGCAGCCTATCACAATGTGCTATGATTATTCTTCGATGAGTCTTTTATATAATTTTTACGAGGTGATGAGTGTAAATTTTCTTCATTCTATTTTACCCTCACATTTTTTGACTAGAATGCGACATTATTTATTGTACGCAAAAGCCAATACAATACAATAAATGTCTTCCCGTTTAGCAGCCTTATAATGGCCGAGGTGGTTTTCCAGTACACCCGTCGTCCCATTTGCAAAAAGGCTGTAAAAAGCAACACCACCTTGTCCACTGTCGATTTTCCTCCAAATAAAGTGCTCTCGATGTCAAATTAGATTTAACCTACCGCACTGTAATTCAAACACCCTCACTCGGGGAACAAAACAAAGAACCAACAATCAGGAGCATTAATCTTGTTGTTCAGAGGAGAAAATTCACTACGTGCCAACACGAAGCAGAAGAAATGTGATATTTGTTATGCAGTCCCATATTTCATGTTGGTTCTTCGTCTTCGCAGATGTGCACTGCGTCCAATGGAAGACCAGGGAAGTTTGGTTTCGCAAAAAATATTCGTGGGCAAACCATTTGAGAGTGCAAGAGGTAAACTACATGAAAAATCCACCAGGAAGTTTACATTCTTTGTCATGCGATCAGAGCACTGGAAACAAGAACCCCACAGTTAACTGATTCACGATGCTTTTTTACTTCCGCTCTGAGTAACCACATTTAAAAAACCCGAGAGTTCCAAAATAGTTCCACTTTTCACACACTCATTTATACATTTGAGGACTATTCGCCAAATCGCGTCATATCCATGTGAGAACGACTAAACCATACGGGTTTCCGGCCCACTTATGATTTTTTAGGCTGAAAGTTGGATTTCAGCAGCATGAAAACTATACACCACGAATCGTTTTCGAGCGAGATACGAATTTAGTGTATCGGATTGTAAAACCAGAATAACGAAGCAACATTCAAGGAACTACTATCTGCCAAAGACATTTGCATATCCTGAAAAATATAAAACATCGCCATTCTATATCCCTACAATTCGTCCCCTTTTTCAAGTAAATGAGCTGCCTACAGAAAAATACATTTGATCTATGACATTGTCACTGAAGAGTTTCCAAAAAATGAAGACATCAAAACGGAATAATACCTTTAATGCATCGCATCTGACCACACAATCGTTTGCACGGATTTTATACCAACAACAATCTTCGAATAACTTTCGTGAAAGCGCAGCCAGGACATTTCCGCGCAGTTCTATCTCTTCAAAATCGATGGATGCCAGACGAGAATCATCCGACGTAAAATCCTTCAAATCTTCGTTTAGCTGTTTCATTTTCCTTTGTAAGTTCACGTTCGAGATCCGCAAACTTTGAACCGACGTGTCCTTTGATGCATCACGATTTGAATGACGAACATGAGCAGATCAGCGCAGCGAATAGCAAATTCAGTAAACAATACTGATAAAAAGAACCACCCATGTAACAGACGCAGTAAGCCCAACATGTGATTCCTCGATATCCAGTAAGATATATCATGTAGAGCAAAAACATTAACAAATGTCAGTATAGTAATAATAATATAATAGGCTAAAAACATGCCACCTAAGCGACCTACAATTCTGCATGCAGAAATGTCGGTCCTTAGCCTAAAATGAGACGGACGATATTGTGAATGATTGCATGTGCGAGCTGTCCTATTCGTCATAGATTCCTTAAAAATCTTTTGGATCTAATTCAATATTTCTGTTATCTTTCATTTTCTCCATACCATAAACATACAACACAATATTCCTTATGCCTGTCTCCTTCGCACCATCGGTGAGTAGTCTGTACAAACAGCCAATAAATAATAACTAAAACAACCGTTTCTTGTCATTAAAACATAACTCCAAGAAACTTCATGTCCACAAGCATCGTTCGGATTCGATGACAGTATCTATGTCACGGGCGAAAAGCTGCCTGTATAATTTCGGGCCTCTTCCGCTTACCCGAGCTTCATGTCAGGATCCTAGCAGGTGGTTTCATGTCAGATGAGGCGTCTCCGCGCATATAGAAAACTCGGCTGATACCCATTACGTCAATGCATATAAGGTGGGAGACGTTTGTGAGTAACTCAGAGATCTGGTTGGAAGTATTGCACCCTAAAGTTCAATCTTTAGAACAGACAGTGTATCAGAATAGCTTAAGATGGTTGCGACAATTTCTAAGCATGCTCACACGACAACCGTCTTGTTGAGGCAAGTAACTTTAGGGAATGAGTCAAGATGGCAGGCCGATAACATGGCAAAAAGTTTGAGAAATTTAACCACTGGAGGGGCCGACGTAGGCCCAATTAAACTTTTGTTACGATGCACACTTGATAAAAACGCAAGTTTCAATGGGGGGGAACATAAGATCAGTAGCTGGAGGCCAAAGGACCAGGCGGCGTTCTGCCTTATCAAGGCGTGTTATGTGACAGTGAGTGGGTAAAGGAAAACAACAAAATATGTGCGTGAACCCATCAATGGCAACAGCTTCGAATGCATTCAATATGCGACATCTCATCGACTTCATGTTATCATCAGCTACACTGCGTAGTGCGCACAGATGCTTTGCGGCAGATGTCAGATTACGCGACCAGTGTGCATTGCCCACTGGAACAAATAAATGGACATAAACAAAACGTAGTCATTGAAACATCCACAATGTCATTCAACTCCAAGAGCTGCCGGCTCGGGGGCAAACATCGAGTAACTTGGGGGGTGTACTACAGCTTGCTAACAATCCAGAACAGACCCATTTATATTGATTCTGCCAACGCACAAGGGATTACTTTTCATCAACAGCTTATCGGAGGAACCACAGTGAAATCCAAGCATCAGGAAGTCATAAAGCGCCGGACCATTCTCCAGCTCCATTTAAAGAAGGCGGAATAGAACTAGTCAGAGACGTTCCAGCTTGTGCTAAGAAGGATCGTATTCCGAGAAATTCCGTTGGTTATAAGAGTAAACGACTATTGTCTTTATCATCAAAAAAGGCCTTGCGCAGTGAGTGACCAAGGTATAGGGGTATTAGCCAAATCCAAATAGCGTCAAAGCTGATAATGTCCGTCGATCCATGCATGATACACAACATCAGCGACGAGAAAAGTCAACAGGAACAAACCGGGTTTCGTGCTGGTCGTGGATTCATCAATCAAATCTTTATCCTCCGACGCGCGTCAAAGCATCACTGTGCACCTCAAAAGCCAACGATAATTGTGTCCTCAGACATTCGCGCAACTTTCAACTCCGTTGATAGACATGCACTATAGCACTATTTGTTGATGAGATTGCCTGAGAAGCATGCGCCAGCTCTCGAGGAGTTCCAACGTCATACCTCATGTTGGGTTATGGCTGATTACCGGCTTTTGCCAGCCTGCGACTTTTTTAGTGGAGTAGGTCAAAGCTACCCGACATCACCAATTACATTCAGCTTTGTCACGGAGGATGTTCTAAAGAACGTCATGTCTGGACTATTGCACTGTGGTGTTGAACTCCTCCCAGGGAACTTAGAGTATGCCGATTATATCGCCTAGCTGAGCGCCAATGCACAGGCAGTTCAACACACGTTGGACCGCTTGACGATTGAGGCAACCCAATACGGCATGTGCTTTGCACCTCCTAAGTGGAAGGTGCCATTCAAACGGTGGTACGAGCCTGTGCCAGCACTCAGCCCTTGTGATGATTGGTTAGAGATAATCAACAGTAATAAGTATCTCGGGAGCCTGATCACACTTGACGGAACTATTGGATGGGGGGGAGACCACATCATGAATTGTGAAAGCCAGGGCAGCTTTTGTGAAACTGCAACACTGGTGGCGCCGTCATGACATCCAGTTTTCCCTCAACAGAAACGTGTGCAATGCCAGGGTTCGTTATCTTCTTCTTTTAGGGCTGCGACATCTGGTCTATGCGCTTTCAGAACTCCCGATAACTTTCTGTGATCGAACATGGATGTCTCCGAGGCATTGCTCGATTTTGGTGGGAACGTCAGGTGAGCAAAGACGAGGTGCGCCACCATGTGTTGGATGCAGACGGTCGTTCTCCCATTGAGGTAATCGCTCTGCATCGCCTTCCGTGACTTGGACACGTTTTGCACTTGACTGTTCACCGTCTACTTGTTCCAACTCTTTTGCACGTGCTGCACAAGGCTGGAAGAAACAACGCTATGGTCAGACCATGACTTGGCGTAGAGGTAAGAAGAAGCTATCTTTGGTTTTGGCCTTGGTTAGTGCTTCCCGCCTTTCTGATTGGAGCCCAAGAGATTAAGATTATTGTTAGTTGAGGACGCAGAAAAATATAGCTCAGTATCAAATTCAGTGGCCCAGTAAAAAACAATTTAGCTCAGTTTGCACAACCATTACCCCTGCTCTGGTTTTGCTTGCTATCTTACCGTACCATCCGCTCAAACAGAAAAAGAACGAGCACTAGTGAGGACCGACGAGAAATAGCAAGTTAATGATCCAAACAGAGGAAACTCTGGTATGTACGAACGCAACTAATTGCATCACTGAGCCAGAAGTGAAAAACAAGAAACCTGTTAGAAAAGGGAGATTCCAACTCAGAGTCTACAGAATGTTTGTCTTCATTGATTGGTGGGTTTCCTAAATTATTCCGCCTTACGTAGTGACAAAAGTTTAAACAACACAAAGAAGAATTCTTCAAACGCTCTTGGACCCAATTAATCGGATTTGGAAGACACTTGGCTTTCCAAGGTACCTCTATCCCTGAAACAATAAACACTCAGGCAAAACATACACAACCACTTGACTTTGTTAAAATCGTAGCTGGCCCAACCATTGATTTTATTGTGGTTTTGACAGGTTGGTTTAACACACCATCACTTGACTCTGACATTACATTTATGTTGGCGCCAATTAATGATATTCGAGTGGGGTTTCATTCGAACGCCTACCCGTCGCGTTTGAGATTTGCCCAGTTACCCTTATATACATTTACAAATGCACCAGCCGCTTTATAATGGAAATAAGAAAAAAGATGACTGCTATACTTCGACCGCATATTTTCAACCTAGTTTCTATCACGGCCGCTATCTCTAGCTCCCACTAAATCTAACGAGAAAAACTAAATGGAGCACAAAATCAAAATCGAACCGCCCATACTGGTTTTCAATGATCAACACTCACTGATCAAATAATCTGTTGACCGATTTGGTCTAGCGTTACTCACTGACTTTCGCAGGCGACGTTTTCGCTCACTTAATCGATGCAATATTTAGGCAGAAATGTTTGTCAGCGATCAGGGAAATGAATAAACCGAATCAAACTACATTACCCTTACTGTGCTGTTGCATTTCGTCAAGTATTAGTATTTCGGAAATTCAACTGATTGGCTAGGTGTTACTTGATGGGCGATTGAGATGAAACTGATCGGAGCTTACAACCGATTATTTCCGGACTGTGGGGTTGTATCTATTCTTCTACATGCTTCTAAGAACGATGACAAACGGTTTACAAGAATTGCTAAAAAGGCAGTCCGAATGACGGCCGCAATATTTTTGGTTGGAGAGCCTACGAGGCATGGCCAAGAATGGAAGTCAGTAGCGCAAGAGTTTTATGGCTTGTGTGAAGAACCCGTCCTCTTTGAGAACGCCCGAAAACACCCAAAAGACACTAAATGTATATGTTGGGAGTAAAAAACCAACTTCTTCGTCGTCGCAACTTTTCAGACATACTTTCAGCGAAATTCGATTTATATGTTGTTGCGTTTGCACCACACTTGTTTTCAAGGTGATGTATAACATGCACGTGCATATCATGATGCCCGAAAATCTAACTAATGGATGCCGGTTAGTTAAGTGGGAAAGTTCCCTGTCATCCCAACAGCATGAAGCGTGACCTCGTAGCTCGCGCTCATGCGTGCGAATGAATCGTGTTGGGATCCGGGATCTGGACCAGTCAGATCAATTTTACATTAGTCATAAATTGGGACATTGTCAGGAATATTAGGCACCAAATCCAAACGAATTCAGCAAGCACTGTTTCACAAGTGAGATCTATCAATCAACCACGGAAAGTTAAAGATCCCAAAATGCTGATCTGTTGCTGTGCGTCCCAAGATTTTTACGTAAATCGATGAAAACAACAGGGCAATAATAATTGTGTTTATGAAGCTTTGAAAGAAGTGTGAAGCATGCTGAGTGAATTCATTATTACGGTGAAGCTTCCAGCTATGCCAAAAGACTTCAAATGCCTCCAAAACGCCTGATAGGCAATGATGAATCTGTGGTGAAGTAAAGGTGATTAACTGCTAAAGAGCTGTGTAGATAGTTTCACCAAGAACTATCCACCAATGACTGCTTTTTGATAGGATGAAATCACATCTGACGCAGTCACGTCAATATCAATTTAACGTAATTAGAAACAAAATCCACCTACATCAGTGGAATACAGTTATGCCCTGTTAATGCCAGGTGTGATGTTCCACCGGTAAAATCCCGCCTGCTCTGTACGCTTTTGCTTCTCTGTCATTCATGGTAAGTAGCATATCGGTGTTGAACATTTACGTAACTAGAAGTGCAAGATTTCGCTTTCACAAAGCCGAATGTTACTTCGAATTATCGAGAAAATGAAGGCTGTCTAGAGCATTCTGAAATTCACTGCATCACTACTGAAATGCTTATGACGCCGAAAAATTGAAGCTATTTTGTTAACCTCCAGAGATGGAGCTTATGTATTGAATGAAAGCTTTCTAGCTGTTAACAGGCCATTTCATCAAAATGTACTAATCTAAGGTTGTCCTCTTTTGGCGCACTTACAACCATCAAGTATGGAGTTGTTGCATGAGAAAATTTTAAAAACTTCAGATTTGATCAACAAATCTAAAATTAGTTGCTCAAACTTCAAATCAAAGCTTTGAGAGATAGCTTTGTAGACTCGCTGCAAGTTCAGCTGTGATCGCACATCTACAGCCACTGACTCCAGTGAGAAAACAGAAGCTGATGTTTTTGAGAAACTTATACTATGTTTTCTTCGTGTAGATGCAGAGCTATGAAATGGATTCTGCAACTAGTATGGGTATACACAATAAAAAATGACATACGGGAGACAAAAGGACGGAAACTTCCAGGAGTCCCATCAGTAATCTATTAGCAGTACCTCCTCCGGTTATCGAGTGATGCGCTATCCACACACGTTTATCTCGACAACAGAAGACAATGTGCGTAATCCATGAGTACTGAAAATCATGGATCAATACGGCCGAAGTAAGCAGCCATGCATAATGAAGAGCTTATCGAATGGGCGTGCAACGGTGGTTCCAAGACAAGCTGAATTAAGATTCAAAAGTGGGATTGATGCATGATCGAAAATAGGCTAATCAGAAAAGAGATGAATGGGGCAGCTGGGGGCTAAAGCTATGCCTCGAGTGAGAAAAGTGACAAAATTGTAGATCAAGGTGTTCGTGTGCTGATAACGAAAATGTAAAACAAGATTATCGAGGAGAGCCCGACAATCAAATGCGATGGCGGATGACATATTACACGACTAGTGACCATCATTAATGAGAGCCCGAGCACAGCAAAACGGAGGAGAGCACGTATTTGGGTAATCAGAAAGATACGTATTATGAAACAGGAAAAAAACGGACAAACGGGTTAATGCACTCAAGGAGAGTAAGATGGCATATTTTAAAGTAAATCATAAAGGAAACAAAAAGCAATGTGGATCAACATGGCGACACGTCGATAATTACAAACTCAGTCTGATTCGTCATGCACTGTTAACAACTGAATTGCAACTCAAAACCATGGAAAGACTGCATAGTCATTTTATTTTATTTGAGAATCATCAGAAGTCTATATCCATGGCCCCGAAACTGGAATACGAACGACTGTGAGTCGAGTGCCTTAACCTTCACGGATGAGAGAAGAACAATAAAATAGACAGCTAAGGAAGGCGTGCATGACAAATGTATATGCGAAAATAACCGTCGAGAACAGCTGGTGAGTTCTGTCCAAACAGCAGTGTCAAAAGAATGATATATACATGAAAGACAGAAGCCTTCATCGCCTCGGACAGAGACGGAGCTGAGATAATATAGTTGATGCATGAAATAGACAGATAAACTCCAGGCAGGCATGCACATTACATCAAAAATGACCCAAGGAATAAGATGAAGGAATAAAATGCAACACATACAAACAATAAAGGGGAGTGCACGGGACAAACATGGACGACGGAAGCACGACTACTGAGGGAGTAGAAATCTACACTAAGATAATCCAAGAGTGTGCAGAAATCATAAAAAGCAAATGAGTAATTTGGTCGGCAATGAAGTCTTCACTGAAAACAGACTAGGAACTTTGTCGAAATGTGGTCGGTTTCGTTCTGGAGAGACGTGTCACACCTTAATGTCATAAATGTGGTGTCTTGAAGAACACTTTTTATAATAACACAACATAGGAATACCCTTGTCAGTGAACTTTTTAACGGTTTGATCCTCTTTCCTAGACCGCCAACTGACTTCTTTGCAAGAAACTGGTCTCACATGTGGCTTTATTATTGATGCCTACAATGGCCTCTCTTATTCCACACTATCAAGTGATAATTTCTTCCATAGAAATAGGTTTGTCTTAACTCTTACCATTTACGGCAGTGTAGGAAGGCCCATCTCTTCTTGGCAGAACCATTCACCGCTTTTGTAAAGTATGCAAAAATATATTCTATCATGAATTCATTGTAACAGATATCATGAACGGATCATTGACACCAGTAGCTCCCACCAAGGTTCCATACGAACATATTTGTCACCTGACCTCACCAAGCGATACGGAATTTTTCAACAAATAACAAAAACCTAGATGTCGACAATGACGCGGCTGAGGTTCCATTAGAATGAATTAGACGCACGTTTCAACGAAAATTTCAGACGACGCTGAATCAGATTCGAACATTTTAGACATTACTGGGTTCACACACCCAGTACTTTTCTAATAATCTGATAAACCTCGGTGCTTCCCATCCCCAGGCTAAAGGACACGGGTAGAGTTCATATTCGTTTACTGTTCCCAGTGGCTTCCGTATTTTTTTACAAAAAAGCCTATTGGTTTGGAACAAAATCATCCCCTACCGCTATATACACGATAGTCGTATGGAGATTTAAAAGAACCGGAGAACGCAACGATGACCTTAACGGTTTCGCATTGATCTCAGCGAAAATAACACCCCACTGTTGAGGGAGGTTGCGTGATTGCGAAGACGGTTAGAAGCCGGCGACACCTACCCTTTGCCATACCCTTCAAGTTAATTGCAAATTAGTGACCCGTCGACTCCATGTACATTAAAGGATATCGGTGCATGCTGCACGCACAATTGATTAGTCGCATAAAATCCATTTAATGACACTTTTCTATTTGTTTGCTGATTCACGACAATTTAATAGACTAATCTTTAAAGTGGACGACTGGACTCACTGACATCGAACACTCTCCTTTCTATTATCGTGAACTTAAATCCTTACAAAGTGGGAGAACTCATCAATTTCTGGGCTTCTAGTGTCTATTGGAGATGCCGTTCACAATCTCGAATTTCGCTATAACAAACGAAAAAGATCTTTTTTATACATGTCTGATCCACCAATATGTGACAGGACGTTTGAGTCTCAATGAGTTTCTGGGGCTGTTAATAAAACTATTCAAAATGAGACTGCATTTTGATGTTGCATCTGTGTGCCTCCATGGCCTAAAGAGCTATACGGAACTGCTTATATCAATCCGACGAATCCGCCTCACCTGGAAGGTGAATCAGTAGAGGCTCAACGAAGTAATCTTCTGGTCCTCTGCATTGGATTTGATTTTAACTGGCAACTCAGTCAGAAAATTGAGTAGAAGGATAATCGACTTAACAAGATGGGCTTTCACTCAGCCCTCCTTCATTGCCTTGCGGACAAATTCTTGTTAGAACCAAAGGCCCCGGTCGAGAACTCAGAAATACCCTCCCATCATTCACCGTAACTAGCAAATACAAAAATAATCACACACTACGTCGTTTGCCAAGCAAGAACATTAGGACCACGCTTCTCATTGCACCAAACAGGGTGGGTAGTAAAATGTAAGCAACTATTCAGAGTTCGTTCGCTTTTACTCTACCGAAGCCCAATACCCACAATGTCCCGGCAATAACAAGCTTGATATTTGCAAAGGTTCATTGTCGAAAATTGTCGTATGTTTTTCAGTCTCGTGTTCTTAAGCCTTGTCAACTTATGAATCTGAGTTCCTTCGAAGTGCGTGCCCTCATGCGGACTGTCAACAGGCCCGTTTACCACTCACTCACTGACGACTGATGTCTACTGTGCACGAATTCAGTGATCAAACAATGAAATCAAACTTGATAGTCGTAGTGTCTATCAAGATATATCTTACGTACCTCGGGAGACAAAGCAGATTGTACCATGAACCAACGCGATACGGGAGCAGTACGAACTGACAAGACCGAGGCCATCATCCAAGACGGGATCACGGTTAAAAGCCGTTTATGCGCCGTAGAACAGTTCAGTCTGCATATACTACGGACAAAAGGCTTGCAACTGGCCCAGAACTTACTATTCGAGGGGCATTTTTATCCAGGTTGGCTCTGTTCCATCATCCTCATTGCCTCGTTGCATACGATCGTCAAAATTGTCCTGATCGAAGAAACACCGGCGTGCTGGCTGGCAGGCAACCATTAAGCGCATAACACCAGGTAAGATGACCAACCCGAGTCTGGATAGCACTAATATCAAATATTTGTTTGGGCAAGTACGATGATTAAGCAATATTTTGAATTCTCGAGTTCACTTAAACATATGTGCAGGTTGCATTCAAGAATCCTGGCTCAGTGAAAATATTGAGGGTGACTTGATTCTTCTTGAAAGTTTCCAGCGCTTTAGTCAGGACAGAGTTCCATACAAGAAAATGGACGACAGTGTTGTGACCTATATCAACATCTAATGGTTCAGCAAACTCAGCAGTGTCTTCATTTTCTCCAGTAGCTGCGTTTGCTATGGTGATCAAATGCCAGTTTTTCCTATCGTGGCACAATAGTTAGTGATATGTATTTAACTCCGTTTTGTTCTAAACATCATATTATGATGTTCTATGATGCTCTTATACCTGCTCTTGTACCAGTACTGTCTGGCTGTTTATCCTGTGTTAGTGACTAGTTACGTCCTATACCCTTGTCCCTTGTTTTCAGCTTAGATGACCCTCAATTTCAAACAGTAATCGCTAAACAGCCCGGTGTTTCATTTGAGATAGTACGCTCGGGTTTCGTCCAGTGATCACTCTCATTTTAGTCAGGCCTACCATTTGTTCCCACTGTGCTCACCAGTCAATCGTCAGAACAAAGCAGACCAAGGCTGACAAAAACTTGCAGAATGCATATACTTCCCCGATTCAAATCTTTTTCCATAGTACCTCCTGCTTTTATTTTGAATTCCCTCCCCCCTCTAGGCTAGGTTTATTCACAATGATACTGAGCGCAATTTTCGACTTACGCTGTCCCACTGAAACTGTGTTCTATGATAACGATAGAACAGCTTCACTCCTACTGATGTCACTCAGCGGAGTGGAAGAATATCCCTGCAAAATTTGCCACCGAGCTGATGTGAAACACTATTCCGTCTTGGTGAAACAGAAGATAAAACACCTGAAATCAATTTTGACACTACCGATAGTAAAACTCAAGGTGCCAGGCTCTTTTGCAAGAAACGTATCCAGTTCCCAAGTTGCAGTGCAGATCCTGACATTCTGAATGCCGCATTTACACAAATGTCCCCCGACCCCTTGCCGCCGTACGTAATGTCTGTTTCCTCAGAAGTTGAATCTTTTTCTTTAGGGGACACACTCAAGCTTCTTCGATCCTCTAAAACTGCGTCCTTAGTTGGTTCAGGTGCGATTCCAGCCCCATGGAAGTCTGCAACGATCGTTCCCATCCTCAGATACAACCTCGGATATTTTATCAAGCCAATTTCGGCCCGTTGTCATTGTCTCTTCTGTGCTCAAATTGACTGAACATACCGTCCATTGTCGTTTGCTCCTCTCCCTTATTATCCTTAATGATCCACTTTAGTTTACATATAGGCCAGGCAGGTGTACTCTAGATGCAGTTGCCTTACTGGCGTTTTATTTCAAAGCTTTTATACGGCTCTGTGAAATCGGCCAGCTGCATCTTCTTAGATCATTCATCTGCCACTAACTCGGTTTACCGTCCTTCCTTCTTCGTAAGCGCGAGTCTCTGGGTATACTATATCTGTACCGTTGCTGGACAGACTGCTTTCCTAACAGAACTCAGTGAAGTAACTTTCGCTATCGCTTATCCAGTCCCCTAATTCACAACCAGTGTTCTTAAAGGAGCGGTTCTTTCGCGTCATCTCTGCAATACTTTACTAATGGATGTTTTTACCGACCTTTCTACTCAACTTATTAAGTCTATCAACCAATTTCAAATCAGCTTGTCTCTTAAGAAATTTAGGTAATATGCAGAACTTTTGGTTCAGTTTGCTTTTCAGCTTAATACACCCGAGTGCTTTGTCCTACGTGCCCACCTTTCCTCAATGCTCATCTCATAATTGGCGTTGTTCGGGTTTCCAGGCGTTACAATTTACACAAATTGCCAATGGTTCTTACGTATTCTCAGCTGTGCAGAATGAATACAGCGACTGCACTTTCAACTCATTAAACTCAGATAGTTTGGAACAAATCCTACGATCATCACTTCCTTTGATCATCAGTGTGTTCTCACACACTATTCTATTGCTATCGAGTTACTTTTTCCGAGCCTATTGAAGAAACATTGTACTTGCATTATCGATGTCCGACTTGCACACCAAAGTATACGAAAAATTTCCCAAGAAAATTTAGCGGATCCGACTTATCCCTTGCGTACTGATCTCTCTTAGTGCGATACACATGCATCCATTCGTCCAAAATGTAAGCCGATTTCTTCTCATGATAATTTTCATCACAATTTCATTTTTCTATATTCCGAATTCAGTACTGGAAATGTTTCGCATAGTGTCCACCGTTTACCTGATTAAACGTCGACAGTGTCAGTTTCATTTTACATAAATTATTCAATGTTCCTTTCATTTTTTGTTGACCAAAATCTAAGTTTCCATAAAATAAAACGAAAAATCGGGTAGGTGATGCCCTCTGTCGCTCTGTCTGTCTCCTCTTTCGGTTAGACTACCTTGAGCAACCATGACTTCCTAAGCCATCTTGAATAATCTAGATTGTGCAAGCCGTGCCTTTGTTGCCTTACTGAACATAGATTCTGCTTTCTTCGAGAACAAAAGTATGCCTCTAAAACACTTCTGTTACTTGGTTAAACAAGCTTAGCATTCTGAACAAGTGAGCACAGATTTCAAAAGTCCATTGTCTTTGTTTATTTGTAGTCGGTACCTATCCACCGTTATAGACGAACATTTCCGACTTCAGTTTTGACTTGTCTGTTTGGTATATCATACTCCACCGTCATTAGTTACTCGGGTCGTCTGCTTGTAGTATGTGGAACGTCTACATTTACCTACTTCCACCGAGGATTCTTATTTCATTGGACATACGACGCCCTCGGGCAAACAAACCAGATGCCAACAGAATGAATAAACAAAATGGGAGGGGAAGCCAAAATTTTAGTCAGTTGAACAAGAGATCTTTCATTTTTGTAATAACAAACGTTCTCATAGACTAAGTTCACTCCATCCGTTCATTATTTGGCACCGCCACCAATGCGGCCCCTACGGAACGACTTTTCTGTTCTCTCGGAGCTCAGATCAACTCCAATACAAACCAAGGAGACCGTAAAATGTTGCGTGAGTTAATGTTCTCAGTATCAGTCAACCATTCGCTGTTTGCTGTTGAAAAAGCGCACAACATTCGGGTCACTTGAGTGGTTCTTGATTAGTCGGAAATGGGTCCGATTTGGGCCAAAGAAAACCACTTGAACATGATAGCTTTAAGCACCTGATTTTTACCATAAAACAGAGTTCAAATTGAATCCTGGATTATCTGACGGGCATGATATCAGCAAGCAATTTGTCAGGGCCACACTTCCTTTTGGGTTCTCATTACCATGCACCAAATGATATTCGGAATAAGTGCAATTTGAACTATAGCTCTTCAGAAAAACAATGGAGGAAAAAAAGAAATAAATTACTTGGGAGGTTTTCAGAGTATAACTCACCCATCGATTGCACGCGTTGAAAAACAGCCGCTCTCTGAGAGGGATGGTGCCTGACCGCCCAAACTAAGCTGAGGCGTGCCACCTTGGGCCGTTAGCCACAATACCGCTGGGAGCGAATAACTGGTATTTTAGGTCAAAAATCCTCTAATCATTTCAGACATCCAAAAATTCCAGTTAAAGATGCAAACCAGATGCTTAGCAAACCTCAATGCAAATAGGTCTTAACATGATACAAGATGTTACAGCCGTATTTATCAATGAGATGGAAATTTCTATAAACAGTGTTCGCCGTTGGCTTGATGAGCACGAACCTAGGTTATTCACAGTAAGCTACCAGTTATGTATTCGTCTTTTTATCAGCAACACGAGTGGGCGACAAGTAACATAGGGCTTTGCTTCTGGGCGTGCCAATATAAGCCTTTTTATCTCAAATTCTTTTCGATGAATTCCTTACATACATTGGGGATTCCATAAGAAATTCCGCAGCTGGATCAATTCTACCGAACGTCGCATTCCCCGTCTACCTCACTTTGTCATCGAGTACCATCTATGGCACCCACTATTTTACCTTTGTCTCATTCCGATTACTATTTTTTCCCTGCTGAGAACGAGACAGATTTACAACAAGTCAGTTGCGTGTGTCGCCTTATTTGACCAAAGGAACATCTATCCAATTATAAAAACGCCATTAGGCTTAATCGTCCAGTAGTCAATCAACAGGCTCCTTAATTGTCGTTCTGCTGTCCGCCTTTACTTTTTTCGAATTAGAAATTCAAACACACAATTAATTCAACCAGAGCCTTGCCTCGCGCATCGACTGCACTGGTTCGGATATGAATTATTATAATCAGTGAACCACTACATTCAGTATGGTCCAGATACTTCAACCATTAAACTTACAAAGTTCTCCGGTTCTGCTTGCTACCAAACAGCACCATCTACTCAAAGACCAAAAGTAACAAAGAACAGTGAAAGATGGATCGCCAAAAAGTTGAATAACTGTACAGAATAGAAAAGGCTTCGAATGCAGGAAGGCCAGTAACTGGACCACTGAGCATTATCACCAAACAACATTTCAAGGCATTTTGTGGACCTATGCCTGGTAGTCCAACGAGCTCAGTCTACTAGCTGAGGGCTCCATGTTTTCCCATGTTATCGATCGGCCACCTTAAGCCATTTTTCAGCCATTAGCAGCCTAGCGGGGCAGAGCACAACGAGGCAGTAGTTCTGCAGACACGTGCAGAACATCACAGTCACCTTAACCTATTCTGATTCAGTGCCTGTTCTAATGATTGAAATCCAGTATATTACGCTTAGTTGTCCAATAAACCAAGATTCTCCAATAATGTTCTACCAGTGCTACGAAGATAACGGTGATCAAATAAAAGTTTTGACATATCTTCTGTTCTTAACGGCCATGTTTCGGAGCCATAGAGTAATACCGACCTTACTGTGGCCGCATACGCTGGACCTCTGGTCAAAAACCGGATCTCACGCCGACGCCATAGATGCCTCAAATTAGCAAACGGAAGTCGGGCCTTATGTATGCTCAAAGAGACTTCATTTGATGTACGATCTCCAGGTGAGATACAAACACCTCGATAACTAAAACTATCCATTTCACTTAGTTGTTCCCCTGCAAGAACAATTTTACCCTGAGCCAATCCGGTCATGTACCAGCATTTAACACTTAGAGGGAGCAGAACGAATCTCAAAAATAGCTGCAGCATGATTCAGATGATCGAGAAAAACTTGCAACTTATTTGGGTCTCCGCTCGTTTACATACTCTTGGTCAGATAGATTTCTGTCTGAGCAAATATCAATCCCATTCTTCTCAAAAGAGGATAGGGCATTTTCAATCATCATCGGAATGAAAATGTTGAAACGAAAGGGTGGAAAGGGATAACCCTGAGAACTCAAGTGAAACATCGCCTTGACCACAAACTCGGCTTCGACTGTTCGCAAAGAAATTGGAGAACTGAAATGAATTTCACCAGTGCACCCCTCAGTGAGAGGCACTGTTACAGAACTGCGCGAATTACTGAATCTAATGCAAGAAAGATAGAAGCATTCGGTATACGAGACGCCTGACTACATTCTAAGATCGATCACAAAGTGAGAATTTAGTCAATGAAACCTCTAAAGAGTTGGAAACTGGCGTCAAGTTTCGCGAGTAGATAACTGCTGGGGATAGAGCCGCAGGCAGTTTAGATTAAGTGATCATCAAGCTAATTTACCTGTGATTTTCATTTGTTGTCAATCGCCGATTCGCAACAGTCCTTGGGCATCACTTTTCTTGGTCAGACTCATCCCAGGAGTTTCATTAACTCCAACATTAACACTTCTCCACCATCCTTGAAGGACATAAACAGCTCATCCTGTCCAGCCTTCTTCGAAAACCTACCTCTTTGATCACCTCAAGTTCGGATGGAGGATTGGTATCCATCTAGATTCACTGTGGCCATGGGGCAACTGAGTTGTCCCCTAAGTTGTATTCCCCAACGCGCCAGCCAACGATTCTGAATGTGAATCGGTGTGCTGTCAAATTCCTTATTCACCTCGTTTATACTCGGCTTCCATGGGCTGGTATTCCTAATACGTGGGCAAAAGCTGCAAATATTTCCGAGTCATAGCCTTTTTATTTCATTTCATTCCCCTAGCCACTTCCGCTCCCGGCCAGTTCACCTGTCTAGTTCACGTACAGGGATCTACGTGTTTTATTATCTTACAAAAGAAGGAACGTATATGCCAGGTAACAGATCAACTAGAGTCGAGTAGGTTTATCATTCTTGAGGTTTACATCCCAAGAATTATTGTGCTGTGCATTAAACTGAGTGCAGGGGTCCTTCAGCATTCGCTCGGATCTCGGTGATTTTCTTCAGACGACAGCCGCACTGAAAGTTCAGAATGAGACTGAAGTCGCCAACTATCGTCTAGAATCAGTTGTGCAGAGTAAATGGCTTTCTCGCTGATGAGACGATAGAAGAGGTACAAGCAAAGCGAGCACGAACCAATGTATAATACTGGTCCATGGATGTTTAACAAAATGATGAACGATCCTCAACTGACACAATCCACCAGTGACCGATTGCAACAAGATCAATAGCAGTGCAATGCTGTGAAGGGGAAGGAAGGTCCCAGGTGAACTGATGTTACATTCTGCTACAAAATTTGTTCTTCTGAAACAGCCTGTGGTCGGATTAAACTAGCGTGAGACTGCTTTCGTTGTCAGTGCGAACGGCGGCGACAGAAAGTCGGTCTCCGATATGCAGTTTCGCTTCTGCTAACTAGCCAAGTTGGGCGCAATAATCAACAGCAACGACCGTAACGACCGGTGAACGCACACTTCGGATTAATTAAGTTCCGATAGAACTCATCTTTTAAATCAGGGAGTATGAAATCGGGGGGCACATACACATATACGACGAACAAACAACAACTTCTCAATCGACTGCTATTGACACATACAGAACCATCCAAAGGAACTGCACACAACTGTTGACTTGCATCCAGTATAATAATGCACTCTACGCTTGCATGATCGGAGCGATCCCAATGCCAGCCTAATCACGAGCGCTTGAAACCGAAGAGTCCGACACAGGGTGAAGATAGGGATAAGATTGCATTTGGTCTACGAATGGTAATCACGGAAGTGGAATCATGTATGCGCGTCTCGCAAAGAGCGCAAACATATTCTAAAAATTTCAAGGGTTTTAGTTAAAGTAGCTCATTCTCCTACAAGGTTGGGCGTGCGGACAGCGTAGGCAGCATCATCAACATCATCATCATCGTTCAGCGTTCAACAGCAAGGCAAGCCTCACTGACCGCTGCCTTTCCTCAGAGTTACACGTTTCTATAAAAAGGATGAATATCCAACGGGAACAGGGCGTGGACCTACACAGGCGGGAACAGATAAGATGGTGCTGCAGTCAATACACGGAACACAGCCTAACTACAAACGCACGTGTTTTCAATCGTTCTGATTCGATAGAAAATG
>LUCM01011123.1:5573-38503 GCA_008360955.1 Fasciolopsis buskii | reverse complement strand
ATCAGTTTGTTACCTCTTAGAATTCTCTTGTTCAAACCATAAAAACGAACACGCCGAGGAAATGTTATTAGTGGCATCGGATATGAAGTGAAGTACTGCGTGCATCTCAACGTTCTTCATGAAAATGCCTGAGGACCATCAATTCTCATGAATCTGTATTCCATTCCGCCAAATTTGACAACAGACTGCTGGTTCTAGCAACCGTCCTGCTTATGAGTCCAACAGAGATTGCTTCACTTGAATCCGTTTCCCCTGGTTCTTTTTCGGACTCCACCTCCACCATTGGACCTGCCTGAAATTCACGAAATAAAAATTACCAGAAATGAATATCATGAATCAGACATACGATCGCATAACTTCCATTCCGCGTCGTCAACTCTACAAGCAAAAGCAGCTGTGCTTTTAACAGTTTGCTTCTGTGCTGCTAATGTCTGCTCAATGTACTGTTAACCAGATCATGTATTCCGCTATAAACTGTCTCCAAGTTTCCCGTTCCTTGAGTTAGTACGTTTTTTCTTATCAGACTTTATCCATTCTACCAGGTCCAACGAGTGTTTGCTCCCATCATTTGGGGACTTCATCACTTAACGGGACTTACAAGTGGTGGTGTGGATTCATTTTGGTCTGCTGCATGCACATGGCGGCCCACGGAACGCACAGCAGAACCACCAAACACCACTGACGATATATCCCTGACGGACGCAAATTCCAACTTGGGCATTCAATTTTATTTATACACTTATCACACATATGGTCCATGATATGTAATATTAGCCACTGTATAGGCAGCCTTTTTCATGCAAGTGGTTTTCCTATGATTTTTCCCTACTTTTCGCACTACCGTCGCACGTCATGTTCACACGTTCTGCAATTCCCGCCACTGTTCAAGAAACAAAACAATTTTATTATTATTTCCAGAAAACCCCTCAGCACGCGCCCTTATGTAGACAAAGAGAAACGGATCTCACCGATGGTTGTGACTAGTGATGACTTGAGCACTGACATACTTCACGGGGCTGCATTCTGTCCTGTGGCTTCTGTTGAGGTGTGCGACATAATCAGTCAGAAGGCATCTACGTCGTGGGGCAAAACAAATGACGTCCTGATGCGGACCACTGCTAGTCTGAGGAATGCTATGGTTCCGCATCCTGCCGTATTTCAGAGGAAGCCCTACTCAACATGCGGAAGCTGTAATCCCAGGAGATTCTCATGTCCAAACTGCGTAATTGTAGGTGGCCGACCTCTCCACCCTAAAACGTTATGCTCATTTGGTCCCCAAACAAGAGTTTCCCTAACTCTAGCCGCAAGAAAACGAATTGCAGGCTATCCGCCTGGAGGCAGTTCAAGGTTGACATGAACCCAAAAACATTTAAAAACCACTTCAGTTTGTTCCATCCTCCCGTTTACCCTAACCCACATGATCTCTACTCCCGCAAATGACACCAACCGCTGGAAAATATAGGCCAACTTTAATAGCATACTGCTGTAAAGCCCAAAGAGAACGCTCTCACATCTTCTGTCCAGCAGATCTCAGCTCGGCGACCAGATGCGGCTATTCATCAGCCGAAATCTACCCATCCAAACTATTCCCAAACGCCGTAACTAACTGCTACCGTCTAAGCGCTCCCACCAGAATCTCCGTCCCGCGCCATCCACACTTTAAGCACCAGACCAAAACTGACAGCTGCTAAACTCCTGCTGCCGGTCCTGTATTTCCAAGGGTTTTGTTGGCAACCACCAATGAGATCACATCGCTTCTCCTACTAGACGGAATGCACCTCCTTGGGTCCAGCTTTTTAAACAAGACTTGAGTCCTCAGGCCAATTCTGCCTGACGTGGAAAAAACGGACCAAATTCACGGAGGCAGGTGGAAAAATATTAAAATAATAACTAAAGCGTCAACCACTGCCAACGGCTAATTGCTCAGGCTCGCAAGTTTTCAGCTCAGCTGAAATCCTCAAGCCTCTTTTCTACGATAACCCAGTTAGGTATGCTCTTCGACTCCATGGTCATACCAAACTCTTTACTGACCCCACTTTATTTATTAACTATACCAATTACCCACGCTCCAAAATTCCGAACCACAAGCTCCTCCAAAAGGGTCACCAGCTTCCTTCCGTGCTCTTGCACAGACGACCAACCATCAGCAATTGCAGAAGCTCGTAACCTGTTCATTCCAGGCTCATTTTTGCAACATTGAATCTATCGCCATCTGACTTTATTTTCACCCATCGGGCTACACCCCCGGCTGTTCGTCACCACTCAACCTTGGTCGCACATCTGAAGTGTCTCTGACTCTACTCAGCACGCGAACTCTCATTGATAAAATCGGCGCCTGGGGACGCTTTTTATAGAATCGCTGCTACGGTAGCATTCTGATGACCGAAATTTGGTTAACGAAATATGTACCCATGGGCCAAATTATTTTGGATAGTAACAAATTTCTAATTTGCAGGACTGACCGGCGTAGACGTCGTTGCATGGCTTATTTTTAGTTCGAATTCTTCGTTCCCGGCCCCTTATTACCGCTGCCAGATATTTTGTTGAAAAATTCGTGGCTCTGTGCCCATATCTAAAACACTATAGCACATCATGAATGAACTTACTAACTTCCATCATCAAGCGGTTTTCACCTTCGTCCACTGGTCAGCGTGTTTTGTCATATAGCATCTTTCCTAATGCTGCATAGCCGGTGTTAGTAATGGTGGCAATTTAATTTTGAATGTTACCATAATTTTTGGTTGGGCCAATTTTTGTTAATTTTTTTATGTTTGCCGTTGTGTAGTTTATCACTGACAAAACTGTTGCTGTCTTGCGTCACAGTTAGATAGTTGGTGGTAAATGTGGCCGCTGGATAAAAAGCAGCATCCAGAAATTTGATCAGAATGGTCAAGGAGAGCTATGATGCTCTTCCGATGGGCAAACCTTCGACATGAGACTACATAGATTGGTCGGTGGTTTGCTGCTATTTAAGGACCTACTTAGAAAAAGTGCCACGATACATGCAAATTTCAGCATTTGCTACAAATGAGCGAAATTTCATCCGCGAATGTGACGTGGCATGTGCGAAGATCTTGGAAACGAAAAAACGTCATTGCCTTGTCCCATTGCACCTTAGAAAAACACCAACCTAATTGACAGAATCCCGCGTCTATGAGCCGGTGGTTAGGCGAGTGTCTTAGCAGATTGATGTCGAATACTGTCCGTCACCACCGCCTTTCGAAGACAGGTTTCAGCTCGCTGATGACCAGAGCGAAGTATGACGATCAGTGCCACAAGGCGCTCGACTTGTCAGCATGACGTTATCGAACCGGTTTGTTTGCCATTCTAAGGTAAGTATGTTTTGTTGCAATAATCCCTCATTCAGTAAATCGAGATGGATGATTGCATCCTCGGTTGTCTTCCCACCTGTCGAAGCGTCCTACTTACTGCTGACAACAACAAAGTCCTGAAATCGTGAAGTGGGAATAATCGAGTCCCACAGTAGCGGTTCTTAGTGGGGACCTACAAAGGACTTAACCGCTGATGTAAACAACAACATCACAAGACGGTCAAGAGAGAGCAGCCTGTGCAGCCCGGATATGGATACCCAAGTAGCATGCCGGATCCGGTCCCTGCCCGGTAACAGTCCGGAAAAATTCCGGTACTTATAAGTCCGCCCACCGAATTACCCGACCGTTACATTAAAATACGACTGGAAAATTGACGTCCCCACCATAACAGTTGCTTCCAAACCTGTATCTATATATTCTTTGTCAGTATCGATCATTCTACAGGCCGAAGCCGCACGAAAACCACAGCCAGCTTTGAACTTGCGGTTCGGAAAATGGCAAGTGGTGTCACAAAAATCTATTGGTAAGCTTCTGCTTTTAGTTTTGTCATTTATGCACAGCATCTATCAAAAAAACTTACGTCAAAAGTCAATGACTATGCCGAACAGCCATCTATGTTGCACAGACAAATGGAGTACTCAGGGACTGCTGAGGGTTTGTCGGTTACTCTATCCGTGAATATTATCACAGAGTGCTGTTTGTTGCTGCAAAAGATCAGGGATAAAACTGTAGACAACAATATAACAATTTTTTACTTGAACAGGATTTTATCTGTTACAGTTAGAGTTCTTGATTAACGTTGGCGGGAATACCACCAGTCAATACACAAATGCTATTATGAGGACTGCTTTTGAAGCAGTGTTTAGCACATCTGTGCTGGCAAGGTACCAACGACGAGTAATCAGTTTTCAATAACAGATTATGCCGTCTTGTAACAAGTATTATTGTATTTTTATCACTGTTACCCCTAAGATGTCGTTTTGTAACTGAATGTTCATGACGGAATTGTGCAGAAGATATCTGGAATGATAAAACGGTGGATTCAGCACGGAAGACTCAGGAAACCAGACAAATCCGGTAAGTCGGTTACTGTGCGGTCTTTTCCATTTATTATTCATGTCATTTTACACGAGCCCATTAGTGGACCAATATTTTACCGATTGCCAAAGACCTGGTTACACTCTTCAACATATTTTCTGGAGAATACAGTGAGGTGGCGATAGATTCAAGGTTGCGAAAATGAGCCTGGAATGAACAGGTCACGAACTTTTGCAATTGCTGATGGTTGGTCGTCTGTGCAAGAGCACGGAAGGAAGCTGGTGACCCTTTTGGAGGAGCTTGTGGTTCGGAATTTCGGAGCGTGGGTAATTGGCATAGTTAATAAATAAAGTGGGGTCAATAAAGAGTTTGGTATGACCATGGGGGCAGTGGGCCTCGAAACCCCTGAATTGACAATGAGGGGCGCGGCCCATCGCGAAGAGCATACCTAACTTGCACCGCCATCGGTGGTCAGGTGGATAAGGTCTTGATATTTGGACGTAAAACTCACGGGATCGTACCCCCATCGCCAGTCAACTTTCCCAATTGAGACTCCACTAGTAGCCAACATCTCCTTCTGAGACAGATATCCGCGAGAAGCATATTTACCCGGCTAGCTAGGATGGCCCAAAATAACGCGACATATGGGTGATTTCCGCCAATTGTCTTTCTTTTAAATTGCATGAATGTTGGTTGCGCAAGTTGTTCACATGTTGTCTGTTTTGGTTCCTGTGAACGAATATATTTCAACGGAGCGCACTTAAATTTGTGTGAATTCTTTGACGATGAGCAATCAGTGACCTCCGTTCACCATACTAATCAGCGAGGCAGTTAAGCGCAACAAATGGCGTATATCAAGGAAGCGCTGTAAAGTTCTGTTTAATTGGGAAGCAAGCGAAAACCTAGCGAAATTGAATCAATCAAACGAAGCTTTCGGATTAATTAACTCGACGTAGAATAAACAGGCTACTTACAAGTAGCACATTTGAAAAAAATGTGTATCGAAAAATCGGTGCGCCATGTATGCGTTTTAATTCCTAATGGCAATGTTAGTAACACAGCGTTGTTTGTAGATGTAATGCACCAACCTTTCGACTACCGCGGGTAGTCTTTCTCAATGCAAGTTTTACAATCGAATGACTGTGGGAACGTTCACATGCATGTGATGAGGGATTCACGATGAGAAGGGGGTTATGGGGACATTGGTTAATGTAACCAATAACAAAATATACGAACATGGAAACACCAGGGCTAATCCACCTAATTCACCTTGACAGTGCTGTCAATCAGTAGCATTGCTCTAAACTTGTACGGTTCATAGCCTCTCTGCATTAACCGTCGAAATAACTTATCCTCGGGCATCTTCTAATAGTTAGTGTTACATGTAATCACCGGCATGAACGATTCAGTGGCATATTGCAATGTGTGAGTTAAAAAGTGCATAGTCTGTTCGAATTTTTGGTCAGTGTGCTAGACGCTTCGCATGTCACTCTAGTCGATCGAGCGAAAACGGAATACCTTAAAACATATCGTTTGACTGGCTAATGTGGGACGGAACAGGATTGCTTTTTCACTAATTTACTAGTCAAAAAGACCAAACATCATCTGTCCAACAGCACTGTCATGACCGGGGACGTGTCTCCCCGACACTTTCAAGTAACAGAAGACAAGCAGAAAGTACGAACGACATGAACGAACCGTGTCATTGGGCAAAAGCGCATCCCCTGGTATTACAAAACTTTTTCTGAATATTTTCTTAACTTCAAAAGTACGGATATACGGAAGTTGTTTGTCTCAGGTACTATGTTATTCACAAATGAAACGGCGCAATTACTTTTCAGAATGAACATTTTACTTGATTGTGTAGCAAAAATTGCGGAATTTTCCTCCTCCAGGAATGCAATTCTAGATTCACCGTATTCTGTTAATGCGTAAAGGAATGTAAGTAGAGCGTTATCCTTATATTTAATGGGATGTACTTTACTGCAGTGTGGTCCCGTTCCAAACTGAGTAGATGGCAAATGCCTTCTCGTTATTGCTTGGACAAAAAATACATGGATAACTAGTTGAAAAACTGCCTCTCACACAAGTCTCCACTTTCTGGCTTATGCATTAATTGGATCACGTATACGTATACCACGAGTAACCGCTCCCGTAAGACCAAGTTGGAACAATACTGATTATCCCATTTGATCGTAAACTGCTTTGACAAGGATTGCCCTGCGTAACCGAAACGTCGATCTTTTACCACCTCTAGCAGACAACGTCGTTTTCCATAGAAGTAAATCTTTCTACCTTATATGAGTTCAAATAATTTTATTAAAACTGCATTCTCACCTTCATGCGTTGGACAAAAGCAGGATTACATTCCTCAAGTATTGCTAAAACACTAATCCAGAGTGTGGACTCTTTTGCCACCGTAATTTGGTAATAATCGATGCAATCTCCTTCTATACATAATATTCGCTTTCATACGTTGATGGTTCACAATTTCATTTTCGTTTTCGCTATTTGTTCGTAAGCTGTAGCCAATTGGTGGTCCATACGGACCACAGTCATCAAATTCCTATTTCGTCTTTTGTAATTCGCAAAGCTAACCGACACTTACACAAATCCTCTTTCCATCACACATCGATATTTATGACTACACTTTCTTGGTGTACGGAGGGAAGTGAATTCCGGTTCAATCCGCACAAGGCCAATGTGTGGCAGGATGCCGCAATTTTAAATGGGGTTGGAGATCGGACGTTCTTTTTATAAAATCGATCGACACCAACAAAAAGCACAAGGAATGGCCTCAACAAATTCTGTTACAGCATGTACACGTACAAGAAATGGACAAAGAAGCATGCACAAATTGCGCTACCATGTAGCAGCACCTAAGAAGAGGAAGCAATGGGCAGTTTACCATTAGGTCTACTAACGAATTTTTGTATTAAATCTAACTACCGAAGCAAAATATCTTGCTGGCTGCGTATCGCCGTTTTCTACGCAGACTCTGTGCGCTGCTAGTGGACCCGAATTAAAAAATAGGCAATCCGGTTTGTTGCCTTCATAGCTCATTCGTATTCGGAGTATTTGTATGCTAAAGAAGCGCTCGTATGAAATAACGTTCGGCGGTAAGTTGTTAGGATTTCAGTGCAACCTGAAATCACTAATACAAGATAGTCATTAGTAGACCATTGGGAAACATTCAGGGAACGATCAAGTCGTCGTTGATATCGATTTAACAGTTAAAATCACTCATCGGCTTCAAACTCTTTGACAAAAATTGGAGTTTTACAATGGCTTGCTAGGATTACAAACAAAATGATATTAGTGCTTGCAGTTTCCAAGTCGAACGTTTCCAATGATACAGTCAGGGGACTCCCAAGTGTCCCAGTATTTTGCTCGTATTGGCCCTGAGTTATATTTCTGAATACTCAGATACAATGAAAGCAATCGAGTGGATGATTTAGACGCAAAGTTTACTGGGGATATAAAAATGGGTTTCTTGGTTAATAAGGAAATCAAAACAGAAGAAGGTAGTTCATATACTCCAGCATTTCCGTTGTGGATATTCGTAAGCAAGACGAACCAGACGAAGAAAGTTATAAAGTGTAATCTTTTGCGAATCAGAGATGGTCCCCTCTTGAGAATTTGGTATATATTTGGACAACTGAATTTCTCCTGACTACTGATCTAGTTCCTTTATCAAATTTTGAAGAAATTAATCGCCAAATTCTTCATATGAATGATGGTTCGAAAGCGATTATTGGACGCCTGTCGTTTATCGTATCTACTTTGTTTCTCACCGATCGATGAAATATATTTCATTCAATTTCTACCAAGAACTGTGTTAGCAGGCTATTCCGAGAAAGGAAACAGCTCTTAATGTCCAATCGAAAATCCGATTTAGGGTTGAAATTGAATAAAAATAACGAGAGCTGAGGCGCCGTTTCAAGATGCTAGTTCGAAGACAGCTCTCACCATGCACCAATTCCTTTGCCATATAGTTATTAGTTATTGTTTTAATACACTTTCTAGTTTTTTGTTGGTGCTTAAGACAAGAAGAAATGAACGTTGGATATTAAAACTGAGTAAGCCGATACTGTAGTGTAGGACTTTCCAACTTACGATAATCGTTTGCTCTCATTTTCGAATTCCATTAATAGACATCTAAACTGACTCAGGATTAATTTCGCTAGCCGATGTATGCGGCTTTTCTAGGTTAGCTCACGGTGAGATTTTGCCATGGCAGTACTTGCTTTTGTCTTTATATTAGTTGTTTGAATTTTTTTCTCATTGAGAAAACCTCTTTCTATTTCAACGGACACTTTCACAACGGCTAGTGGGCTCTTCCTGATAACTTGTGCATATCAGTTTTCTACTGTTCTTCAGTATGATCTCTGTAATTCATGTACCACCTGAATAGTTTCTTTTCCTAAGAAAACTCAGCTTACCTCAGATGTACTCGCCCTTGTACGTTACAACACACAATTAGTTCAAACTTGCTAGAATATTATAGGAATGTTTTATTGTGACGAATTACCATAAATGCACTGGAATTCGTCTCGAGCGATTGTTCTAATATTCACCTGACTGAAAGATATTTTTGGAGTACAAAATTTGACTGCGCGGTGACTGTGAGTTTGCTATCGAGTGAATGAATCTGTTGGCACCTACCAAGCGGTGGTGGAAATTGAATTCCCGAATTTTTCGGGAACCTACATCCGTTAGCCTTGATCGTACCGTGAGTTTGACGAACTGACCGAAGGCTATCTACTCCAAGTGGGAGAAATGTGACAAAGTATCGATGTTGCCATCAGTGGAAAGCCCCCATCCAGTCGCTCAGAACTTACCGGATTAATTTTTTCTACCTATTCTACAATTATCTTCAGGGTCATTAGCGAAGGAAATCGCAACAGACCAATGTGAGTTGTTGAGGTATTAGTCATTTGAAGACTCGTGAAAGTAAACTGATTTTGTGCTGAGATTTTTTGCCCCGTGCTAGGACGGCAATTGTATAACTTTCGATCTGCGGATTTGTCTTTGTTTTGATTCATTTTTTGGCGTATCCGTGGCTGTCCTATACTCTGTGCGAATTGTGCGAGGTAAGTCTATTACTGATTGTATGTAGACGGCCAGTCGAGCTCAATCGAAATCATTGGGTTCAAATTATATCGCCAAGTCATGCTTTTTCTTGATCTCATGAAATTCATTTTCGGGAAGGGGAATATTAGAATCTCATTTTATTCGTCAGAATTAAGCCTAGGTGATAACCCTATGAAAGAATCATGTTGATGACAAATTAAGAAAAAATGCACAAGTTTGTAGCTGGCTAGAAAGGAATGAACGGGGCACGCATACCCGAAGAACGACAATGACCGCTGAAACGGCTATGCTTCCCGAGGGATTTTGATTATCAATGCATATAAGAAACACGCTACTGGCAACAACCGAATGTTGAATTAAATTGCGTTCTCGTTTGGTCATGTTCGCTAGGATTCTGATTGGCTGGTTGGCAACCACAAGCGACTGCAAAACTGCTGAGCACTACGGAACGTAGCTTGCTTGTGGACCAATCACAGTTGCTCTTGAAAGCACGAGCTTGCAATCAGAAAATGATCTGGCCGGCTGTGGGTTTAGTGATTAATGTTAGGGAGTTCGGACGTAAGCCCGGATCCACCCACCGTCCGTCACTTCCCCCTACTAGTCACGTTTTCACTTTCCTGAATTGTTACACTTTTGATTCATATTGATTAGAAAAGTAACTAAAAGATTACGTTATTAAGAGTGTTATTACCGGATTACGTCATTTGTTCTATTCATAAACGAAGAAATTTAGTCCGTTCATGTTCACTGAAATCAGTTAACCTTGTAACGTGTGAGTTGTCAGTTGCCATGTTTGTTTTGGCTGTGTAAGTGTTGATGCTGGCTGATAAGCTTGCTCATCTCACGCTGGTTTTTTTGTTACCCTTTGCAGATTGTCTCGTGTGTGAACCCCAGAGAAGTACACTGTCCCGCGGCCGGTACATTACAGTTTGCAGTGCTTCACAACTGATCATTTTGACGAATCCTACGGTGAGTGGATGGTCGTGACTTTGGTCAACAAGCGCGCAATTAATGGACATGTTTTTCCAATCATTAAAACTAACTCCTATCAGAAACCTCCGTTAAATTGCCCTTAGTAATCCATTGCATATCCAGCGTTGAAGTGCACTTTCATCTTTAAGAGGACACAACAACCAACGATGTTAAAATTGACCCAATTGTCACTTGTGCTTGGTTATATTAAAATGATCAAATGCTTGAGCAAACCCAGAACATGGATACGCGGAAGAAATAGGCAGCACTGATCAAATGATTAAAGTTGTGGCCTACTGGAAGTGAAGGTAGTGAATTCGACAAATCCCATGGTGAAAAACATTTTAACGGCCACGGCAGCGTCCTTGAAATATTGCATATTTACTGAAAAATAAAAGGCCAAACAAATGCTACTACTACTAATATTATTATCATTGTTATTATTACCATAACAGAATACATGGTGTTATCCACTTGCATAAAGAGTGGAATGAAAATTAATCACCCAGTTTGGGAATTTGCCAATGACTATTACCTGGATCCTATAAAACGGAACGAAATTAAAAACACTCATCCATCGAATTACTCCCAAAATAATTAGAAGACGATAGATGAGTTCGTTTTATTCATGTGATAATTGGCAACAATAAGGAACCAGTTGGATCAATGCTAACCTACGTGTAAGGCCTAGCAGTACCCACTTGGAAAAGAAACTAACTAAACAAGACCTTCGGAACTGAATCCAGTTTAAAAATAGATACCTCAAAATAGTCTATAAAACAGCTTTGAGTCCAACAGCAGAATGGATCAAATAATGACAAAAATTTTCATGTGACTTTCGTATGCTACAAACTCACGTATGGATCATTAGCGGCAATAACTCAAGTTACGCTGCAAAACAACCATACGAAATCAGCAACCTCGGTGCCATTGCAACATGTTCTAATTTTGGAGTGACACATTTGATAAAGTCAAAATGCCCGCCGTAGGCGGTTCCATCGATTTGAGTCTGGCTGACAGTGATGTTGCATTGTGATGTAATTACGCAATCACAAACTTATCTTTTTATCAGGTTAATGTGACTGCGACTAATCCAATTCCCAAGTGGAATAACGAATTACACGGAGATGTTGGTTCAGCACATTTACTAACTGATAACCGGTGTGGAATGTCTTTGCCATTTGGGATGACAGCTCCTTATATCGATGGGTTTATGGAAAAGCAACTTAGATTGATCAACAGCTCTAGTGATTAACTGTTATCGACTTGATGAAAACATTATATCACTTTACTGACTAAGATCAGCTTCAGCACCATCCAACTAGAATAAATAAAATCCAGGAAAAAACACTTAAATTTTGTACCATCTATAAGAACCAATCGGAAAATTGTGTTTCAGAGCTAAATGAAGATTAAGGATGCTGAGTATAACCTCGAAGACTTGTACAAAGGAAACTACAGTAGTAGTCTATGAAATTATTTATTAAACAGTATCAACGTCCCCCTAACTGTTATGTACCATGAAAGTGCACACCGTATAATGAGCTCAGGGTAACTGCATGACCGAAAGCAGTGCCCTCCGGTCTGTCAGAGACAAGCACGCGAGCCGAAGAGGAATATGATCCGAGGGGCTTTTAAGCCAAGCAACGAAAGCATCAAATATTAAAAGGTGAATTTCTTGGAGTTCAAATGCACACCTATTAGATTACCAAATCGTTAAAAGTTAGTTAGTTACTTCGAGGTAAAATTCTCTACTGTCAGACAACGGCTGGTTCCGAGGTGAACTAGAACCCTTGTAGGTGCACTCTTAGTGATCAGAAAACAGGCTAAATTAAATCGCCAATTCGTATCTCCGTAGTTGCTTACATGAGTGGAACACCCTCAGTGCACAGTTAATAAGTTCATACAAAGAGATGGAACGACGTGTTGCAGCAGTTACACACAATTTTCTAGTTACCTAGCAGCCGAGCTTGAACGGACTTTCAAACAATATAAATCAAACGCAACCAAGTAGTTCAAACAGCAATGCAGAATAATCCAAGTCGAATAAATGATAAATCAACGCGAAACGACTTTGTCGAACGAATGCTTAGTCTATATCGTTATGGAAGACTACTTGAACTAGCCAGCATTTTGAAATCGTAGCTACCTCAATGGGATCATGACAGCAAACGTGTTTTCATTCTAACAGGAACAGCAAGCGTGCGCAAATAGTGTATGTGTGGGGTTTTCATGCAGATACAAAAATAAGGTAAGATGGTAGAACGGGAAATATTTGTGTCTAGATAAAACGGAAGACTTTGATTTTTAGCTCGTGAGGTGATGGTAGTGCGAACTAGGGGTAAGGGGTATACATGATTTTCGTTGTTAAACAATGCACACTGAATTACTGGAGCCCCCAGAAAATTGAATATAAGAACAACATCGAGAATATTCTGCGTAGTCTACGTACCGCGATCTGGAGTCATTAATGAGCTTCTGACAGCATTCTCGCTTTCGGTGATGCACGGCAAAATGGGACTTTTGCGCTTTAGCAAAAATGTGCAGGGCATCGGCTATCCAATTTGGAACACCTAGGTCGAAAACAAAGTAATAACAGAATTTTAATCGTTAGGTTGATGGAAGTAACAAACCTTTCAGTATTATCCGATCAGACACTACTGCTGATTTAGTGAAGACTTTACAAGGGCTCGGCACTACAAGATACTTTGGCATTTTTGTCAATGTCAGCCCTTTGGGAAACTCTGAAGCATACATCTAGTGGCCACAAAGGGCATATAAAAGGCTAGACCAAAGCTGAGAGCAAAAGTGGTTAATATCACTGGGTGAGTCTATGGCTAATTTAAAACTCTTTACACATCATTTTCAGTTTCTGGCTTTACATTCCTTATATTTTCACTGTGCTCTGTTTTCGGTTTCTGCTTCGTAACACCAAGGAAACCCTTTTGTATTTGTACCTATGTAACCTGTCAAACATGAATGAGATTAGAAGCGGTTGTCTCTGTGAAATAAGAAGTCACTGATGAATTTTTAAGTCTGCATGCAATGTAACAGTGGGAGACTTAAGGGCAAGACTTCCAGTTGACTTTCACATGTTGGCTCATTTTTGAAAAGCAATTAGTTGTGGGCTTTTCTCTGCTTCATTATTGTTCCTGGAATTTTACTGGATACCTCCAACAAATCCGTCGGAGCAAACGTTACTGGGTATCGTTATCCATAAGTGGACGTTTGATAAATTTCAGTTCTTGTATGGCTCTACTCTCTGAAAATACATACCTTATCCGTACACCGGACTGCCGACTGGACCTCCCTTGTTTCAGTGGAACAAAACCAGCAAAGCATATCGACTTCCCCATTTACTTTGGTTGGTTTTATACACCGCCATTACATTTTATCAACCACATAGATGGAAGATGTAAATACAGGTTTTCAAGTAGTTTAACAGACTGTGATCAGGGCTTACTTGCATGGGGCTGTTTTAACAGCTCCGGTCTAGAATGGAATAAACTCACTTCTGGTGAAGGCATTTCGCAAACGGCCTCACCAAACGTGAATTGTGCAACTCATTAACAATACCCGATAATCGAGTGAACCCTGCCAATAGTTCAAATACCAGTGAAGAAGTGAATTCTGAGTCCGCTTGGATTATGGACGGTACAACAGCCCAAGGTTACTTAATCAAAGCAAGAGGATATAAAGAAACGAAAAAATCTGTAGTCCCCCCTCCCCTTTCATTTAGCGAATGAAATTGATGGTACTGAGGACTTTACTAGAAACTGTTATTAGTGCTGCCGATTTGGGTTTCTTCCGCCCGTATGAAAGTAACAGGGGGCCGTCGATTACAACGTTGAAATGACACTCGCTATTGATTTTGGCAACAAACATATCAGTAAGAAGCTGACCTAAAAATGAACCCATCGTAAATTTATCCATCTCTCCAGTTACTTGTTCACCAGGGGTTTTATATGTAATTGAAAGTGTTCAGTCAATAGCGAAATCAGACATCATTGCTTTTTAAGGTTTGCCATATAAAATATCTCGTATGGAATCAGGGAGAGATAAGAACAAAGATTGATACCAGTTATTTAAGCAGTCCTATAGTAAGAAAACACGATTTTGTACATCCCATGTAAACCGCTTGGCAGAGACAACTAAAGGTGAAACATATATGTTTGTCAGCAAGAGACTATATGGATATTCTTTCTTCGAAAAACAGAACGAGATCAAATTTGCAAGAAACACAACTCTTCAGATTTCGCGAGTGAGTTTTCATGAATTTCTAATTACATGCACGCTGAAGCCATTCTGTTAAGTTGATTACCAGTATTCCACTGTCAATGTTATCACGTCAATATACCCCCGTCTTTAGCAGAACAACAACCGTAAACAAAGAAGTCACATTTGAAGGAGTCATTATCAATCCTCCGGTGTTGCATCTACCTTTCATGTCTACAAACTGGGGCGAGTTTTTCAATGTAGTAAGAAATCTGCCTAAGGATCAGACCCAGTAACCCCGTCAACCATTGCGTCACTGTTTGGTATTGAGAAGCGCTCATATCAAGGATTATTATCTATCATAGGTAGACTTAATTGATGTTGGAAGTTAGATCCTATTGATTCTAGCTGTTTAAACATTTTCTTAAATATTAGGCTCTGATTCAACAGAACTTCATGGCACAGAACCAGCTGTATTTTTGTCACATCGCATTCGCTTCCTTTTTCATGGACTTACTCCGGTAACCTAAGGTGTTGGTTATCTTATTCAAATAAATTTGAAATATAAATGCTATGATTCTGGATCAATCATCTGGTTCTGCGAGGATAATCTGGCTGTTCATTCAAAATTTTCTTAGTGCTTTATTATGTTTTGTTCTGAACTATTGCGTAAGGCAATTTCGAACTCGGCGACACTTATAAGCACAGTCCACGACCGTAGCCTTGATGCCTTCAATAGTTATTGGTGTTGAGGCAGTCAGTGGACAATTTTGTGCAAAGGAATAGTCAAAATTTACTTCAGCATGTTACTGATTCTCATCGTGGTTTAGACCAGGAGATAATTGATTTCACCCAAAAAACCGCGCAATCTAAGTCAAAATTGGAACACAGTATTTACTTTGTGAAATTCTCGATCACTTTTTGCCAACAATTCATTGCTTATGAATCAGCTTCCGAAATATGATTCTATTAGCTTTTCCTATCATCAGTGTTGCTCGTGATTCCATTGCCTGAGTTGAATGGTTTGACGCTTCTAGGGTCCATCCACACATGTCCTACCTTTTTGTTTTACACAGATCGCTGTATTTGCCTAAACCAATTTCTGGCATTAAGCGATTCACTTCATATGCAATAGTATTAAAACAATGAACTCCCTCTTCCGTTTCGGCTATTGCACGCCATCTTCCAGTCTCATTGCTGTTATGAAAACGACCATTTATCGGGTACATAATATTTTGCATTTGACTGGACTCGTGCGGTTGGGTTTTAATTTCCTCTCTAATAGTGTCATATAAAATCCGTGTGTTTAGTGACTATGATAAATCAGTTATTGTTGCCTGATTATCCTCCCATTTGTCCTCACATTCTTTCGCGCCCAGTAGCACTTTCACTCCAAATATTGTGAACAGTTCTGTGAAATGTATTGGGCGTTCGCAATTGCCTAAGAGCACCCAAAACTGATGGTAAGTTTCTTTCTTGTCCACGTTCATCTTAACCAAATGAAATGCATCAAAGAAACAAGGGTGCTTAACATCTCTGACTTTTGATCGAACTCATAATTTTTATTATGTGAAATGTCCGCATTTGGTCGTTCGTTTTCTTCACATACAGCCTACGATGATGGCCTATCTATGGACGCTTGTGTGCCATTAATGTAACATGCGTATCACGTGGCCCAGTCAAAAAAAATCGCCAGAAAAGGGGGGAACCGGCTAACCTCATTTTCTCAGCTTAAATAAATACGAAGAGAAATAATGAAATCCAAAAGTTAGTGTACAAATCATATGCATGCTGCTGATAGTCGAATACTGTAATGTCCACTGCATAACGCTTAATTTGTTCTACCAATAAAATCGTCAGCTAAATTTGATAAAAATTGAATAACATTTCCGAAGTGTTACTTCAATTTGTTTGGTATTGTTGTAAACTATGGATCTATAGCGGGACATTTCCGAGTGACCTTCAAGGGCCCACGTTGTTGTCCATCAATAAGTATCCGCCCATTTGGTCCAGTATTGAACTAATGGTGATAGTGCGTTTCGTCTTCGACTTTGTTTTAACAGAACTAGTAATCAGGAGCAAACATGAAGATGAACAACTAGAATGATCGTGTTGAAATAACACTGATGTTTTATTAGTCAAATGCGATGTAAATATATAAAAACAAACATTGTAGACATTCACCATACAACCCACAAGTCTCGGTCCCGGAAATGAACGTGACAATTGAAATGAGGAGGGTGACTATCATATTGCTTACCGCCTATTGGAGGCAGTTGTCGTTCTTTTATTACAGCCTTATATCTCCTCTCCTGGTCAACTATTTTTCAAGTTGAATAAAGTCAAAATGTAGGGTTAATTATCGAGGAGGAAAAATTTTTCGGGGCGGTACAAAATGATACAGCAGACACCAAAACGTAGATGACAGTTTTACCGAAAGCAGTCAAAAACAAAATTTAAAAAAAAATAGAACACCTGAGTTGCAGTTGTCACGGGAGTTCATCAGTCGTGAACGTTTGACTTACTAGAAAATGTAGCGAGACAAGAAATGAGATCGAAAGTGTAGGTCGTCGCTCGCGCATAAATACGGTTAACCTTAAGTACTGACAGGGAAGTGGATACGCATTTTGTGAGACAATTGTTCGGATACCGGATGATATCGGATAAAATATTCAAACAGCGCTTAATGTGGAATGTGGAATACCGCTTAGTCGCGGCGTAATTGTCATGGCTCCACATAAAGCAGTGTAGCCTTCACGACGTAACCCAACAAACACGGTAGGGGAACAATAAATCAGGTACGATATTCTACGGGAATACACGAAAGGTTCAATCAAGTTCTCCAGTACGTTGAAGAATCCAAGACAGGATATGTAAGCGAAGCCGTCGTGTCGCTCATAAGCTTATCGCCGATGTTCAGGGAGCATTCAAGATACCGTGAATTTATGACTCCCAGGCATTCCGCTTATACCCTAACGGCATTCGTCTGCTTACAGTGAAATGAAATAGAAAATGAGGAATATTTACTCACAAGTACAGGTAGCATGGTATACTTGTTGCTGCACATCATAGAATTCGTATGGATTAAGTAACAGATTAGACCTTGAAGACCAGTGAGCAAAGGGACAAAAAAGTAAGAGATTCAGAAAATTGCTGCTGCTATCAGACCTACGACCGACAACAATATTAGCAAAATACTGGATTGTTAGACAATCCGTGGCGCCGATTAAGTCGAGGACATGAAAAGAAAAAATAATTAGGAAAGGCCAGGAGAAACAAGGGTAGGACTAGATGCTTTATCACTCAACATCTTAAACGGAGTTCCGTAAAGGTGGTACTAACGGTTAAGGCGTCCAACTCAAAATCGTTTGTCTCGGACTCGCATTTCAGTTCAGGTGCGGTGGATATGCACTGCAGATGATTCCTAACAAGGTTGGAACGACTGTGCGGTGCTTCCATAGTTTCTCAATAGTGAGTTGAGCGACGATATCACGTGGTGAATAAATGATTTAGTTTAACCAGAGTCCGGAAACAAGTGTAAAGTTAACAGCCGTCAGAAAAAAGGATACATTCAAAGAAACGAAAAATGAGTTTCATCAGTTTTGTTGAGTGACCACAGGACTGAGTTAAATAAGCAAGCGAGTGCTCCCAAAGTGGAATGCTCATTGACACCTGGGTCTGAAAAATCAAAAGATGTTTAATTACGGGAAGAATCGATTTTACCGTCGCTGTTGACAGGTTAGAGTCGAAACTGACCGGGTTTCTCTTTTTGTTCGGAAGTGTTGGGCAATGGCTTTAAGATACCGGCGAGCACCCTTTCCTTAGTACACTTGTTCAATATCGCAGTGAATAGTTCCGCTGAATACATTGAACGTTCCCTGAGTAAGTTGGAGTCGACCGGGACATGCAGCTTGTGTGCTTAGACAAACTGTAGTCCTTCGATCAAATTGGCGATACTTGAAGTAGTAGTGAATCAGTTACTTGCGTTGTGGAAGAAAATAAATTACTCGATTTTGTTAGATTTTCGCGCTAACGGACCGTACCACTAAGTCCTTTCACTTTGATTCAAACTTGGCAACGACTACTGTTTCCAAAGGGGAATTTTGACGTATAGTCCCTTGAGATTTTTCATTTTTGCTTTTGTCGGTGAATTTGAGTTGAAAGCCCATCACTTTTGTTCTCTCTACGATATTTCGACCGCAGCTGAATATCAACACTGTATAAAACGGACACCTAAATAGTTACTTCCGGTCACGTAAGAGGTGGAGCCAACAAGGGCAATTCGTTCACTAGTACATAACACTGCTTGCCCACGCTAGCGAGACGAAGAATTACTCGACGAAATGATCCCCCCATTCAATTTCATAATGCATTCATCGACCATCGAAAACGCATTCTCGTCGGGACATCATAATCATGAAATCACACTCACCTGCAAACAAAATTGTGACAAAAAACAATCAGTAAACATATATATATATATATATATATATATATATATATATATATATATACAAAACGTCAGTCTCTTCATTTACACTAATCCCGTGAAATTGTTGTCCAGCGGCCTGTGAACACTGCATGACAATGTTGTCTTGTTTTCGAGGATCGATTTTTCCAGGGTCCCGATACCCAACCCATTGACTAAAAGTGGAAAGGCAACGGGGTTATTGAGGGTTTGTTGTTATACGAAACCACCTGAGGAGGAGACGGAGTTGAAATAGTCAATGAGGTCAGTAAAGTAGCAATGCACCACGCTGTCCTAGAGCAGGGAACAAACAAGACGATCACTCGCGACCGGACAGCATACAATTACGGATGCTTTGAACGACCAATTAATTGGTCAATGAGTGCTAATGCGAGTCAAGGGTTTTGCATGATTTACGATGTGTTGAAGAGTGACTGATGACCGGCACTCACATAAGACGGGGACCCCTCATTGTTTTATTTTTTGAGTCCTTGAATTACTACAGAGGACAAAAGCTAACAAATGAAAGCCAACTGTAAAACTAAGTAGGCTAACGGTCAATGTTGTGACTGGGCAACGAACATTGGATTCGACGACTACTTGATTCTGTTCCTGAGAAGCAGCTAACTGGCCCATTTGGGAGTGCAAGTGCGGAAAAAAGCACACTTCAGATTACACTTTTAAAAAGTGATTTTAGCGTCCAGAACAGCGCCTACTTTGAAAACAAAACATTGAATTCAGAAGCTATACATAAAACTAGCCCACTTGGTCGAAACAGCACAGCAGCGACCTTGTGTTCGCCAGACATTTTAAGCCTTTGGTCCCCGGAACCAATCGAATGTCATTCACCTGATCCTAAGGAAAACAGAATCCGCCGAACGGGATGTAGTTAGCGCTAGTTAGAACCAAAACTGCATGTTTACAAGGGAAACAAAAGTCCGAATTTCAGATTTTCAGAGAAGAATGAAGCTCATAGTAACTGCGAAAAAACGTATATTTCAAGCGTGATTGCAGATGGCTTTCGAAGATGTGATCCTCGACCATAACACCCGGACCCATAACTAGCAGTACTTTGCATTGCAGTTTACCGCCGAAGAGTCCAAGAGACAGAAAGTGGATTTTCGACCATCCATCAGACCTCAATTTTCTTGCTACCTTTGGAATTCCGCAACAAACAAAGGGAGGTCACCGGGCGCAGTTGGAAACTGTTCCACTAACTTTCCGCAGTCAGATTTCGCATGAACAACATCAGGTTCGTGAAGTCGGGCAGGCCTTTCTTTTTAAGTCCTAGCATGTCTTCTCCCATTGGGCCTAAATCAACCAGTTCCAACTGGGCACGAATATTTCGGATACATCACAGCGATGGAGAATGGGATTAAAAATCGTTTAACGTCAACTCTGTGACACCCATGAATCCCGCTAGACAAACCTGGAGTTCATTGTCTCGATAATTTAACCCTCAGAAACAATTACTGAGGTGAACCAAGATCCCACACACTCACTTTTCTGTGTTCCAAATTCGGATTTCCCCATCATTATTTTTCGATGCAAACAGTGACCCAATACTGTAAATTGCTTTGATTCAGTGAGAAAACATCTAGTAAAACCGAGTTGTCGTCTGGCACCCGGTCAATAATATCGATTTTAGTACCAATCTGACGCTTTATTTAATTGTCTCACGATGCGTGATCTATCGAACCCGCTTTCATGCAGCAAAATCGCAGAGGGAAACGATAAAAGTATGTGCATCTAAATAATTGGTTGCGATCGCGTGATGCTACCGATAGCCGAGTGACACCTAAACTCCATTTCTAATCACCAGTTACTTAACAACATTGATCATTTCTGGAGAGTACCTGTAAATTCACTGAAATTGTTAGACCATGCTTCGATTTGTCGGATTGTTGTTTCCACTGACTGCACATTTATCTCTTTAGCGAAAAAAATGACAAGTAGATCAAATTAGAAATCAACATAAATCACGATGTTTGCAGTTCCTTCCAGTGCAGGATCCACTGAAACTCCAACTATCTTTTGTCGTCCACTTTTGGAATTTTAGTAAGTTTGGTCAGCCAGTATGACTGGCCCAAGTAAAAAACCCTCCGAGTACAACCGATCGATCCCACCGGACCTCCGTTGAGCCATGCTTTACCGAAGCTTGAGTGCCATCTCTTCAAACGCATTCCCCCAGCTACCGGGTTAGCCTCTTCCTACTTGGTTAATATTACTTGCTCATAGGTGATAGAATCACTTACGGGTGTTATGTGGTCCACTTATAAAACGTTATGTTAACTGCTTTTTAGCATACACATCAAACAGCAGTTAGTATTCATCATTATTACTCTCTTGATCAATTTACCAACTGATTGTGTAATCTAACGACAACCATACGCCACGAATAAACGGTGCGAGAACAGGCTTTAAGACCTGACGAGAGAACGCTCGGTGTCCCGGATTACCATTCAACACTATTAATCCATAGCGACCTAGATTGTTGTGACTGTATATGCAGTTAACTTAGATCATAGCATACTAAACATTATTGGGTATACATTCAGTCGGTGGTGCCGCAATGGCACTCCGGCAAAATGTGACTTGTGCTTCTCGTCAATTTATTTCAACATTATTGTTATATTAAATTATCATTTCACACAAGAAACTAAACTGCACTTTGTTTTGTGAAGCGGCATGTGGTTGTTTGGTGAGTTGCTAACCGATGAATCCATGGTGAGCATATCGAAACAATCTCCTCTCCCCTCGCGAATGGAGATCAACCCGCATGAAGCAAGCCAACTATTACAAAGACAACCAATTTAACTTCACCGTTAGCAACCGCGAGGAACTAGATGATTCATCATCGGAGTTTTGTCGCATAAAATAGACCCGAACAAACCATGTCCAGATGAATACACCAAATAATTGGAAAGGACAATGTGCTTGCATTATTTCGATCCGTTCTAAACTGTGATTTAACTAGAAGACTGATCAGATAAAACAAAACATGGTGGTGAGACGATTCTCAGGTGGATAAAATAAAGGAACAGGAATGAACAGATAAAAGACAACACCAAGTGACTAAGTTACAAAAATCAGGAATAAGCATAGCAATTGGTCAACTGATAAATCGTTGAAAAAAGACAACGTTTGATGTGGCGGTACAAAGACAATACGAAAGCTCGAAGCGTTCACGCAATCAGTTATGCATGCTGACACGGAAACACGCGTACACTGCGCAGAGGTGCTGAATTGTTCCTCTCGTTTTAGCAATCTTGCTGATAATGTCCCACTTGTACAAACAAAAAAAGCATTGGCTGGATTCGACATGCTGTTCAAGACCAAGTGAGAGGCGGAAAGAAGAACGAGTGGATGATTTGGAGGGGGGGCGGTATTTGGATTTAGGCTTTTAGAATACGATTCACCGATTCACCATTACGGCAAATGAGGTTCAAATAACGATGCTCAGTGCAGCCGTGAGAAACTGTTCATAGTGAAACTGGGCGAACCCGTTTCTATTAGTATCATAGACCATGAAAGCATTTGTCAAATTCTGCGAATAAGAAAAGAAGTAGAAAAAAGATGAATGAGGTCCAGACGCATGTTTGAGAAAAGCGGAAGCCTAAAGTGAGACTAAGCAGGCATGTGCGGACAGATATCACGGATAGAGCAAAACTTATCCAATTTAGGAACACGACAAAAATACGGAACGCACACGACGGCGATTCAGGAGAAAGATGTAAGTTAAAGGTCCTCCCACGTATGGTGCTCATTACTGGATGGCCAGTTTCTGAAGGCATACGCTTGGCTTTCGAAATACACACTAAGCGATCATGCAAGGCTCCTTTATTTGGTTGATATTTATGATCACAGTATCAACTGATTTGCAATCAGTGGCGTAATACGAGACTACTGATATCCCAAATAGTGCTGAATGACTGATCCCAGTAACACGCTGCACTACCTGAATAACAGTTATTATTCGTGAAACCATTTTCGGTCGGCAAACCAGATGTAGACACAACAGACAAGGCGCACAGTGACCTTAAAAGAACGATCAATGATAGCCTCGTGTAATAACTTCGGCCCCTACTCAGTAGACGGCACAACTTCATCAGGATATTCTAACATAATACAAACAGGTTTAAAGGACGGTTCTTGCGTAAAAAGCATCATTATAGATGGGGGAACAGTTTCCTCAAATACAAAGCCAATTTTGCAGGTAATGCTACTTATTCGGTACGCGCACCCCGTACTCTTACATACACAGCCTAATACTTGGACACTCTGTAGATGGTCTTGATACTAAAGCCTCATTTGTATGCATGGTGATTTCATTCGAGAGATACAACGATGATGAACCAGTGTTATAGTTCTTGAACGGAATCACCATCCATAGTCATTTATAACCATCCAAGAAAAAATGCATTGAAAAAACCAAGGATCCCAGGTAATCATCCCGTGGATCAATTACGGACTGAAAGACAGTCGCTCTTGCTTGGAACTGAGCTGGGTCAACTCAGGTTTGTATTCAAATTATTCAAATCGCGACTGAAGTGTAACGACCTGCTTCCTCACACAAGAAAATTAAGAAGAAACAACAAACCACGATTAGAAAAAACTGTTGTTATTGATGAGAGGGCAATCAGCACAGCATACGCATCGACCGAGCACATGAAGAGCAGACAACAAACGAAAACCCAGAAAGTTGCAGTTAGTTCGAGAAACAAAAGCGGTATCCCCAGAAAAAGGACGAAACCACCTTTCATATCACCATATGAATCCAGAGGAAAATTTGGCACTGACAACCATCTAGTTGGATACACGGATAAGTGATCGGAAAAGTCGTTAGACAACTAAAAAGCGGGTGTGGAAACACGGATATGGGTGCGTGACCAGGGCAATGAGAAGCGTACGGAACTACGAAACCACAGCAAATGCAGCCGTCAAGAATTGTTCATAGGTGAACTGCGCGATACCATTCCTATTTCGATCATACGGGATAAACCCACTGGTGAGGCTCTGTGAGGGGCAAAAGGAAAACAACTGTGTTACAACAGACTCGGAGGAAGAAGATAAATATGGAGCAGTGAATTAATAGCCGCTACACAGTAACTCTATGGCGTCCACGGGCATGCACAATGAATTACACAGGAGGAAAGTGGGTAGCGTATTATCTAAAAGAAATGATCAAAAAAGCGACAAGCAATGGAAATGATTTTCAAATCCGGACACAATGGAATGAGAATGGGAGTCAATCTCATGGAAGAACAGAGGAAGAAAACAAATCCAACTATTCCAGTAAGATGGAAAACAGTATCAAAAGAAAAGACTGACTTTCATAAAACCGTTGCTAGTTTATCATACCGTACTCTCCGGACATCACGTTCCACGGAGCGTTCCTGTCAAAACACCCTTAGGAGTGAACTTCTTTCTCCTATCTTTTGCCTTCTGAAATGACGAAAAATACATCGTTTTCACGAAGGTAGACGCGGCCAGCTGAGAGCTGTCGGATGCGGAATCTGACCGACGGCGAAAGGGTTAGAACCCGCAACATTTAAACTAGGAAGTCGTGATGTCGATCGCTTGAGCATAGCCGGCCAACGCAAGCTGATTAGCAGCTACGATGGGCGTCTTTTGATGAACAAAACCAGAGAATTTGGATCTACCGATATACACGAACGCAAACAACAGACCGAATTTCGGGCTACGCTTGCAGCAGTGACGAGCCTTAAGTACATCAAATAGAGGATTGTCATGACGCAGCCGTTGCTTATAGCAGTTCCATGCCAAGGTTTTCAAATCAAGGTGTTTCATCATGAACTACACCAAAAATCTTGGTAAATCTGTCATACGGGCATACCTCCTCATCACAGGAAAGGATAAATCGAAGAAACAACTGGGATGTATTTCTATACCACTTCACATTTCTCCAAATCATGACAAAATAATTTAAAACTATGCCAAAACTATTTGGAACTGCCGTCTGCAATTTCATTCCCATAGGTCTGAAACGTTACCAATTTAAAACAGGAAAATTTGTACGCATGTACTCTAAAGAGCTCTCATTACCTGTGTAAGCGTAGATTTTGCGAGAAAGTGTACACTTGCAGGATTTTGAAAGAGGCGTGTTTTATATAATACAAATATTTCTGACATAACTCCGAAGTAACATGGGAAGTGATTTAGATGCAACATACAGACACCTAGTAGAGTTCAAAGTGAAATCCAACGTAAAGAATCGCAGGGACCAACAAAACCGAAAGTCCCAGCGACGACCATACACCATACACATACGAACAGTGTGACAATGGAAAGTCAGGCCTTTGTAGCTTGTATCACCATTAGGCTACGTAGCAGAATCAACTTGTTTACCCATTGATCTATTGATGTTCGCTTGCGGATTACCATATTCGAGCAGATACATGCGATTTGAACTGAACAGAACTATCTCACGGATAATGGATCATATGTAACGCGAACATCCACTGGAACCTACGAAAGGACTGCACAACTGCATCGACCGGCTCGTCAGAAATCACTAAAAGTACATGTTCGTCGCACCCAGCTGAAACGCGAACTCCAGGATGGGTGACTGCGAATCGACCACCAAAGCCACTGAGCTATACAGGCTGGCACTAAAAGACTAACTGAACACTAACATTACTTTAAAAAGTGCCCTTACAAGAAATATGAAACATGAGTGATTAATAACCCATGGTTCCCGTTGACGAGTCGGATATTGACTGTGTTTGGAAACCACAACAGACGACCGGCTAATGAAATCAAGACAACTTAAGCCAGCCATAAAGTGTCAAGCACCGGAGGACCTTGCAGGACTTGAATCCGACTGCGTATAACGAAACCTGTGCTTGCTTACTTACATACGAATAGGCGATGCTTCTCACATATCGTCCTACCCGAGACCACATGCACAAAACTGAGTAGTGACATTAGAACATGAAACCGGTACAAGAGACTGATAGACCTAGGTCCATAAACAGTCTGAGACCAAAATTGATACAGAAGTGGGCAGTAATCTGGAAAACTGTCGCGACCTAGGTATCCAGTCATTTACGCAAAGGTCAACACAAGTCCACACTGTTCCGTTCTCACGCTCGCCAGTCTATCTGTGAGCAGGTAGGCTAATCAACCGTATCAGTTAGACGTGATCGAAGCTAACATCAGTCACGCGTGCCTGCATCTGTGCATTCGTCTGAATCGTTTTTAGTCGTACACCATTTAGGTGATAACAGCAATGTGTTGTCGCCCGACTCACTACCATGCCAATATCTACTAAGGTTTTGTGGTTTTCCACTTCAAACCTCAATGTTTGGGTTGCCGGTTCTCTTACACCAAACATGAATCTTACAGATCAGATGAATAACCGTTTTCGTTCATATCTGTGCATTCACTCACGGAACATTTACTAAGCCGTCGTAGTCTCCATCAACAATTGTGGTTTGGATCAAAATGTTGACTGCGTAGCCCAATTTCTCCAGTGTTCATCGCCGGTTGCCCCACTTTTTTTTACAGAAATACAAATTTTCCTCTCGTCAAACACAAACCACCTTCAATTACTTAAGTACTTCATCCATGTTTTTTCCCTAGGGCTGGTGGCTGCGCATATATACGTCAATCTGTCGCCTCATTTCGACTTCTACCTCTTAACTTATTCAACCAAGGCTTCCAACCTGTATGGTTGAAAATTCGGCTCTCATCTTTTATTCATTATTTCTGTACCGTTTACCGCTCCTCCAATAGCAAAGACCCTTTGTTTTTTTTTGAGTTATTATCTTCACACGCTGAAACATTGATTTCCACAGACCCCGGCTGTCAAATCACCATATTTAACGATTTTCAACATCCACGACGAAGATTGGCTATTCCGCTCATTGGACAATTCGACCATGGGATGTAAAGCTGCAGCCTTCTCCATAATCAACAACCTCTGTAAACTAGTTGATCTCCCTAAACCATCCCTGATCGTCTTGGCGACCATGCACACACTCTTGACCTCATCCTAACATCCATTCCTTCATCGTTCTCTAATATTGCTTCTCTGTCTCCTTTGGGCTCATTTTCCAATTTTTCTAACCCACCCTCTGTATCCAAATCCAGACACAACTATTGTTGCTAGGGCTCTACCATTTGGGATGGTTTTCGTGGTTTTCTGGCTTGTTATCCTTGGAACGACTGCTGCCTTTTATCTAGTTCTAGTTTTACCGAGACCATTCTTTCAAGGCATGCATTTTCGCATTCAACACTTCTTCAAACCCGGCAAACCACGATTCTCTAATGGGTTTAATCACGCCTGTAACCTTGCTGTTCGTTTGAAAAACTGCGTACTGCCGGAAGTATCGCTAACCCAACCAAACAAACATTTCATAATCGCTCTCTGCAAGCCGTATGGAATACCAGAGATCGCTTCGTACATCACAAATCTGCACTACTCACCTAATCTGCCACCAGCAGCCGATTACTTTGGCCACTTCAACGGCGATATCTCGCAATTTCTGTCCTTCCAACGTTCCTCCTATTGACAATTCATCTGGGTCTCTAGCCTGGGACCCGTTTGACAAAATCGAAGATTTCGCCTCCCTGTTTGCTCAAACTCCACTCTATCTGTCAGGGCCACTTCTCCGCCTTCTCTTCGTGTTTCCAACCATGCTTCCTTCTTACTAAAAAAATCCGTCAAGTTCTTCTCAACTTCAAGGTTTCCAAAACTCTCGGCGCGAATGGTATTCAGCGTATCGTCCCGAAAAAGTGTGCTTCCGAGTTATCTATACAACGCTGTCTCTTTTTATCTTTACTTAATCAAAGCACTCACCTCTCTCCAAAGAGGAACGGTATCATTTTCCCTATCCTAAAACATGCAAACTCTTTTGATTCCAACAAAAATCGCCTCACCGCCCTTTCTTCTGTGATTTTGAAAGTTTTTGAAACCGTAATCTCCGACCAGTTGCGTCCATCACATAAACGTGAAGGTTTGCTGATTGACCGCCAATATGGATTTCGTTCGGGTCATTCTGCGGGCGATTTACTAGCTGCCAGCGAACATCCCTCATTGACTTCACTGATAACCTCAGAGAAAACCACATGGTCTCTGTACATCTCTAAGGCCCTCGATCGGGTTTGGCGCGAAGATCTGCTGTCGAAACTGGCTTCGTTCGAGATCCATCCGCCTCTCGTATCGTGAATGTCAAGCTTCCTCCCAGGCGGACCATCTCCGTCCAAGTCGATGGCGTTCTATCTCAGCCGTTCTCTGCGAATGGTGTTCCCCAAGGATCCACACCTGTGTCCACCCTTTCTGTTCTATTTATTAATGATCTCCCTGCAGCAACATCGAACCCTCTTCACTGTTTTGTCAATGGTACCAGTTTCCATTGTCCTCTTCCTTACTCAAGTGTTCGCCAAGCCAACATTGATCATAGTCGTACCGTTCTTAGTGCATCACTCGTTTCTGACTTAGAACCAATCTCCGCCCGGGACTCCATCAACCATATCCATTTCAATCCTTCCAAGATCTCTGCTTTCTGTTTCAAACAAACATCTTTCTTATTTCTTCCAGTTATACGTTGAATCAACTTCTCTTTATCCACTTGAGTGACTTTCAGTAGTGGATTTGTCCACAAATTCTTCTCTTTGTCTGTCCCCCTATGTCCTGACATTTGCCTCCCGTGTTGTATGCAAAGTCGGTTTGCTATTTCGCACCAGACGCTTCTTTTACACCCGCCCACCTTTTATACAAAGCTCATATCTGCCCGACATTTGAATAGTGCAATTATTTGCGCGGCGGAGCTTCGTCTAACACTTCTTCTCTTGATCAGGTTCAACGAAAAGCCATTCGGTTGACCAATGATCTCTTTTTAACCTCAAACCTGCAGTCACCCGCTCATGGTCGACTAGATGCATCATTTCTTCTTTTCTACCACTATTATTCTGGTTTCTGCTCTTCTGAAATCTCTCCGACAGTTCATATTTCCGTGACTTTCATTTTTTCTCGTATATAGGTGGCCAGTCTTTATCCATAGATCTGCATATATCTTAGGACTATGGGGTTTGCCTCTGTTATTGTAATTCATTGTGATAAAGTGAGAGAGAAAAACCGATCGGCTATCTGTGCACTGGTCATATGACTGCTTGAATAATTGCAACAATGACAAAATCGGTCTGATAAACTTAACGACCCCTACTCAAAAAACAGTAATCAATTTGATAGTATAAGAGCAAGTAAACCATTGTGACGTTTCTCGTACTTGATTTTTAAATTTAGTTTAAAGCGGCCATTTTCATGCAAAGACTAGGAAAACCAAAGTCGTACGCCATGACGATGTCCAAACTTCTACTTGACGGCTAGAATAGGGATGCTTATTAAGGCTGGAGAACAAGGGGGCCTAAGCTGAGTTCCTATGTTGTGCCGCCACAAATGAAAGGAGCTGGGTCTTACATGAGACCAAGCATGAAATGGAATAACTCAACCTTACCTACGCTTGCGTAACTTTCAGTTCCATGAGATGTAACAATAATGTGACACTCGATAACTCGAAGCAAAAGCGCAAAGTAAGCAACAGACTTTATCATAGTAGAAAAGGATTGAGGTGTATTAAACGAGCGGCAGATGGACCGACATTAAAAAACCCAAATCAATTTTTTACGTCCTTATTCCTTTGTTTCTACACCGTGTGCAATAGTGACCATCCCATTAAGGAATCCTTCACAACCCGCAGAAGCGACTTTGTGACATAGTAACGTTAAAACGCCAATTTAACCACCATCGGGAACGTGAAAATAGTGACTACCCGTCAACGCGGATTTTGGGGGTTGACCCAAACAAGCTAGAATTCCCGGTTCATCGACGATATTGGCAGTCATAGACGGTGAGAGAAACTCGGGCCCTATTGGGTCGGTAAACTGTTTTGAGAAAGGTTAAACGTGATAACGAGGTCACCGGTCCATTGGTATCTCCGCCAACATTGACAACTTTGACCAATAAATATTTCCATGGCATTTAGTCGATGCACAACACTAGAAAATGCCAAAGAAACCCATAAATGCAATTCCTGCAAAAGCAATACATCCAGACTATGATCACAAAAAGTTATCTCTTCCACCCGTTAGGTTAAATGAAGCAACCAACGGATGTCCAATATGCTTTGCTTAAAAGTACCACGAGGGAATACAAGAGTTCATTGAGTAGGATCCATCTAATTATAAAACTCACCATCCCGAGCTTTCGAAAGTGAACAAACTGTCAGACAGCAGCTCGGAAAAATTGTGCAGTTAACAGATAGCCGTTTTATCAAGACGAAAGAACCAGGGCTAAATAATTGAAAGAAGACTCACCTGCAAGCAAACACAACAATAAATAAAATCGTCAAAAGCGATCTGTCCACGCCTGGTTCGGTCGAATTTTCGAATAAGCAAGCTAATAAACTGAGGAGATAAACGGAACCCGAAGCTGGTCAGTGCAGTTTGCATCTCGTTGCAATTAATCGTTCCAGAACGATCCTGGTCGAATTGACGGAAGCAGGACATCCACTGCTGAACGTAGTTGAACAACTGGGAAAATTCCGGAAGGGACATCGTCCCGTTCATATCGCGGTCAAACATGGCCATCATGAGCTCGATGGTCTTCATGTTGAATTGAGTTGACAGACCTGGCAGGGAAGACGTGGAAAATAAAGATTCACTTTCATACTAGCAACACGGCTATTCGAAAATGCCGGTCACCTTGGACAGTCGCTATAGGAATGAACGTTATTGTACCCCGGAATTTCGAATTAGGCAATGCTAATTTAACTGTCCGTACACCAAAAAGTTCAATGCTACAGAAGTTTCTGAGTGACCATGCTTGTAAAACGCACTAATGATCACGGCTATTTTTATCGGTAGTCAAAACTGAAATATGCTCTCGGAACACCTGCAAAAATTATGCATCTTTTAACCACGAGGTCCAAAGATTGTTCCTGGACTCACGTAACACATTTTAGAACTTTCAAGAACACTAAAAGGAAAGAAACAGAGTGGAAGTTAGCACTAAAACAGTGAAAACCTAAGAAAAGAAATTTCATATTTCCAACTCTGGCAGAATCTACCGGAAAGCACCAGTTTCGACCTTGAAATAATATACGCTAAGCGGCCAACCTGTACAACAGCGTGAGACACTTATGATGATGGGTCTTCAAAATCTTCGGTATCACTTGCATCTAATTTTTAACTGCAAACCGTTTCACAATCGCCAATTCACTAGGAAAAATGAAAAAAGAACAGATTTCTATTGTGATTTATTCAGGACCCTCAACAAAATGGAGAGATTGTTATCCTTATCTCGGACATCCCCGTTCCTGTAGCCGACATTGCTGTTCAAGACGTGAATATTTTTATTCCACATTTTTCCAGAACAAACAAACCCAAATATCATGAGCGTTTCAACCTGCAGCAGGTTGTGCTGATGTATGAAGCAATCAAGACTTCGTCATAGGTGCCACTTGCGCACCGCCACCTCGCATCACCACTTTGAGCAAGCTAGGGACAGATGCTCGCCAACTGTACAGAAAGCCATATAACGGTTCGTCCGTTGCTAGCCCAAACGCTTACTCCTATGCACGACGATAGCCGAACATTTTCGTCTCTTACCAAAGAAGCCCCAAACAATTCTTCCCTTCCCAGTTTCCATTCCATCCATAATTCGTTCCTCCGATGAATCGAACAAGAATCCGCTTTTACTTCCCCGTTTGTCTCCAGCAACATAACATCAGATTTTCCTGTAATTCCGGCTTCTTCCCATTCCAAATTCCCGTTTTGCTACCTCCAAATAGCATTAGGAAGAACCAACAACCACTGCCTTCTCTGACCATTTACAACTAGCCCCTCTCTTCGTCAGGACAATATTTCATCCTTCGTAACTAAACTGTGCTCCAGAATTGCCCCAATTTTACGTCAACTCTACTATTTTTCTCTCGAACTTCTTACTTGTCCCATCCCTTGAAAACAGGTCATGATTTTCCCTATTTCTAAACACGATGATCGTTCAGACTCAATGACTGCCGTCATAACAAGGCTGCACCTTGACAAGGTGTGACGGCTTGCGTACCTCCATGACCATAAGAGCTGTATAGGTTGGCTTATATCAAGCCGAAGTTCCAATCATGCTTGGAACGTTAATGGGTAGAGGCCTGACGAAGTAGTCGCTTGGTCCTCCCAGTCGGGGGATGATCTGAGTGAGCAGCTTAGTCGGAAAAACCAATAGGAGAATAATTGATCCAAGTAGATGGGCTTCCATTCAGCAATTCCCCGCTGCCTTGCGGCCAGGTTCTAGTCAGTACCAAAGGCTTTGATTGAGAACCGTAATAGTTCTTCTGCTAAGCGGCTGGACACCCTAGCAGCAAGCGTCCATCAATTCCCGTGACTAAAACCATCATCATCATCGTTCAACGTTGAACAGCCAGGCAAGCCTCACTGACCGCTGGATTTCCCCAGAGTTATACATATATATATATATATGTATATAGTGAATATCCAAGGAGAACAGGGAGTGGACCTACACAGCCGGGAAAAGATAAGATGCTGCTGCAGCCACCATGCGAAACACAGTCTAACTGCACCAATGCATTTCTTCAATGATTCTGATTCGATAGAAAATGACAACACGGTCGCCACTGTTCACGGTTCACTGCCATATCCTTCAGTGTCTCCAGCCAGCTAGTTGACGAGTTTTTCGGACCCCAACCGCGAAGACGTGAGACACCCACTCTACCTAACTTCGTTGTACATTTTCTCATCCCACATTGCCACGACATCTATTGGCCTCCACA
>LUCM01011122.1:0-87972 GCA_008360955.1 Fasciolopsis buskii | reverse complement strand
AAAAATCTTCAGCAAAACGGAAGACGTCCCGCTGTTGATGCATGCTAACCGCCTGGAACAAAAACTTCTAATGGAGTCCGAATTAAGGTTAAAAAGGCAGGAAAGTTAGCTCCTGGGTCGCCTAACCCAATTCGGAAGACTTTCCACATTTTCAGAGCTCGCTCGCAGCTATTCCGGAATTCATCATATTTAATAGCTTGCGCACAGTCCCTTGTAGACATTGCAGAAGCATTCAACACATTTCCCCTCTACTCTCATTAATGACAATCTGCCAAATTTTGAAATCCACCCCATGCTAACTTCGGTTAGATTATCCTAAATTTTTTGCGACGTTGCTGGCATCATCACAGTGATGAAATGTGACAGGCCAATCCACAGGCCGGGCTCTGATGGCATCTCACCAGTCCTATTTCGCACCGCTGGTCCAGATCTTCCTCTGCTCCTTCTAAATTTGTTCTTGCTCTCCATGTCTGGCGCTACTTTCCCGTCACAATGAAGAACTTCCATTATTGTTAAACACCACAAGAAGGGTTCTAAGCATGACCCAGAAAACTTTCGCTCCACTAACCACACTCATGGAAAAGGTTGTTGAAGAACAGTTAGTTAACTTCCTTACTACTCCCAACCTCATCAACCTTTCCCAGCACAACTTCCTGAGGGGCCGATTTTGTCTCACCTGTCAGTTTGATATCTTGAGCCTAGTTACCCGGAGTGCTGATTCCCACCGGTCGATGGTCATAATCTTTTTAGACATGTCAAACCCGTGTAACGGCGTTTCCCACTCCCGGCTCCTGGCCAAAATTTAGGTCTTATGGAATAAGAAATCCACTCTTATCTTAGCTATCACCCTACTTTTCCGACCGATTTCAGATAGTCAATATTAACGTCTGTTTTTGTCAGCCCTGTGCTATTACCAGTGGGGTTACTCATGGGGGCGTCCTTGGTCCTCCTATTCCTGCTATACATTAATGATAACTTTAAACTATTCGTCATGGCACACCATTCCTTTTTTGCTGACGGCAATAAAGTAGTCTACCCTTTTGAGGCTGGTTCATTTAGCTCCACTTGCACTTATCACTGAAGGCCTAGAGTCTCTTGATAACTGGTGTTTCAAGTGGCTTATGAAGTTCTCTGCTGACAAGAGTTCTCTGATAACATAAATGCCATGTTCCTCTGGGCTCCCTCTCCATAAGGGGCATGCCAATTTTTGTATCACACACAGTTAAGGACTTAGGTTTACATTACTCCTGCTCTTTCAACTTCCATGAGCAACCCCACCACCAGACCGCTACAATCATCTCAACGACATTCCGCGCTCAAGACTGCAGAATGTTCACCTTCAAGTTCCATGCTAGGCCCCACCTTGAGCACTGCCCGATTACCTTCACACATGCGTAAAATTGATCGAATCGCAAAGGAGAATATGCAGCGGGCGTTCATCATAAATCTCCTAGGTCCTTCATCTAGCCTAAACTACAGGGCCAGATGCGGGCTGCTTGGACGTGAACCATTATGTCTTCGCCGAGTCAAATGAAACCTTGCATTTCTCTTTTATCTTTGCCGTAATAATGTTAACTCTGCTAAAAGCGTCATACATGACGCTGGTAGTCCTCCGTATCCACTTCGTAATAGATACTACTCGTTAAGAATACCCCTGACTTGACTATCGATCAAGACAAAATTCTTCAGAGTAGCTTACTCTAAACTGGGGAACAAACTCCCTAGTTCCCTGCGATGGTCCTCAAATTTAGCCCAGTTTAAATCCAAGCTGGTAGAGTTACTGGACGTCCCGCTGTTGTCGTTTTGGGACTCCGGCCATATGTCGACATCCGCCGTTGAGCTCCGGCCATGCTTTGTGCCAGCAATGAGCAAATTTAGTGCACTTAAACACGAAATGACTCGTAGTGCGCTGCTCGCAAACAGTCTCAGGAAACTGTTTGGTCTTGAAAAATTAGTTCTCTAGTTTTCGCTTCTCATTGGCATGCTTTAACTTTCCCCGATGCTTAGCAGCATCTCATTTCACTTTCCAGTGTGCGTCTCCAATAACTAAAGGTTACAATCATCCCCTTACTCCCTTTGATTTCTGTCATTCGCATTTCCTTGTGAAAATTTGGTCTTGCTTGCGCATGCTTCTTGCAAACGGAGAAATATGCATTATTATTATTATTATTATTATTATTATTTATTATTAGTATTATTATTAACTGGCCGCGCATTATCACGTTCTAATCACCAGTATGTACGGATGACGTCCCTTCGTTTATTCGCAATTGGATCTAGGTGATTGTCAGAAGTTCGAATCCTGTCTCCCTCAGTTACTCTGATGACAGTTAGCGGTTCACTGTCGTTCGGGTGGCTGCCATGCGGAACGGAATGAGATCTTGCGTGCTTTCATGCTAAGTTTGCGAGCCATAGCTTCTTGTTTTCGGTCGCCAAGTAGAATTATTGTCTGTTTAATGTCTCTTCCGTTGCATATATACCTCAAGGATGCAAAAGGGTTTCATACCGTTCATACTTTTCCGTCTCCTATCTCATTTCAGTTGATAATTTTGCATCGGTTGTCTCCCAAGCAATAGTCAATGCAGTTTCCCAAGACCACTCAGGTAGTGTTATACTACTAAAGTTCTTATGACAACAACAGACTCATGTATTTCTTCCGGACTACCAATCAAAAGTTTATCTGTTAAAGATTGAATTTGCCGACCATATTCTTGTTTCGCTTTCAACTAATGGAAAATTCGGTGAATTTGTAAGAGATCATTTTTGCCGGTGTGGTTGACACTTCTATTTGCCTATTAGGTATTGTCTGTTAAATATGCTCCTGTGACTTATACTGGCGAACAAATGCCTTTGAGTTCAGAATCTCGAACAATATTCGGAACAGAAAAGGTAAGTATTTAGACTTGAGAATAACTTATCTTTTTATTCCGACACTAAATCATCATCATCATCGTTCAGCGTTAAATAGCAAGGCAAACCTCACTGGCCGCTGCCTTTTCCTCAGAGTTACACGTTCCTATAAAACAGCGAATATCCAAGGAGAACAGGGAGTTGACCTACACAGTCCAATTGTAAAAACACTCTTTCAATCATTCTGCCTCGATAGAACATCACAACACGATCACCACTGTTCACGGTTCACTGCCATATCCTTCAGTGTTTCCAGCCAGCTAGTTGACGAGTCTTTCGGACCCCAACCACAAAGACGTGAGACATCTACTTTACCTAAGTTTGGTGCACATTTTCGCATTCCACGTTGCTACGTCATCTGCTGGCCTCCACATGGCTTATTCCATTCCTTGGGAGGAACACAAAATAGGGCACGAGTGTTCTCCATACGCAACACGTGCCCCAACCAGCGTAGTCTACTAAATTTCACACACTGAAACAAGCTATCCTCAGAAGTGGCACCCAATGCCAGATTCCTAACCTCTATATTACTCACCTGATCACCCTATCCAATCCTAGCCATACTGCGTAGACATCGATGGTCGAAAACCTCCAACAGACGAACATCGTCCATGCGCTTACTCCATGTCTCGCAACCGTACAACTGAACTGAACGCACTGCAGCACAGCACACACGGCCCTTCAACTTCAGTAAAATATCAGGCCAAGGCCACAAGTGGTTCAGTCCAGCGTAAGCTACCCGGGCCTTGGATATACGCGTATTTACCTCTACTGCCGAGCTACCATTTTTGGACACGCAGCTACCAAGGTAGGTGAAACGGTCCACAATCGTTAGTTCCTCTCCATCCAGCATCACGTTCGGCACTACTGTCGTCCAGTCCTGTAACAGCACTTTGCACTTTGAAGGTGCAAAGCGCATGTCAAACCGAGCAACCGATCTCGAGAGTCTCTCTGGTGCGCGTTGTGCACGGTCCGCAGACTCGAACAGGCACACGACGTCGTCTGCGTAATCTGGGTCACATAGCCTCCCTCCACTTCCCAGTTCGACTCCTACATCCCGGAGATCTAAAGCATCTTCCACCGGCTCGTCCATGACGAAGTTGAACAAGAATGGAGAGATGGGGTACCCTTGTCGAACGCCGCTAGTCGTTTCGAATGAACGTGACAGTTCACCGTATACCCTGACGCGACCATAGGTATGCGTGTACAATGCTCGCAACAGGTTCGCAAACTTCGTTGGCATACCCTTCCGGTGGAGAGCACTGAATAGTGCTGGCCGATCCACGGAGTCGAAAGCACCTTTCAAGTCGAGGAAGACTACGACCGTAGGACAGTGGTGCGTGTGGCGCGTTTCGAGTATCTGTCGAAGAGTGAATATCTAATCGATGCAACCTCGACCTGGCCGAAATCCGGTCTGTTGTTCGCGGATATTACTCTCGCGAATCGGTGTCAAAACGGCGCATCATTATCGAAGCTAACACCTTAGTGACTATCGGAATTAAACTAATCCCATAATGATTGCTACAGTCACTCCGTGTGCCCTTCTTGAAGATGGATACAATCGGTGACTCACGCGACGATAACGGAATACGCTTCTTGTTCCAAATATCATGAAGCTAGGAGGTAAGTGATTTCATCAGAGCTTCTCCACCCAATTTGAAAAGAACTGGGCGAAGGTCGCCGGAAAAAGCTGCTTTTCCGCTCTTCAGCAGCCGAATATTTGACTGCACTTCCGTTTTCGTTTGGGGGATCAAGTGACACCTCCCAAGAATTCGCAGCTGCAGACGTTGGCCTAAATACGTTAGCGTGTGGTCAGCTAAACGGATCCTTGAAATGCTCTGCCCAACGATCCAGCCTTTGTTGTTTACCATGGATGAGCTCTCCATTCCTATCGCAGACGGCTTCATTAACCGAAGTTTGCCGCCCACCGCTGTCGCGTATAAGTTTAAACAGTCTTTGACTGTTACCTGAAGCGGCCGCTTCCTCCATCTCTTCGGCTATCCTAACCCACCAGTTTTCGCGGTCATTCTTAAGACTCATCGTCAACGGACGCTGCAACTGTCGACACACCCTATTCCCCTCTTTGCAGTTAGGCAGCTGGCGTTTTTGCTCCATTAGACTCAGCGACCCTTGCGAGATCCAGTGTCTTTGATGAACGCTAGATCTAGGAAGACAGGTGAAATGTGCTGCCAAATGCATAGCCTGCTTAATTTGATCCCACTGCTTGTCGAAGTTCTTAGTTCCTCGGACAGTTTCCGTTCATAGCTGTTGCGAACAGCCGAATCAGATAGACATTCGGCAGCCAGTCGGGTTTTTGGCCTGCGTCGATGGCCGTTGAGCTGCAACAAAATCGCATTAAAACTAACGCATGGTCCGATTCGACGAACGTGGTCCAATATGGTCTACAGTTCTGGGCAGAGTCACGCCAATGGTACCTACCTGCAATATAGTCGATCTGACTCAGACCACCTGCCGAGCTAGGACGCCATGTCGCTGTGCGACGCGAACTGTGTTGAAAATTCGTAATCGATAGGAATAGGTTATTGTCTGCACAGAATTGGAGAAGTCTTTCCCCGTTGTCTGTTCGCTGAGCAGGCAAGGCGCATCGCCCACCTAAACAGGACTCCGATACACTCAGTTTTCCAACTTGCGCAATAAAATCGCCTGCTACCACTGCAATGTCAGAGCGTTTGCTTTTCCGAACAAGAGTGACGAGGTTATCGTAAAACTCGTCTTTCTCCATGTCAGTGCTGCAGTCTTTTGGAGCGTATGGCGAAATGACAAATAAACTGCGCTTAACACCACTATCCTTCCGGACGCCGACTGATCCCTGCATTCTCACGGCGCACAAGCGACTGTTAACTGGGATCCAGTCTACAAGGGCTGCTTCATCCTTCTCGCTCAAGACTATCCCTACACCGCGTTGACTCACAGCTTGAGCTGCTTCGTCTCCTGAAGTGCGAAGAAAATATCTTGACGAGACATTTGGCGTAGTTAGTTGAATTACTCTACTCGAATCCTGAATTTGTGTTTCACTGACGCAGCAGACATCCATCAAAAATGAGTCTATAATAATAATACCATATATTTCTCGATTTGCGAGGGGCATGCGCAAGGCAAGGTCAAAGTTTTACATGAATGATGCGCAGGAACTGTAGATGCTCGAATTCGAATGTAACAAGGGGTGGGAGGAATTTTGTGTTATTGCAGAAGCACACTGAAACGTGAAATGGGATACTGCAAAGCAATAAGGGAAGTACAAGTATGCTAGTTAAAAGCAAAAGGTGGGAAACTCAAGTTTTTTGACCGGAAAAGTGTTTCCTGGGACTGTTTGCAGGCAGCGAACTACGAGTCATTTCGTGTTTAAGTGCACTAAATGTGATCATTGCTGGCGCACATTATGGACGGGCCCGACGGTGGATATTGATATATGGCTCCAGACGCCAAACGTCGGAATCGTTAAGTAATTGACGGAAACGTTATACTGAAGAGACGAGAAGCTGCGTTAATGCGGTACGTGGATTGGAATGGTGAAAACCAGGCAGAACGTCAGGCAAATTGGATGAGACACGTAGCTAAAAACAAATGGCCAAAAGATGCTGAGAGTGGAAAAAATTTTCTCGAAGTATCTGGAAGAAATTTGTGAAGCTTTGGATACGGAACTCCAAGGATATTGATAGCATCTACATACGGATGATGGTAAGCCGTACCGAGAGGCGCGTCAGAAAAGGGAGGTTGTGTATGAACACTCCTTAAATACAGTAGCCAAGAGTGTCCTCTATGCTGTCATTTACGTTGTCGCATCTTTTGATCTTAGTCAGCAGTACGGGTGGGGAGTGTAAGGTGCACAAGCCTTTCCGGAGACAGCAGCAATCGCGGTTTTAATGGATCGCAGAAATGCGAGTTGAGATATCCAGTGAGATGATCCGCGTAGTTACCCTTGACCGGGCCAGAACTCGAGCACCAGTTCTAGCTAAAAGGTTCCTAACAGGAATGATAGGGTAGCCGATTCGAAGTCGCCAGTACGAGGACGGAATCGTTAGCAGTGCGTCTGCTGCGGATGCGAGGTCTGAAATGGAAGAGCACAGTAGTCTGGCTTGGTTGCCAGCTTGGGGTTATGGTGATTATGGGATCACCACTAAATACCTGCAATATAGTACATCTATTCCGTACAATGTGGTAACTAGAATGAGCTACGGTAGCAGTTTTAGGCGTAGTTGAATGTTAGGAGCTGTCAAGAACGACCTATTCAGCCCTTTCAAGCCAGTAAATGGGATAAGTTGGCATGAAGAGCTAGAAGTACATAGGCTGCTGTTTAAAATCACAGCATGGATCCAAAAATAAGTGGGCTGACATTTTCGTCCGATCACATTGGGAGAATTTATAGTCAGTTGCTCAAGCCATTGGTGAAGAGGGTACATCACTACAAGAGAGGTTAAAAAGTACATTAGTGGGGACGTGTGATAAAGTGAAGAAGTTAGAGGTGAAGCCGAATCCTTGATGGTGATGTCAGCAAAGATTCGGTCACGAACTAAAATTCTATGCCATGTTCGCAAGCCTCGTCTAGTCCAATGTTAGCTCGTGTCAGGTTAATTAAGAACTGGACATCCAATAACTTTGCCAGATGGGCTTTGAACTGGGATAAATTTGGGCACGACCGAAGGGAACTTGGGAGTTTGTTCCACAATTTAGAGTAGGCAACTGTGAAGAATTTAGCCCTGATCGTTAGTCGATTCAGGGGTATTCTTAACGAATAGTATCTATTACGAAGTGGATATGGGGGACTACCGGCGCCGCTTGTGACGTTTGTAATAGAGTAGACATTATTACGGCAAAGATTAAGGAGAAATGTAAGATTTAATTTAACTCGACGAAGCCACAATGGTTCAAGTCCAAGCAGCTCGCATCTGGCCCTGTAGTTTAAACTAAATGAGGGACCTAGGAGATTTCTAGTGAATGCACGCTGCACATTCTCGATTGCAATCTGATCGACTTTAAGCATATGCGTAAAGATAATCGGGCAGTACTCAAAATGGGGCCTAGCATGGGACTTGAAGGTAATAATTCTGCAGTCTTGAGTGCGAAATGCCCATAAGATCATTGTGGCGGTTCTCTTAGCTATAGCAGTCTGATAGTGGGCCTGCTCATGGAAGGTGAAAGAGCAGGTGTATTGTAACCCTAAGTCCCTAACTGTGTGTGACAAAAGGATTGGCATGCCGTTTATAGAGAAGGCGCTCGAAGGAACATGGCATTTATATGTTATCAGGGAGCTTTTGTCAACGGAGAACTTCATAAGCCACTTGGAACACCAGTTATCAAGAATCTCTAGGTCTTCATTGATAAGTGCAAGAGCGGAGCTAAATGACGCGGCCTCAAAAGAGTAGACTATTTTAATGTCATGGGCAAACAGGAATGGTGTGCCATGACGAATAACTTTAAAGATATCATTAATGGTTAGCACGAACAAGAGAGGACCTAGTACGCTCCCCTGAATGACCCCACTGGTAATGGCAGAGGGCTGGGAAAAGTAACCGTTAATATTGACTGCCTGAAAGTGATCGGAAAGTTGGGATGATAGCCCAAATAAGGGGGTATTTTTTATTCCATAGGTCCTAATTTTGGCCAGAAGTCGGGAGTGGGAAACGCGGTCAAACGCTTTTGACATGTCTAAAAAGATTATGAGCATTAACCGGTGGGAATCAGTAATTCGGGTAACCGAGTTTAAGAAGTCATACTGACAGGTGAGGCAGAATGGGCCCAGGAGGAAGCCGTGTTTGGGGGGTTGATAAGGTTGTGGGTAGTAAGGAAATTAACCAGTTGTTTAACAACTTTTCCGTAAGCCTGGATAGGACTGGAGTGGGTTAATGGGGCGAAAGTTTTCAGGTTCATGCTTGGAACCCTTTTCGTGATGTGGAACAATAATGGAGGTTCTTCATTGTGACGGGAAAGTAGCGCCAGACATGGAGAGCAAGAACAAATTTAGAAGGAGCAGAGGAAGATCTGGACCAGCGGTGCGAAATAGGACTGGCGAGATGCCATCATGACCAGGCCTGTGGGATGGCCTGGCATATTTCGTCACATTGGTGATGCCAGCAACGTTGAACGAGATGGAGGATAATCTAACCGAAGTTAACATCGAGTGGATTTCAGAGTGTGTCCGATTGTCATTAATGAGAGTAGAAGCAAAATATGTATTGAATGCTTCTGCGATGTTTACAGGGGACTCGAGGCATATGCTGTTAAATATGATGAAGTTCGGAATGTTTGAGGATTTGGGCTGCGAGTGAGCTTTGAAAATGTGGGAAGTCTTCCGAACTGGATTAGGCGACCCAAGAGCTAGAATCTCCTGCCTTTTAACTTTAGTTCGGACTCCATATGAAATTCTTGTTGATTTGTACTAAAAGCGGGACGTCTCCCGTTTTGCTGAAGATTTTTTGAGCCTTCAAAAGATTCGTCTGTAGCCGACAAACCCTACTTGGCTTCTTGGGTTTATGTTGGGTGGTCGGAGTGGACAGACGATTATTAGTAAAAAGAAGTTTTGCTTAAAGGTCGTCCGCCGCTCTCTGCGGGTCAGACGATAAAAAGAAGCTGGACTAATTAAGGGTTCGCAGCGCGTCAGCAATTTCGTCCCAACGAGTTGACGTATAGGAAGAGGCAGAATGGTGGGTATACATGGGCGAGGAAAATTTGTTACGGAGAGGGAAGCTACACGTGACCATCTTGTGGTCACTTCCAGGGAAAGGTTTTAGCACTGAAACCTCAACATTAGGAGTGCTATGCGTGAAATCTAGGTCTAAGATATTACGGAACCTTGTGGGCGTAGTCACGTGCTGAGTCCATCCTTCAGCGTGCGTTTCAGAAAAATAGTTGAGTAGGGTAGGTGGAGCCGATAAAGAGGACCAACAAATTTTAGGAGCATTGAGGTCACCTGCAATTATCTTACGGCTGTGGAGGAGATCAGAAAGATGATTGAGGGCTTGGGTAAGACGAGAAATATCAGAACTATTCAAGTTTGGTGGTCGGTAAACTCATCCTATGTGGATTGGAAGCTCGGGTAATTGTACCAGAAGCCAAATGATGTCAGGGATAGAATCAAGAAGTGGGTGATGGAGAACGGAAGCTTTGTGTGGCTGCTTCGCGAAGGCTAGGCAACCACCTCCTCTACGATTTGACCTATTGGTTTGGAAGTGTGCATAACCCGCCAGTGAAAAACACGGAGTGGAACTGCGGTGTGTTAGCTAGGTCTCTGTTAACAAAGTAACATCGTAAGAGTTTTTAGCTGCTAACAGTCCCAGCTCCCCAACTTTATGAGCGGGAGTTCAGGAGGAGTAGGGAAAATTCACTGGAACATTTAAGTCCACGTGATATCCAAGAGGTGGTTTCGGTGGGGGTGAAATAATCAAGAGATAAATTAGAGGTTCGGATAGTGTATAGTTGTGACAAGGGAGTAAGTTCAGTAGAGTCAGGTATACTGGCCGGCGAGAGTTTGTCTTTATAAAAGAATTTGTGGGCTGAAGACCAAGGTGATACAAGAAACTTGGGATTTGATGAGCCGGTTGTTAGAGGATGCCAATGTGGGTGATGTGGTATCAGTGGAAGCGGGATAGTGTTAGGTGGCCAAATTGTCACCTTGTCACGGCGGGACTGGCAATCTAGGGGGTTAGTGGGGAAGGGGCTTGGAAAATGCCGTAGAAAAAGCCGGTTAGCAGGTATGCGCATGAATTTTTGGGGATGGGCGTTAATTTTGGAATTCACGGGAGTCAAGGGAGCAGTGCTTTCTAGCTGAGGCAATTAGGGTAAGCGCTGGACAAGAGTGGGTTGGTAAAGGGGTCTCATTGTAGGTTGCCGCTCAATGGGCGAAACACAGTTATCAAAATTTGCCAGGTAGCCCGGGAGGATCCAGGGGTAAATCGTGCAAAATTACCAGGATACTGGTAGTCGGGGTGAGGAGTTGGGCGTGCAACAGTAGGAAAGGGGTACTGGAGTGGTGGAAATGCATCTAAATAGGATTGACTGGTAAGTGGATGGAATTAGAAAGGATGAGCAGCAGGCCCTAAATAAGGAGGGGCATTAGCATCATTCTGGAATGTGGCAACTGTGTTACCGAAGGAAGGTGGAGGCATGAATGCGGTGGGCCAATCAACTCGTGATTGTAAGCCGTGGTTAGTGAGCCTTCGTGGGTTTGTGGACTTTCCGGTTTGGCGGAGCTTACGCCGGGATGGCTTGTTCGAGTTAAGTGTGCCGAGAGTGCCAGACACTCGAGGTGTATAGACAGGATGAACTACTGAATTAACAGGATGGCTAATGAGGTGCGGGGTTTCGTGGTTAGTTGAATAGGTCACTGGTATGCGCTTCCTGTGGAATTCAACTGATTTTGGCTGGGTGCCATGCTGTTGCTTGAAGAAAGGACGAGGAAGTGCTAGAGGGCGTATCTGGGATGGGGCATATGCCAAGCGGTTGATATTAGCCCGAGAAGACATAAGTGAGACGGCAGTCATCGGCGTGGTTACACCGTTAGTGCTTTTATCTTGGGGCACCAGATTTGGTAGATTAGGATGAGCACGTTTGCGGGGTGGCTGGAAGGGTGAAGGGGACTGAGTTTCATCTAGGTCTACCGGTATTGGTTGCGAACAAAAGAGATGATGTCGAGGGACCAGCACTTTCGCAGCAGGTAAACGCGAAGGTGGGGTGCCACTACCCTCATTAGATTTATTCTCAGACAGACTAGTAATAGATTTTAGTCCCTGTAGTGAACACCGGGCACGGGATAGCCGGAGATGCGGGGCAATGGAGGCTGTCATGGAGAGAAGGTAAGTTAGTTGAAACCTTGGCAGTAGGCTCGGGATTTGGCCCATTAGGAGGAACCTGAACTGGCAGCGCACTGGTCAGAGGGGGAGCGCCCGATACAACCGAAGTCCTACCAAATTGAGAAGAGGTGGTAAACTTTAGTGACCGTAATATATCTCTCTGGAACGGAGTTTTATCCGTAAAGATCTTGATATTTTTGTACGGTGTTTAGTTAGCAATGTTCGCCTTGTTTGCTTTAAACTACCTAGCAGAAAGTTCATCGAGAAATTGAAATAAAATTGGACAAAACACGCCTGTTGGCCAGCCTGCCTTAAAGTGTTCACATTGAAGGCATCGAGATTTAGAGGCTGACGAGGCCTGAGAAAATGTGAACTAACAGACTGAAAGGCACCTACTGCACTATTTGATAGTGAGGCGTTGCGAGTGTCGGGCGTGTGACCAGTGGGGATACCATGGGTAGACAGAGCGAGCAACGAGATTGGGTTGTAGACAGAAGAGACAGACTAAATAAAAGAGGGATTTCAGAGCAGTAGCATACTTATCACTACCCACTTCGCCTGTGCTCGATGCAATGGGCCGCGCGGTCCTGACTATTCTGCGCGGCGACCGATGCATTATGGAATCAACTATTCTCCCACTCGTTTTTTTCCGACTGAGCTGCTAACTCACATCGACCCCCGACTGGGAGGATCAGGAGACCACTTCGCATTGACCTTCCAGGCATGATTGGATCTTCGGCTTGAGATAAGCCATCCCGTATAGCTCATTGGATCATGGACGCACGTAAGCCGTCACACCACGGCAAGGTTTAATCTCGTTGTGACAGACACTAAGTGCACGGCACCATTTGACCTCCGGCCACCAACTGATCATTGTTGGGTTAGAATATGGTAAATGGCAATTCGCTATAGTCCAACCCGTTATCTAGCCTATTGGAGCTTTATGTCGCTATATTCCACCTCAAGTTCCAAGGTCATATTTGCCGTTCTCCTTCCTCACTACAATGAACTCCAGTGGCTATGGGCTTGCCGCTTCTCCTACATTTGTGCATCAGGCATGCCGTAAAAATATTCCCGTTCGGTTGTCAAGGGAAATAACAGTCCCATCTTTGTGCATTCCAATTCTTTGACTTCGGCTACTTTATCAGCACTAAACATCAAAAGCATAATAATCCGAACAATCAAAATCGAATTAGAAGGTTGTAAGGAAGTTGATTNCTGTGCTCGATGCAATGGGCCGCGCGGTCCTGACTATTCTGCGCGGCGACCGATGCATTATGGAATTATGTGTAACCGTGTAACTCATGGGGATTGATGGACGGGTACTGCTAGGGTGTTGAGCCGCTTAGCAAAAGAACGATGAGGGTTCTCAAACAAAGCCTTTGGTTCTGGCGAACCTGACCGCAAGGCAGCGGGACACAGCTGAATGAAAGCCCATCTACTTGAATCAACTATTCTCCCACTCGTTTTTTTCCGACTGAGCTGCTAACTCAGATCGACCCCCGACTGGGAGGATCAGGAGACCACTTCGCATTGACCTTCCAGGCATGATTGGATCTTCGGCTTGAGATAAGCCATCCCGTATAGCTCATTGGATCATGGACGCACGTAAGCCGTCACACCACGGCAAGGTTTAATCTCGTTGTGACAGACACTAAGTGCACGGCACCATTTGACCTCCGGCCACCAACTGATCATTGTTGGGTTAGAATATGGTAAATGGCAATTCGCTATAGTCCAACCCGTTATCTAGCCTATTGGAGCTTTATGTCGCTATATTCCACCTCAAGTTCCAAGGTCATATTTGCCGTTCTCCTTCCTCACTACAATGAACTCCAGTGGCTATGGGCTTGCCGCTTCTCCTACATTTGTGCATCAGGCATGCCGTAAAAATATTCCCGTTCGGTTGTCAAGGGAAATAACAGTCCCATCTTTGTGCATTCCAATTCTTTGACTTCGGCTACTTTATCAGCACTAAACATCAAAAGCATAATAATCCGAACAATCAAAATCGAATTAGAAGGTTGTAAGGAAGTTGATTTGCAAGTAAAATGCTAATGGTTTCGATTCAGTTCGTTTCTAAACTTATGCTGATGTATTCTAATTTTGGTTGTTACTCTGCAGTACCCTCTATCCAACGGTGAAATGAACAAAAGGTAGTAGAATAGCAAGCATAAGCGTTGCCAGCTTCACTGACTGAGAAACGACTGCACTGCATCCTTGTTTTTTCTCAAAAGCAACAGATGTCTGTCACTTTGGTACTTGTGAACGACTGACTTTCTCCAGGCAAAGTACATCACCTATATTTGTTGACATGTTATCTGAATTAATTTTCGTTGTCTAGGTTGACGGGGGGCGGTCAAATGGATTAAGCTTCTGTCACCTGAAAAATGTCTGGGTTTCAAATCCCATATCTATTGGTTGGTATTGCGGTAGAGGTCAGCTCGTTGTCGCCCCGCTCTTTACCATAACTGCACTATTGTGGTCACATTCGGTTCCGTGCCACTGCAATTTTCAAGGTCATGGTTGCCAGTCATCCTGTTTTAATTCAGCCGGCCCTAGAGCTCACGCGAGTACTCCCTCCGCTCTCCCTATGCTTGAACCATGTAATGAAAAAAGATGTGCATCTTATGTAAATTCCTTTCTTAATTGCTCCATCAAAAATTCCCCCATCTACTTGCATAGCTAACTCTGGGTTTGATTCTGCCTCTTCATCGAGAAACATACTGGGGTATGTACAGCTCTCTAGTGGTAAAATGCGAGTTATTAGTTATGGATCAGTTCAATCCTTTGTCCCTTCTACAGCATACCCTCAGTTGATTCGATTTTCCAACCTAATTTCAGATTAACTCTCATCTGATAACCAGACTAATTGACAAATCGCTGAAATCCCGAAAGACGTTACTTCTCTCCACAAGTTTGAAGTCGGATCTAACACACAAAGATGCTCTTCTAATATGTGATCATCTGTGCCGTATGTGAATAAAATAACTATTTTTCTGACTATCTTCTTTGTATTTTACATGCAGTTTTTATCCGAAAAGGTCAGTAAACCACCAGGACACGTCAAGTCCGTGAATCGTTCCCGCTTTTCAGTGGACTGTTTTGTTCCCATCAAAACTGGCGATCATAAAACGTGTCCATCTCTATGGAAGATCACAAAATACACAAGTGCCTAGGAAAAATTGCAAATGGTTAGATATCTTTATTAATAACCCAAAGAGCCTGATCGATGGAATCACAGGTTTCTAATGTGCGCCGAACAGAGAGTATTGAGTCTCCATGTTACTTAAGAACACTTGGGGATATGAAACAAGACAGACCAAATTAGATAACCTCGTCATCATTAAATAAACTGCAGATCAAAATTTGATGGGATGACTGATATTCTCAATTTGTGTACTGGATGAAGGTTCACGAAAATGAACCGTGCTTTGGTTTTCCCGTCGTAGTCTCTAACCCAATGGTGGAACTTTCTCGTTGGGTAAAGGGAGATGCGTCCTGTTTCTGTACTCAAAGAAAGAGTGTGTGACGTCCGCTCTGGTTTCGCCCCGACTGTCGCTTCTATCTCCTGCACTCATAGGCTCCAAGGAGGACGGCCAAGGTGACCAAACGCAGCCGTTCATTTATTGGACAAAACAATCCGCCTGCACTGTTTTCGTGGTCAGAACTCAATGATCGGTTAATCCGGACCATCATTATAAGCTGCTTTTTTCGCCTATTATTGATCGGCCTAATCAGTATGAGATTGGTACATTCGTGTTGACCATTGACCAGGATTGTGGGTATGATTATTCAGCATTTAATACCCTTGCATGCTCATATTAAGTACAGTCGGTATCAAACTCAATCCTCTAGAACACTCTTATGAAAAACTTAGACGACTTAGGATGTTATCGGCATAGCTTATCACAGTTAGAGTTGTTCGATTACGTGTTCCCAATGGCAGCTCGGCAATAGAGGTAAATATGCGCATATCCAAGGCCCGGGCAGCTTAAGCTGGACTGAACCACTTGTGGCCTTGGCCTGATATTTTGCCGAAGTTGAAGGGCCGTGTGTGCTGTGCTGCAGTGTGTTCGGTTCTGTTTTACTATTTCCGGACATGGATACTTCTTCTTGGTATCCTTCGTTCTTCGACAATTCACATTTGCCCATATCCACCCACTATTTCTAGGATTGGGTGGAGTGCCGGTGTGGTTAATATGTATTCGGTTATCTAGTAGCAGTTTTCGATATTTATAAATTTTCGAATTACGTTAGGTAAACAAAAACTGGACATGGACATAATTGTAACATTTGGCAAGATAAAACTCGCGACATCTCACATCGTTAATTCTGATGGCTTTTCTTATCTGAATGCGTAGTCCTTTTAGCAGTATATTTACCGGACACTAGGTGCATAAAATGCCGGTTATTGGAATCACCACTTCTCACGCAGTTAGAAAAGGCGGTACAAGATATTTTCTAGTCTCATCCGGTTCATGAGATGTGGTTTGGTTAAATTGGATTCTTTGAATTTTGGATGAGTTTGCTTGTGGAGGTGGAGCTGGAAATGAAGAGGAGGAACCGGACCCGGTGAGGCAACGTTCAGTAGAATATTGTGACGGAAAGTTGTCAGAAAACGCAGTTTCTTACCAAATCTGGCTGACCATGTTAAAGGTGTTTTGGAAGTTGAGAGTTGTACAGAAAGTCAGCACATACCAGATGCCAATAAAGGAACTTCAACCTATGAGGTCGTTTTGTTTGATTGTGGCAAACGAACGTTGAGAAGGGTCAAGAGGACAGCGGTATAAAAATGGTACATGTGAAATTAGGAGTCATAGAAATATTTACCACAACGGTGCTAATGAGTGAGGTTTACCGTGTGCTGGCCACCCGACGTGAAAAAACCGTTAGGAGGCAATAATTATAATAATGGATATATTTCTCGAAATTCGAGAGTCATGAGCAAGGCGAGATCAAATGTACACAAAGACGGCGCAGTGGAAACCGAAAACAAAATTTGGTCTGTGCTCTCATGAACACTACCTGCAATAAGATAGGCTGAACACGAGTTTTCGGGCTTTAAATCAGAGCTAGATAATCCACCGCCGAAACTTTCCGGGGCTGACTATGAGTCGCGCACTGCGAGTCAATCTATGTTTAAACGCATCAGATGTGCATATCGCAGATGCACAATTAGGCTGGGAAGAAATGGTGGATGTTGTCAAGTGGCCGGGTTCATAAAAAATCAGGAGGGTAAAATGGTAAAGATGAAGATCAATATGAATGTAATAACGGGATGGAGAAGAGTCAAAACCACAGTGGATATCATATGAGGTGGATAGATAATGGTTATCAACAACACTCAATAGTCAAAATAATGCTTAAGATGAAACAGCGGGAAATCTTCAGGGTTGCATCAAACAATTCGCGGGACGAAAAAATATGAAAAACTGTGGACAGAGAGACAATGGAACTTACAAAAATGGTCACTGGACTTGTGCGGCTGGGAGCCGATTGTGAGGTGTGGCGGGAGGAAAACCAGTACGTGCAAGATTTACACTCAATCCCCAAACACACTTGCCGTGAATGACCTGCGCGCTGTCCTTGTTTGATATTGTAGATTATAGTGTTCTGTGTCGGTGCGGGTTTGGGGGTTGGGGGGTAGTGCGGCATTTCAGTAGTGTTATAAATTCTCTGGCCAATCGTCATGGTTCATCTGAGAATAGGCACCCGGGGAATCATTGGCGTTGATTTGTTTATCTCAGGGTTACGCGGCCAGGTACTGGAGCGTCAGGTCCGGATAGCAGGGGATAGGCTACAAGCGCAAATGATGGAGTGGGGCTTTCGGCGATAGGTTGCGTTGCATCTGTGGTCATTGGCGGGGCCGGAGAAGAGCCGGAGATAGAGGACACCTGCTTCCTCCCTATAGAATATATGGTACAGTCAGTCCTACGCTGCATGGTTCTTATTTGAAACGCGTTCCTCTATCATCTTCTGACATCTTCCCAGATGCAGATTACAGTGGTCTGATAGGACGACTAGCGCAATGGTTAGGGAATAAGGTCCCTATTTATTGTTTGTAGAACTCGCCTGCTGTGCATGCTACAGGGAGTCAATTATAACTGATCATGTGGTCAACCGCCGATGTTTACTACTTCCACTTGCCAAGAAAGGGCATAACTAAATGGGTCGCGGATGGCAGCATGAGCCGGATTCTAGGACAGGGTTTGTCACGAGAAATCATAGAAAAAAGATAAGAGAGAAGCATAAGAATATTGGGATCAGTAGTTTGTGTTTGAACAGGACGATAGCAACTTGTACCACATAGCAGTTTCAGTAAGCTTACATGAATAATTAGCAAAGAAAAACGACGGCAGTTGTTAAAGACGTCAGCATACGTACCAGGTGTGCGTTTGGAGGAGCAGGGGCATTTTGAAAAATAGAGGGGTGGTGGCAAAGCATAAGCGGACAGTTTGATGCGCTACTTCCCCAGACCGTCCAACAAAGCAGCCGAACGCTTATCTACCAAACAAGGGCAGTGTGGGGTATCCCCCTTCGCAGGGTCAGGTCTGGGCTAATGACATACATATCCATTGTAGAAGGTGGCGCATTCTTTCGCAGCCCGAATATGCTTTGGCTGCTGGGGTCAACCTGGTCCAACAGAAACTTTTCATTTTTCTCTAACAGAGGAATCGTTGAGCCCATGTAGATAGTTTACATAGTTCCTCCGCCTGATCTTAATTTTTCGCGTTGTTTTTTGCAACTGCTGGGGGTGGTCTGTTTTCCACACGTTTGGAGATGCTGAAGCAAACCCGTCGCAGTCATTTGGGTTTTCGCACGGACTAAAGAAACAAAAGTGGGGATAAGCAAGCACACGGAGGATGGTGGTTTATGCCGTGAAACGCAGACCTGTACGTACGGCTCCGTCATAGTCAACGCTGTGTCTTTCTTTCAATTACCCGTGCTGCTTGAAACTTACTGATGTGAACTTGTATGTTGCATAGGCGAATCACATCGTCTGTGTGACGTGGAGGGATTTTCCTTTTTTATAAATGAAACTAGGCTGGGTACTTAAGGGAAAGGAGTCTACCTGGTTTACGTTAGCAGGTTACCGGGGAGCAAGATGAGTAGGTAGGAAGAGTAAAAGGAACCTCGAAGGTGTTCTCTGATGAAATGCTTACGAAGAGAGAAACTAGTTCCGGCAATACCCAGCATAAAGACAGGATCCTTTATGTTGGCAGAGCATATCAGGAGCAGAGAAATCTATGGGGAAAGGAATCCGGGGTGAGAAAACCGATATAAGGAGGGTTACTGGCGGTTATAGCTGCCATAGAATCCAGCATGCTCCTGCTGTCACTGACCTTAATGTTATTTAGTGTTGTTGGCTGAGATCCAGGTTTTGGAAACTTTACTGCAGTAACTGTTACAATCCTAACCAAATTTCCTAAGCCCGTCCCTGAGCAATCAGTAATCTCCGGACTTCGTTTTTGAAGGCGATGTTAGACTGCTGGAGCAATGAATTCCACAAGGAACAATATTTCACAATAAAAAGGTCCGACCTACGGTTGGCCAATAATAAAATACTTACGTGGTAGGGTGACCAGGTTAGTACCGAGAAGTACGGGTGTGAATGGGAAAGCGGAAAAGACATGTCCATGGTATTTGCACGTCTGCCAGTTAGGAAGCGTTGGGCCAAGGGTAGGTCCCCCGTAAAATGGTTATGACTATTCCGTTTACCCAGCGATCAGCGGGATTAATCTTCGGTGCTGGCCGTATTAGGCTAGTTTACTAGGTTCTCTTGCGCCCTCAGGTGGAGTGTTATGAAAAGCAGGGGGTTGGATGCTTATTTAGAAATCGATGGCTAACTCAAAGGCATGCTCTTCCGAGATAGTGTTGTTGGTCAATTAAAGGACCTGGGTGACACTTAGGTGAGCATTCAAGGCAGCTTTAAATTTGGATTGGTTCTACATGCACCGAATGATATTAAGAAGCTTGTTCCAAAGTTTGACATAAACAACAAGAAAGAAGTGCAACCGTAAATAGGATTTGGCGATTCCTGTATGGGTGGTGAGAGACCTACGATGGAGAGGGTAGAGGCTGGCAGGGGAGAACATAGTTGGGTCAGTGGGGAAAGAACACAAGGTCACCAGGTTATGCAGAAAATCCGGGTTAATTTTCAGTCGCCGTAGCCAAAGTGGCTCAAGTTTGAGGGCTAGACAGCGTTCCTTTTACTTCAGAATCGTCGACCAACCTATCACGTGCTTAGTGGAGCGTCTCTGAATCCTTTCACTGGAGATCCTATCCGACTTTGACATGCTGGATTATATCAAAGTGCCATACTCAAGGAGTGGTCGAACGTGTGTTCCATAAATGCTAAGGACGCTGTCGGCTAGTTTCATTGTGCGAAAAATCAGACTTACATTTCTCTTAGCTTTAGCCGACTGAATAACCACATGCTCTGAGAAATTTAGAGGCTGAGTAGTTGAGACCAGGGTCACGGATTGTGGGTCTACACGCAATAGGAGATCCACATAGCATAATTGAATCTTTAGGTAGTGTATGCCTATATGTGAGTATTTCGCTCTTATCGGCGGAGAAGCTCATCATCTGGGAGATACACCGGTCGTCTAAGGCAGACAAATCGGCACAAATTTCCCTAACCGCGGTACTGACTTCATTTGACTTAAGAGGGCAAACTATTTTTGTGTCATCAGCAAACAGGAAGGGGACGCCGTGGGATATTGAATCTAGTGCATCATTAATGTACATAAGGAATAGCAGGGGACCAAGTACGCTGCCCCTTATGATGCTACTAGCAACACGTCTGGGATTGGAGATAATGCCGTTAATGGAGAACACCTGTGATCTTTGGGTTAGGTAAGACGAGAGACAGCATAGAAGAGGATCGGTGATGTCAAAGGAGCTTACTTTGGATAAAAGGTGCAGATGAAAGACACAGACAAAGGTCTTAGACATATCGAGGTAGGTGACTGCGAATGCCATACCCCTGTTCGCTAGGTTAGTTAGAAATTTCAGAAAGTCAAATTGACAGGTGGAGCAAGAAAGGGATTGGGGAAATCTGTGCTGTTTGAGGCTAATGAGGTTGGAGGCTAAAAGGCGGTCCACGATGGGTCATTTTAACATTTTCTCCATAACCCTGGAGATAACAGGCGTGTGGTTGATGGGACGGCAATTAAACATAACGCAGAGACCCCTTCTTATTGACAGGGGCTTTTACAGAGTGCTTCCAGTTAACCGGAACTGCACCAGAGTTAATTGAGAGTTTGAAGAGGTTGAGCAGTAGCAAAGGTAGGTCAGGGCCACAACTAAGGATAGCTGATGGAGGGATGCCATCAGGGCCATGGTAAGATCCTGGTTTGAAATTGGCCAGATGTCGTTCAATAGTCTTAACAACAAAGGACGCGGCAGATAAGGTGAAGTTATTCCTATTCTGTAGTTCGGGTGGGTCACTGACGGCAGCTGGGCCATGAAGGAGGCAAAATATTGATTGAACGCCTCAGCTATGTATTTTGGGGTTTTAGCGGACTAACCGTTAGGCAAAATTAGGAAGTTCGCTGATGGCTTGCGATCATGGGATATTAATTTATGTAGTTTTGAAAGTATTATGGGATGGTTTTCATGAATCACCGCCCTGGCTTCTTTCCGAAGGAGAGATTCACATAGGCAAGAGACAGTGTCAGACAGATGGTGCAAAAGAATAAACTTGGAAAAGTCATGGGTCAATGAAAATTGCCGCTGCAACTTAGCATATTTGACTTTCAGGGAGGCAAGTTGTGAAGTCTGTTTTTTGTTCATTCGTTCTATAATGGTCAGTTTCGAGATGCAGCCGGCCGCGTTGCGATAAAATTCATCTGCAGCCGTTTGTGCGTCAGTCGCTAGGAAAAAGCTTCCCCAGTCAAGTTGGTGTACTAGGGAGGGAAATTGTTGCCAGTTAAGATAGGGTGGACGAGTTGTTTCAATAGGATGGTTAGGGAGGGTGGCATGGACATGGATTCTGCCGTGAACTACCCTGTGGTTGCTCCCCGGAAATTTCTTTCCGACGTGAACCAAGATATGTTGATCAGTATGTGTAAAGATGAGATCTATTATATTATTATTTCTGGTGGGTGACGCTACTTGCTGTACATAACCCCATGATGTAGATGGGAGACGAACGATGTTAGGCTTGGTGGAGCCGTAATCCTGGACCAGGTTACACCAGGAAGATTGAAGCCTCCGGCAATGATTTTGACATTGATGGAAGGGATGCAAGGTAGTCAAATGCATCCGCTAAGAGGAGGAGCCAGATTTCAGCATGAGCTGGAGGGCGATAGATACAGGCCGTATGGATAACGCAGGACGACACCTTGACAGTTGGCCATACTGATTCTTGGATGAGTTTGAGTGTAGGATGCGTAAGAAAAGGGACGGATAGGCACTGCCTTGAATAAATGAGGCAACCGCCCCCACGGCGGTCGTTTCTAGTACCTCTAAAAGATTGGTATCCCGCAAGGGAATTTGCACTATTAGGTGTTCCCTCGGTATGCCAGGACTCAGTGATGAAGATTATATCCGGGTTAGAAGACGCAGCAAAGCTTTTGAATTGAGTGAATTTATTTAGGATTGAACGACAGTTAATTAGCGCAAAAGAGAAGGGTATTTTGCCGTCTAGGCGTGGTGAGTGCTGGGGTTGCAATGCGAAAGAGATGGTGCGTGAAGGGCTAATTGTTTTAGGAATAGTTGAGTAAACAGATGAAATTAATTCTATTTTAGTGGGCATTGAATGAGATACGATAGTAGAAGGCGGAGGTGAGGAAGATCGAGGGCATATAGCGTTTTCATTATGCTAGCATGGGGGTAACTCGATGTACTGGGGGGACCAGTGTGGGGGGAGGCAGAAAGGGAGCGGGTTTGGGTAAGGAAAGAAAGGTGGCAGTGGTGGTTCCGGAGAGGGGAAGGAAGAGGGACTTTTCTGGCTGGGTATGTGTGGTCCAGAAAGAGACATTGGCGGACTGGGATACGGTCTTTGTGTTTGGGCCGAAGCGCTGGTAAGCGGAGGTTGGTGGTAGTACCGATACGACGTGAAGGTATGCTTAATGGAGGCCAGAGACAGTTGTCTTGGGAAAGGATGAAAGGCACAACAACCGCTCTAAGTGCGTCAATTTTAAATGCTAATATGTATAAAAAATCTCGTGTAATCTCTTCATTTTCATCGATAGTAGAGGACTTAAGGGGCCGCATGCCCTGCAAGCCTCATTTTCAATTCTCCGACAGAATCCTCGTCACATTCTTCAGTTGCCAATGCCTCACCAACCGCTCATCAACACTTCGCTTGCGACCAGTCTCGCTACGCATCTTCGCAACAACAGACGGAAGAAATTTTTATGGTGGTCCCTTGTTTGTCGATCTGAAACATCGGACAAAAGCCCGCAGATCCCAACCTCCCGAGCGTAAGCCAGTGGTCACAAGTCTGATCATGTTCACATCATGGGAACAATGATTTCAATTCTGGCCCCGTATCACATGGAAAAATCTGTTAGACGGAAATGCTAACGCTGCAAGTTTTTTGGTAGCTAGCAGACTGCAGTTAAAGCAGTCATAGCGGACCCTTATAAGTGGTCCCAAGAAATCCGTCATCAAGGCTGATGGCGCAGGGGTGCACAAATTTTAAGCCCACCGTTCCACTGTAGGTACACGGAGGGATTGCAGGCCCGCCGTATTGTAGCGTCAGGCAAACATGGGAGGCATACAACTTAATTAAGACTTCAAAGGGCAAGTTTCCAAACAAGCGAACGATGGCTTCTAGCATAGGCCTTTTATATGCACGAGTTTGGCGGTCTGGGGTAATTTTTCCACAGAAGAGGTCATTGTCCTCCGACAGCAGATCATCCACACCAAAATTGTAACTCCTCACTATGCTTTCGTGTCCAGTTCATGTGTTTGCATTTGGTAAGATTTAGTGACGTTTGCAAAACCTCGGCCCATCCCTCGAGTTTTGATAGGTTATTCTGCAAAATCCCAAAACCCATTGAAGATTGGCTGGTTTGCTACATTTTCAGGTCGCCGGGGAAAATTGGGCATATGGACTCAAACGTTGCTGAAAATTCATTCATGCTGACAGGGGAAACTAAAGACCCAAACACGGAACCTTTCGGAAAGCTAATCATGATTAGGTAGCATTGATGGATGAATGGCAGTCATCATGCGAAAAAGTTTTGCGTTTAGCCCAGTGATCAGCGCACTGAAACCTCTAAGCTACTCCACTTTACAAAGCTCAGTATCCACATGTCGCTTTTTGGACTCAGTCACCGCAAACATTCGAAACCGTGAAGCAGCAGGTAAAAACGCTATCGTGCTTAATGTTCCCGATCGTCTTCCTCTAGTAATATCTAAGTCACACATCCCTGCCGTCCGTGGCATGGCTTATCACATGTCTGCTTGCCTGCTTAAGCAACTGCGCTTCACCGCCCCCCTGTTAATTAGTGACCTGGGTAGGTTTTGCAGTAGTCATGACATCTTCAGAGCTTTTACCTAGTCAGAAAAATTTATTGATTTTTTCCAAGAATCTTACTTGAACAAGATTCCTACGCAACAGTTCCGCTGGTATTCTGCCTAAGACTTCCCTGCGACACTTATAGTTGCATTACACTGTACACCGTCGGCGCTATCGATCTCTTTATCTATTTTTACGGGGAACTGCACCTAGCTGCCCGTCTACTCATTTTCCCATTCATCGGTCCGCGCAATTATCGACATCGTCATGCTGTCCAAAATTTATGCGGTAGTGAGACTGTTTGACAGTTTTGCCTTATTTTCCCACTTCCTTATTTGTCGAACATCTTTCTTAACGGTCCTCCGTGTTGGCCGGTTTTTAGTTTATATTAATTGCGTACTGAGTTAAAATCGATTCCCTAGAAAAACTACCGGAGTGCGTTTTGTATTAAATATCAGTTTTGGATTGTATTTCGACCACCAGTTGACTGTCACAATAATATCACTGACGCAATATCAATTTTGACACCGCTTTATTAGATAGATCATGGACTCCTGACCCAGTTTCCTCTTTACGATTTGGCTCGTCTGGTGGTCTTTCTTTGTCGCAACTTTATATAGCCAAGCATGCCTAACCAGTTTGTGAAAATGGCGGTCTCTAGGCGAAAGTGTATCAAGATCATTACTGATAGACGCACCGCGTCCACACCTTCACAGCCCACCTGCAGGCCTTCGTCGTTATTGTCACAGATGTGTTCGTAGAGACGAATAATACAGTATGAAAATTGAAGCAAACGACTCACGAGATAACCAAAAGATTTTATTGGCGGAACCAGTGATCACATGCTGGTTCCTCTCACCTATCTAACCAGATCACCTGAAAACCTCTTACAAGAACATCTTGCTGGTGTCTGTCGTGCTATTGACTGAGCGTCCTCAGAAATTAAGCAGAAAAACCTAGGGGCATCTGATGCCTTGGTTTTCAACGTTCCTGACCGCATTCCACAGGACCCCCTTCAAAATACTGTCCTCTGTGTTCGCAATACGACAGGGCAACCCGCTGTTGTTTTAGACTTAGTAAACGAGTGTTAACCACCGTTTCAGCTCCGTGGTCCTGCTACTGCAAGCAGCTTCTAAAGCCTCAATTTATGATAGCCCTATCTACTGCCATCAAGTCCATCAAAATAAACCCGGAAAACCGTATCCAGAGGGAGTCTTTCATGCTGAATGCAAGCCAGAACCCCAGAATGGTTCCATCAAACAGAAATTCCTCAAGCTAACCGGCATGGCTAGGAAACTGGTATCCAGACCGGTCATGTGGCCTTGTCTTTGCAACAGGCAAGCGTCGGCTTAGACACCTCACTTTCATCTCTCTCACCACGGCCACCCCGAAAGCGTCCGTATATAACCCCCAGTTTTACAGATTTCTTGGTAGGCCAAAAACCCCTCCACATCTGATGAGTCTAAAATGCCTGGCATTAATGTAAACTCACCCTGTCCCATCCAAACCACCGAAACACCGGTTACCGATGATTAACCTGTGATTATTCCCTCAACAAGCAAACAATACTTCCCGGTGGAACAACGCCGGTGCTATCAATCCAACGACTGAACTGCTCAGACCGCTCCCTATTTCAACCTTTCTTCGTCTCTTTCAGTCTCCCTGACGCTTCACCTACCTGGCTCTAACCAAACTGACTTTCCACTGATCCCCTCCACTTCATAATGAATAAATTTTCATGATGGAGGAAAACCGCTTACTGGCATACTAGATTTAAAAGACTTCTCAATGCACCAGCTATTCACTGCAAAATTCTTTCGCTGTTGCATCAGATTGGCCAGTACACCTGTCCCTTGCCTCCATTTAGCGTGCCTCCACCGCCACGCTCGCACTATCGCCAACCTCCACTTACGTGCGCCCCGGGACAAACACAAAGACCGTATCCCATCGCAATTATGTCTCACTTTCGTCTGTGCTTACAGGGAAAGAAGATTCCCCGTTTTCCTTTCCTCTTAAACCACCACCCTTCACCTCGGTATTATCCAAACCCCTTCCCCATCAACATCCTACAGGCTTCTCTCAATGCCTCTGAGTACCGCCATACTGACAAAATGAAGAATGTCGCCAGCCCTCTTCCTGCCGCATCTTCATCGTTTTCGAAAGTACCTCATTCAATGTCCATTAAAATAGACATGAATACATGATTGCCCAATCATTCAAACCATTCATGAGACTTCATGCACAATATCCTTGTCTTTGCAATACCATGATTCCCTCTGTCTCGGCGGCAAGATTTCCCTTTCCAGTATGCTAAATGACTTTCGCCATAGGGGTACCAGAGACGACCGCCTTGGAAACGGGTGCCATGTTTTTTTAAGAAAGGCCTGACAGTCACCGTTGTAACGCACCCTGGGCTAGAGAAGATTTATGCTCGTAATGGCTCACTATCAAGTTATTATCCTGTCCTAGCCGTAAGATCTATTTATCGACCTCCATTGCGTACTAAAATAAGACTCCCTCTTTAGCGGATGCATTTGACTGCCTTCCCTGGCTCCCATCAACATCCAAATATATCGTCGGAGACTTCAATCTCCCCAGTGTTACCTGGTATACGATTACGGCGCCCTCAAACGAAACATCCTTTGTCTCCCGCCTACACCGTGGAGTTGGGCAGGGTATGTAGCCGCGCCCACCAGAAATAATAACACATTAGGCCTCATCTTTACGCATACTTATCACCATACCTCGGTTCACTTTGGAAGCAAGTTTTCAGGGGGCGGGTGCTTGGAAGTTCATGGTAGGATCCAAATCCATGCTTTCCTCCCTAACTGTCCCATCGACGCAACCGGCCCACCTCATTTTATATGGAAGCTCTTACCCTCTCTGGTAAGCCAACGGGAAGCTTTCTTCTAGTGACAGACCGGCGGAGGGCTGCAGATGAATTTTTATCTCAACATAGACAGCTGAGTTCCGGAACTGACTGTTAACGAACCAATAACCAGAAGGAAAACTCCAGAACTTATCTCCATTTAAGGCTAAATATGTTAAGTTGCAGTCTCCCTTTTTATTGACACAAGGCTCTTCCAAGTTTGTTCTTTCGCACTGTCTGTCGGACACCATCTCTTGCCTAGGTAAATTAGCCCTTATAAAGGAAAAAGCTAAGATACTGACATCAAAACCACCCGTAGCACTTTCAAAACTGCATAAAGTAAGATTTCATTGCCGCAAACCTGCTGTGCAACTCCCAATTTCAGCACACTGGGAGTCTGTAACAGATCCAGAAGACAAAGCTGAGGCGTTTGATCAATATTTCGCCTCCCCTATGGCCACAGCTACAGCCTTGGCCCAAACCAACTACAAAATATAAATGACCTCCCCTTATCCACTGTGTCTTTTGGCGTTAATACTATTGCCCAAAGCAGCTAATTTCAAGCCAGAGATTCTCCAAGGCCCTGATAGCGTCCATCCATCAGCTGTTGTTAGCCGTGGCCTTGACGTACCCCTAATAAAGTCCAACCTCTTTACAGTTTTAACAAACTTCGGTGTATTTCCGACAGCCCAAAAGCCTCCCGTAATAATTCTTTGCCATAAAAATAGACTTCTCAAGGTTTGTCTAACTATCGTTCCATTAAACTTACTCCTGTTACCTCTGCGGTGGTGGAAAAGGTGGTAAAATGTTCCATCGAGGACTACCTCATAGCCTACAACCTTCCTGCTCCCAAACAGCGCGAATTTCTCCCATCCTGTTCTGGCCCCACCTGTCAGTCTAGCATCCCTAACTTTCCAACCAGCCCGGCGAGCCGGAGTATGGCTTTTAAAGCCATCCACTTCAATATGTTTAAGGCCAGTGACTGCGTCCCTGATCAGCACCTTTTATCTAAAGCCAGCTTTTTTGGCATCACCGATCCTCCTCTGTTTTGGCTTTCGTCTTACTTAACCCGACGATCACAGGTGGTCTCCAGTGACAGCATCACCTCTGATTCCAGACCTTTTACCAGTGGCGTTATATAGGGCAACCCACTATGTCCCTGCCACTCCCTGTGTATATTGATGACGCACTGACTTCAATATCTCAGTGTCCAATATCTCAGCGTCTGTTTGCTGATGACAAAACAGTAGCTTACTTTCTTAAGTCCAATAAAGTTAGTACTGTGGTTAGAGTAATCTGTACTGATTCGTCAACTTTGGACGGTTGGTGATTCCGCTGGATAGTGAGCTTCTCTACCAAGAACATCAAAATACTCACATATTGGTGTACATTGCCTAAAAATTTAATTTCGCTAAGGTGTCCTATGTCTTGTAGACCCACAATTCGCGGCTTCAGTCTTAATTAGTCGGCCTCTATAAACTTCCCGGACCATGCATTTATGTATTCGGCGAAAGCTAGGCAAAATTTAAGTCATTTTCGCACAATGAAAGTGTGCGGCGGCATCTTCTTTCTTCATAATACGCCCATTTTGCCAGTCCGTGGACCTCTAATATACTTCAGTATGTCTAAGTCAGATAGGGTTTCTGCCGTACATACCCACAGGCGCTTCTCTAAGCAGGAGTCGGGCTGGTCACTGAAGTTAAATCACAAGGAAGAGCGTTCGTCCCCTAACCTTGAGCCACACTGGTCACGCCTCCTGAAAACTGACCTGAGTATTTTACATAACTTGGGTAATATGTATTCCTTCTTCACCGGCCTACCTATATCACCTTCGGTATCCCCCTTCCCTCTCTGTCAGAGGTCTCCCACCATCCATAAAGCAACTGCCAAATCCTTTCCATGGTGACAATTCTTCCTGTTTGTTCCAAGCTCTGGAACAAGCATCCTAATAACTTTCTTCCCTTACGAAACCAGACTGCTTTCATGACTACTCTAAATGTATACCTAAGCGTCACCCCGGCTCCCTCACTGACGAACGCCCATAACTCTGGTGAGTGCGTTTTCAGTCAGCCATCAATTTCAAAATCTAAATTTACGCCTTTCTCTACCCATCATCCGCACAATCAAACCTGCGCCTCGTATCAGCAAATCTGGTAGAAACCTGGCATTGGGATCTTGGGATGCTGCCTCATGTGAGTTAATTCCCGGTTCTCTTTAATTTTTATCTTACCTTCCTCAGACAGTCACATCACCCTCTAAAGTAGAAATATAACCCTTTGTTCCACGGAATCCCACTAATTCAGTATTCGCACCCTCTTTGCTGCCTGTTTTCCCCAAAGTTACAGTTTCCTAAAAAAAAAGGAGTGAATACGCCAGGGAAACAGGGAGTGGACCTAAAACGAGTGTAACAAAAACAGAAATGAACCAGTATTCAAAACTCGGTCCACAATCCAGGTCAACGGATTAATTTTCAATCACCGTAGTATGGCAAAATTGAAAATGTGATCGCCACAGTACATGTTTCACTGACATAAGGATTATTAACTCCAGAAAACTACTTCACGGGTCTTCCGGATCCAAAACACGAGGACGCGAAACATCTGCTTTACCCAAATCCGCTGTACAGTTTCTTAGTCCATGTTGCCGTGTTGTTTGTTAACGTCCACATGGCTTCTCCCATTCCGTGGGGGGAACGCAAAATGGGCACAATATGGAAGGCGCGTATTCGCCATACGCAAAACATGACCCAACCAGCGTAGTCTATTAAGTTTCATGCGCAGAAATATGGTAACCTGAAAACCGGCAACTAATACTAGATTCATAACCCCACATTACTCGCCCGGCTACTCCATCCAATCCTGGCCATACTAGGTAGAAATCGGTGATCCAAATGACGAACATCTGCAATAAGCATGCTTTATATCTCGAAACCGTACAGCAGAAGTGCTCGTACTGAGAAACTGCACGCACGACCTTTCAACTTCAGTGAACTATCAAGCCAACGCCACGAATGCTTTGGTCCAGCGTGAACCGCTCGAGCCTTCGATATACGCATATGTTCCTCTACAGCTGAATTACCATCCTTCGACGCGCAGCTACCAAGGTAAGCGAAATGGCCCATAATCAGTGGATCCTCTCCATCCATGACCAAGTTCGGGACTATCATCATCTAGTCCTGTAACAGCAGTTTACACGTTGAAGATGCAAAGCACATCAGACTGAGCTACAGGCCACTAGATGCCGTGTATTTCACGTTGCGAATAGTCTCCTGATTTGGATAAGTTTGCGACGTCAACTGCACAAGCTGCGCGACACCTGTTTAATTCCTCCGCCTGATTGTTTATCCCCGACTTCCTTGTCCGTAACCTGGGAATTGAAATCCTTCCTGCAACAACAAAAGCCATGGTTTGCAAAAATAGAAAGAGCAGCCCACTCCCAGCATTTGCTGAAAATTGCGAATATACGGGAATTTATGATCCGGAAGTGAAGCCATGAAAAGTTCATATGTAGGCCCAAAAATTCCCCCTTTTGGGAAGAATATGAATGAAAAACGGTTGAGGAAATCAGTCACCTTCGGCATTGGGTCCTCCTCCAATCAGCCCAGACCAGATCCTGCGAATGTGAGAACCTTACACTGCCTATGTTTGTCTGACGTGTCACTGGTCATTACGCAGTAGACTTAGTTGAGTATTAACGCCCTGAACTCTCTACATGTATCCATGGCACCCCACCTTTTTGTTCTGCATGCAAGCCTTGGATTTTGCCTAGGTCCCTTACAACAGCCGCTTATAGTCCTGTTCAAACTCCTAAGCTTTCCGTAACTTTTTTCTTTTATATGCGCACACCTAGTGACACATATCTAAAATTGAAAGATGCCAGTGTTCTATCAACATTTCTTGTTCTAAACCAGCCTACGGCGGATCTTCTGATTCAGTCCCTAATCCATTCTTTTATCCATAAATAAGCTAGCCGTAGTGTCGTCAAATATTATCCGTATTACGTTGAGTCCTCAATGATTAACCACAATCTCTACCTTCCCTCTTCTTGGTACTCTCCTTCCGAAGGAGTCATGTTCACTTTTCTTCCCTAATGCCCTTCTTTGCCGGAACTCTTTGGATTTTCTTCCCAACATTAACTTCTTATTCTTCGTCGTATTTTTTGCAGCAAAATGGGAATTTTTCTCCTCGACCCGATCGCTTTACCAGGTTATCTAGGGCCAAAGCTACAAACCATCCCATATTTCTAATTACCTTTGTGTCCCATAACACGGCATATGAAAGCTCAGTCTGGACCATTTCTGTCTGCCCGCTGGGTACACGTAATAGTACGAACCATTTTAAGCGTGAGTCTGCTCTTGGCGTGCCGCTATCCCCAGCGATGACCAACCCACAGGGGTGTTGATGCCGCAGATATATCTTCCCCTTTTCTCCAGTCAATTCCTTAATTTTTGACCTTTTTATTTTTTTATTTTGCTGCCGGCCTTAACTCCTTAGCTGTAAAACTTCCAGACTGCGCAGGCGCACTACTGGCTGGCCGTAAATTAACCCGTCGGATCTTAACTCGTGATATTAATTTTGGACCGTTCAATATGACATAGCGCTTGAACTTTAAATAAATTTTAAGCGCCGATTCTATCCAATCCTCTAAGCGCAAAATACGCCTCGTGATCTGCCCGGCCTTCTTGAATTCCGCAGGAATTCTGGCGCTGGATTCATGCCCTGTGACTAACTTCCCTACTGGATTAGCCGCTGGGCCGACCAGTTGGTAGCAAGGTCTAGGCCTACAGAATTGCCAGGAAACTTTCTGCCAACACTGTGGACGACCGTTTCTATATGCTTACCATTCTGCTCTTCCCAACCCAGCCGCCAACCCCTCAATAAAAGCGCTCGCAGGGCTGGCGCACATGGGGTCGCCATCCAGACTCCAGCCGCCATCTAGCATGTCCCGTACACCAGGAACCCGACTTGCCCTATTAACCGCATATACTAATTCGGATCGATCGAAATGATTTAATTTCCTGTCGTGTTGAAAAATAGCCACGGTGTCAACCTCATTTTTCGCCAGCGGCAGCCTGCGGTATCCATTACAAGTCTGCTTGGAACTAGAGGCCGCCTGATGTAATTCCCAAAGGCATCGTACTATGAATAGTCAAATACTCATGACTGCACAGCTTGACCTAATTGTACATTAACAGTGAAGGTTTAACAAAATGCCCACATACAAAACCAGCCGTTCACTTATCGCGGTAACTCTTACGGTCCTCTCCTATTTTCTCTTGAGGTTTTTACTCGTCCTGTGACTACAGCAACCGGATCCCCCACCGAAAAGAGCAAAATGATTCATCATAATTTATAATATCAATAATAATATTGTATATTTTTCGATTTGCTCGAGACTTGCGTAAGGCAAGATCAAATTCTTTATGATGATGCAGTGGAAGGGGAATATATTCAACGTTGGATTAATCGCGAGGCGCAATCAGATTCGGCAAAACAATACGCAGTGCACAATTAAGCGAGACAGAAATCAAAATCGGACAAACTATTTTGCAGGAGTATACGGGGATTTCTGGGACTGTTCGTGAGCAACGGACTGCAAGTGATTTCGTGTTTAAGTACACTAAATGTGCGTGCCGCCGGCGCACCACTTGGCAGGATCTCACTGGTGCATGCCGATATATGGCCGGAGGAGCAAACGTCAAGAGCGTCATGTGATGGACAGAAAACTTAGGCTGATGAAATGAAGATTAGTGGGAATATGATAATTGGTGACGCTGATGTTTTATGTAGCGTACTGAATTCTACTGCTCATTTTCCTTTTCGCCAATGATAATGCTTTCTCTTATCTCTGCCTTTAAGCAATGGTTCACCGTGAACCACGTCGGTATCCTGTTCTTTCCAATAATTTCTAACAGGTTTTACTCATCTCCTTGGCTGCAGAAATCACTTCGGTCCCCATTTTGAGGTTATTTCTCTACTGCCATGCTTCTTCGTTCGCTCCAGTTATTTTGGGCGAATTCGGCAATTTTTCATCCATCACTCTTGATTTGTTGACATTGTTTGTCGCAGGTTAATTTCCGCGGACATTATACTGCATTATTAATCTCTGATCACTTTGGCTATATTTTGATATTTTTTACTGTCCCCCAACCAAACTAGGCGCTTAAGATTCGCATTTTTGACGTATACAAACGCTGAGCACTGTGCTGAACATGATTTGTGGTAACCTCTCGGAAACCAATTTTGCTCTCGGATGCTCCATCTTTTTGCAGCCAAAATTTAACCATAATCGTTAATGGGTTCTGTTGTTTCATTGCAACGCTTTATCATGCGGCCAAAGATGTATTTCGGAGTTTTCCAGAAATGTACCGTCGTATATAACCATTACGTCGTGGCTTAACTAGAGCAACAGATGTTACCCCGTTGCGAGGTCCAGCTGGACGTGATGTCCCTCCTGCTCTCCTCCTCCAGCTGTCCACAGCGACTTTTATCCACCCTGGCCATTAACGACAACAACCTGGCAGCTCTCCAAACTTCGGTTCCCTCCCGTTCTGGTTTAGTCTATCCACTTTCTTTGTCCGCTTCCATCTCAGGCGACGTGATAGTTGTTTCACTATTTGCCCCAGCCTAGGTCAACGGTGTACCTATCTGCTCCAACTCAGTCTTGCAGCCTTCCATTGTTACTTATTAACCACAGCATGAATCTTCGCCAACCCCACCAAGCAGCCTCATCTCAGAGCCTAAAAATAACCCTCGAAATCCAGCGTTCCCTTTCATACCAAACCCCGGGTGGGATCATAACACACTCATTTACCGCCACCCTTGCCCGCTACTCACAACAGCTTAAAAGGTACAGCAGCCGCTGGCCACTATAGTAATTTTTCCATCACGCAGGTTCGTAATTGTCTTATTAGCCTTCCATACTTAAATGGACTGTCGTGAAATGATAGGAGCTCTAGTCCGAGCAGACACATTTTCAGAGAACAACTGGGATGTAAGATATCGACAGCACGTTACCGCCCATGAGGCCCATGCCAATTATCACAAATAGGTTGGTGAATTTTGTTTATTCAGCGTTCTACTGAGACCCCTAGATAACAAACCTTGAAACTATTACGTTCTCGGACCAACAGTGAGGGAAAAGACAACTTGTATTCTAACTGCGCCAAGTTGATTGTATCATGATCTTAGTGAACAGCAAAGAACGTTCTAAACTACCTTTCCCATGACGCTTTCATTTCTTGTGCTAGCCCTTCTTTAAATTGACGCTGTTTAGCACGAAACCAGACGCATTAGCCTTGAAACCATGAACGGACAATCTGTTTCTATAAACTTCCTACTTGTTCAAAAGTCACTACAAGGTCGTCGTCTATTTTTGTCCGCGATTCCGTTCGATTTATTCATTCTCTGTATAATTAGTGTTGTCCAAGTACTTTAAAAACCAGTTGCACGAGTCGTGGTCCCGGGGGAAGCCGATAAACAATTCGTGACCCGACTCGCCTAATGATTCGTTTCACACGGTGGATGGCTTCTCAAAATCTCAAATAAACTTGCAACCCAACTTGCTCCAATAACTGCTAGAGGACAAAAAACGTCTCACAATTACTAAGGCAATACTCGTGGGTTAAAAACTATTTACATAACAACCACACCCTTGAAAATGAGTTTCAATCAATATCCAGTCAAAAAGTAGTCAAAAATGGGACATTTCTGTGCAAAATGAATGCCTGGACAATAAGGATAAATAGAAAGTGCCAGTCCTGTGGTTTGGACAAACACAAGGGCTTCTGAAAGTAGGGTTAATTCCAGAAAGCATGCTTGTCGCCGTGATGGCCAAAACTAAACGAAAACCGACAGGACTTCTAAGGTCGACCGACGTGCGCAATAAAGCGAACAAGGACTGCAATGAAAAATACTTTCTTAAGTCCGGGAGATTCGTGGCCGCACCAAATGTCCGAAAAATAACCTCAGCCAAAGGACGCGAGATCAAAAAAGGAAAGTTCAGTGTTTCTTAGAAATCACCCGAGGACCACTGGGAGAAGTTGGGCCGAAGTCGGAAGAATAAAGGACAGAAAAAAGAGGTAAGAAGTTTGCAATCACTAAATTACACACTCTTTACGACAGAATATCAATAAAGTAACTCGGTCCGGGACTGCCGCCCTCCTCTGCATGCACATCACTGGATGATGGTTCCGACACTGTCATCAAATCTCCTCGTTCTGCGTCATTCCCGGTCAAGTGCTTTCCCTTTTGCATAACATAAATCTTAACTTCACTGGGCATGCTCATAGGGGTAGATCATTCATCTAATACTGCTTGCGCAAACCAGGTAGACTCCTTTCCCTTAAGTACCCAGCCTAGTTTCATTTATAAAAAAGGAAAATCCCTCCACGTCACACAGACGATGTGATTCGCCTATGCAACATACAAGTTCACATCAGTAAGTTTCAAGCAGCACGGGTAATTGAAAGAAAGACACAGCGTTGACTATGACGGAGCCGTACGTACAGGTCTGCGTTTCACGGCATAAACCACCATCCTCCGTGTGCTTGCTTATCCCCACTTTTGTTTCTTTAGTCCGTGCGAAAACCCAAATGACTGCGACGGGTTTGCTTCAGCATCTCCAAACGTGTGGAAAACAGACCACCCCCAGCAGTTGCAAAAAACAACGCGAAAAATTAAGATCAGGCGGAGGAACTATGTAAACTATCTACATGGGCTCAACGATTCCTCTGTTAGAGAAAAATGAAAAGTTTCTGTTGGACCAGGTTGACCCCAGCAGCCAAAGCATATTCGGGCTGCGAAAGAATGCGCCACCTTCTACAATGGATATGTATGTCATTAGCCCAGACCTGACCCTGCGAAGGGGGATACCCCACACTGCCCTTGTTTGGTAGATAAGCGTTCGGCTGCTTTGTTGGACGGTCTGGGGAAGTAGCGCATCAAACTGTCCGCTTATGCTTTGCCACCACCCCTCTATTTTTCAAAATGCCCCTGCTCCTCCAAACGCACACCTGGTACGTATGCTGACGTCTTTAACAACTGCCGTCGTTTTTCTTTGCTAATTATTCATGTAAGCTTACTGAAACTGCTATGTGGTACAAGTTGCTATCGTCCTGTTCAAACACAAACTACTGATCCCAATATTCTTATGCTTCTCTCTTATCTTTTTTCTATGATTTCTCGTGACAAACCCTGTCCTAGAATCCGGCTCATGCTGCCATCCGCGACCCATTTAGTTATGCCCTTTCTTGGCAAGTGGAAGTAGTAAACATCGGCGGTTGACCACATGATCAGTTATAATTGACTCCCTGTAGCATGCACAGCAGGCGAGTTCTACAAACAATAAATAGGGACCTTATTCCCTAACCATTGCGCTAGTCGTCCTATCAGACCACTGTAATCTGCATCTGGGAAGATGTCAGAAGATGATAGGGGAACGCGTTTCAAATAAGGACCATGCAGCGTAGGACTGACTGTACCATATATTCTATAGGGAGGAAGCAGGTGTTCGTTGCACACGTCCCCTCAACGAAAAACTACCTCCTGCGCATTTCAAGACAGTCGTCTAGTCCCCGTAATCTTCGTTAGAAACTGACTGTCATCGCCGTTTCCTTTTTTTGTTTACTCACCTCAAAACCAGCTGGAAGAAATTTCAGACTGTCCTCTATCTCCGGCTCTTCTCCGGCCCCGCCAATGACCACAGATGCAACGCAACCTATCGCCGAAAGCCCCACTCCATCATTTGCGCTTGTAGCCTATCCCCTGCTATCCGGACCTGACGCTCCAGTACCTGGCCGCGTAACCCTGAGATAAACAAATCAACGCCAATGATTCCCCGGGTGCCTATTCTCAGATGAACCATGACGATTGGCCAGAGAATTTATAACACTACTGAAATGCCGCACTACCCCCCAACCCCCAAACCCGCACCGACACAGAACACTATAATCTACAATATCAAACAAGGACAGCGCGCAGGTCATTCACGGCAAGTGTGTTTGGGGATTGAGTGTAAATCTTGCACGTACTGGTTTTCCTCCCGCCACACCTCACAATCGGCTCCCAGCCGCACAAGTCCAGTGACCATTTTTGTAAGTTCCATTGTCTCTCTGTCCACAGTTTTTCATATTTTTTCGTCCCGCGGATTGTTTGATGCAACCCTGAAGATTTCCCGCTGTTTCATCTTAAGCATTATTTTGACTATTGAGTGTTGTTGATAACCATTATCTATCCACCTCATATGATATCCACTGTGGTTTTGACTCTTCTCCATCCCGTTATTACATTCATATTGATCTTCATCTTTACCATTTTACCCTCCTGATTTTTTATGAACCCGGCCACTTGACAACATCCACCATTTCTTCCCAGCCTAATTGTGCATCTGCGATATGCACATCTGATGCGTTTAAACATAGATTGACTCGCAGTGCGCGACTCATAGTCAGCCCCGGAAAGTTTCGGCGGTGGATTATCTAGCTCTGATTTAAAGCCCGAAAACTCGTGTTCAGCCTATCTTATTGCAGGTAGTGTTCATGAGAGCACAGACCAAATTTTGTTTTCGGTTTCCACTGCGCCGTCTTTGTGTACATTTGATCTCGCCTTGCTCATGACTCTCGAATTTCGAGAAATATGCCCATTGTTATTATTAATATTATCAGTATACACTTGGTTCAGCCTTTGCTTCTCACAAGGCAAGCTAACGCAATCTACAACCACTTCTCCAATGTATCGTTAGCATTATTTTCCACCCATTTTTCTGTTATCTTATGCTGAATCAAGATTCAGCAAGACTAGATAGCATTTCTTTTCATTTCAATACATCAGATTCATATTTCTACCCCAGCAAGAGGGACGCTTGTCCCCCTAACCTAAACCAATCACTTTGGAATACTAAACTGGACCTACATTTTTGATATCTTTCGAGCTGAAAACACTCCCCTGTCGGGCGAATGAACCCCTGACATGGATCTCTTTGCGCTATTGTGCGCACCGCCAACTGACCCTGATTACTCGGCCTTCGAATTCCAGACAACGTCGTCATGAAATTGAGCAATTTGCTAGCCATTTACACTCCAATAGCCTCATTTATTTCTTTTTCTCTGATTTTTTAGTGAATTTTGCACAAGGCTTCTACGGAACGACTTGTGCGATATGCTTTGCCGGCTTTTATTAGTAACACCAATAGCAATAAAGCTCAGTCCTCACCATTATCTGCATGCAGATTTCACGTCAGCCAGCACATACTGCTCACCGCCGGTGTTCATCCTGCACCACAAATAATCCTCGCTTCTTGCGTCCTCCTAAACATTTTCTGGTGTCGTTTGCGCTTAGTCGACATCCTCTACTCAGTCAGTATACTGAAGCATGCGGCATCACCTGAGCAGGAAACCCTTGGCTTATAACGTGTGCTTTATTCCATGCGCAGTCCGCTTTCAGAATACGTCTCCCATATATCCGTTAGGGAGTTTTTCAGAGCATTAATCTAATTTTTCTTTTCTGTGCGTTACCAATCTACAACTTAAAATATCCACCCATTATTTGTCGTACTTGATTTTTACTTCAACCTGCACCTTTGGGTTTTCACTGGAAATGCGATTTTATTGTGCTTGAACAACCTCAGAATTATGGGCATAGAAAGTTCAACGCAAAACACGGCCCGTATGCTCATCATCTAGCACCATCATTTGTGTAATAGTACCAGCGGTGTCAAGAATAAGTTATCTACGCAGCTTTTTCCAACAAAATGTTGTCCAGCATGCAGTGTCCTGTCAACCTAGGTGCGAAAAATTACATTTTAGCGGAAAACCCAGGACAAAGTTCCAAAATTCAGTACTTGGCTCCGCATCCCTGAAGAAATTGACTTCTAACCATTTGCATCTTTTCACTTTTCCCTTGGCTCCCCCCAAGCCATTTCGTTCAATGCATATTGCTCCCACGATCTCAACGGCATCATAGTTTGTTCAGGTTAAACCACTGTGGTCTCCGTTGCCGTGGTCTTCAAAACGTGGCGTGCACTGATTTAGCGATCTTCTGGGTTGTTCCTTGGCCGACATGAGAAGCGCCAACCCGCAACACTCACATGCGTCGAGGCCCGGCAAGCATACCAATCATCATCAACATATGCACAAATAAGAAATTTCCGATCAGGTAGTTTGTTCCATGCGAATGAACGGCCTTGGGAAATTTTTTACTGGGAGACGATCGCGAAGCTAGCAAATTCCGCAATGTTGCCTGCTTGTCCTCGAAATCTCCATTGTGAATATCTGTCAGTAATCCATGATATACGGGCATTACGATAACGTACTTAAGCTTGCTTAGTGCTCCTGACGAAAATAAAGTAAGCATCTCCACCATCGTCGTTCCCTGACGAACGCGCTCTGTACACTGGAGTGAGGCTATCAATATATTCGAGTGGACAAGAACGTAGCCCCACTACTGGGTTCTGCAATTGTACTGTCTCCAACTCTAATACTACGGTTTGTGAGCTCTTTATTTCAGTGGGAGTTTGATGAATTTCATACAAATTTTTCCACTGGCCCAACTCATCCGGTAAACAGCATGATATTAAAGGATTAATGGTCCCTCTCATTTTAAGTCGGACCTTTTGAAGTTCCACACCAAGGCTGATTGCCCCCTGCACCTTGAACTGAGCGTACTTCACGCGACATCCACCACAGTCGTGCTTTGCAATTAATAAAGACTCCGGTGTTTTCGCTTTTTGATGTTAGTTGTTCTAACGTGTAAGGCTCTGCATTCCATGGCGTATTCTGATGTCTTGTATGCTTGTACGTCATCCTTCTGCACTGCATGTTATGGGAGCTATTTCCATCGGGGTTTTTAACAAAGACTCTCAAGACTGTACGCAGCATTGCAGGTTACGGCTAAGATGCGCCCCGTCCAAAAGTTTGACAATCTTAAGGACCCTATGCTCGGTGGCGAGCTCAAGCCCAAAGGCCTCTTCTTGAGCTCTATTCGAAACTTCCTTAACCTGCACGCAGGACCTTGGGTCGACATAAATGTTTCTCTTGACACCCTTGATCCCGATGAAACCGTATGTTTAATAACGACCCACTTCTGTGATTCCCCCCAAGCTTTTTTGCGCTAGTGGCTTTTAGCCCCATTCATAAACGCGTCAGTTGCCTTCACCGCGTCCTAAATTCGTTTCTACCACCCTCACGCCGTCTGAAAAAAATAGGCCGTGAAATTGATACAGATGAAACCAACTATCACACTAAAAGGGCCCAAGGAGTTAAACTGGCCAACCCTTATCTTCATCACAGAAAGAACAGGGTTTCAGTTACGTACCAAAAAGATTGTCGTCCTGCAATTCAAAAAGTGCATAGTCTGGCTGTACAATTCCAAGGATTTTCATGAAGTTTCACGCACGCATAATAGTGGTTCTCTTAGTCTTAAACTTTGCTAATATGAAAAAAGCGGATTACACCAAAATGATTCCTTCACGAAGGCAGTTACTTCACCCAGGAACCCGGACTTATTCAAGAGACGTGAACTTTACCTGAGAAACCTGTACCGAAAAACGCAAAATCATACAATTTGTCGGAAGCATATATACATGCAGTAATCCCTGTTGTTATTTAGGTAGTTGGGAACGCTTACTTGTTGGTTAACCCAGGCAGGACTGCAAGCCTCCCACTTTGAGCCAGCCTGTGGTGCATGACGCATTATGGCAAGATTCAGATAGCGGCTGTGAAGTTGTTGTGAGAATATCTTCGGGAAATGCACCCCGGGATTAAGCGGGCCCTTCTGCACTCTTACGAATTTCCCCGTAACATTCAATTGCAGAATTGGCCAGCATGCGCTCAGAGCATCACGTCCACTTTGTCGCCGTAATGACGGTGATATTTGTCAAGAAATTAATTGCACGGCACTCATTGCACCCAAGAGCAGCAGTCGTAATTATTGCGCACTTAACAAAGCAAACGTGCTTCACCGGTGCTCTATCCAACACGTCCACGAGTTACCCCACAACCCGCAGAATTATTGCAAACGCTAAACTCGATCCTGTACTGGTCTATTCCTTGCTAATGCAAAATGGTGAAAACACATCTCCTTCAGATAATTGCAACATAGGATAAGCGGGAAATTATTTTTTTGCCTGGGTGAAGTCTTTGTCTTCTTGGTTTCGAGCCAATGAGAGCAACGCATGTTAGTCGCACACACCGAAGCGTGCACTTAAATTACACTCGGTGGTAGTCGCCAGGCTTTTGCCTCTCTACTAATGCATTTCTGTCTAAATCCGGAAGCCACAGGGTTGTAGCCATGATTCTACCTCACCCGCTACCCACATCTCACTGTGAACTTCGGAAATGGGAGTCTTTCTTGATACTACTAGGATTCCATATTAAAACTAGACTACTAGAACAGTAATCCAATTTGTCGTCAAGGGATCAGGAGTAAGTCGTTTTCGCTGGGAGGAAAAAATGTGCTCGACAAAAATCAAATAATTGCACCCGTAAAGCTTGGCTCCCTGGGATCCACTTTTGCTGTTTTGTCGCCGCCCTCCACCCGAGAAAACCAAAATGCAACGGCCCTCCTCGTAAGCAGTGGCGCACTAGTGATGAAATTATTCATTATATCGTTCAACAAAGGCGCTGTCAGCAACATTCGGTTTCCCGCAGCCAGTATATAATGGTTTCGGACATTTGAGTCTCATCGATTGTTGTGAACAAGTGCTGTCCCGAAATCCGGTCTGGCATGTGGGCAGTTAAGCACGTCGACTATGCGCTGATGGATCGCCATCCTGTTAAGAGTTAAGCACTCGTGAGCCTCAGAATAATTCACCTAAAGAGAAAGGTGTTTCAGCAAAAACCCGGGCCAAACAGGCCGCATGGCACCTCGCACCGCACTTCATTAATTCCCGCGATGTTATTCTCCAATTCTGTAATGTCTAGAATGCTTCAGTAGTGACCAACAGCGCCTGCTCAACACCGAAACTAGTTTGTCTCCGTTATGCTGATTTTATGCACATCCCGTGTGTTTATCTAGACGTTTGTTACGAAGTGAAACAACTGCGGTGTCTAGTAATTTACTGGTCTCTTTCGCACCGGAACAAAATTGGGCCACTAAAGCGAAGTGCTTTGTTCCACGTTCACATTGTTACTAATTGTGTAGGCCTTCCTGGTGTCACACTGGGACACTGGCAATCAGAAAAGCAAAAGGAAAGAAAAGTAGCTGCAGTAGAATCAGGGTAAAGAGGAAGGCCAGTAAAAATGGTTTTGTCAGCGAGCAATCATTATAACTTATGCGGGTGACAAGTTGAGGTAAACGCCCATGTTGGCCTCCGAAGTTTAAATGCGCATTGGCTGGCATTTCGCATTCCATTAGTCATTTGAAACAAGGTCTCAAAATGCTTGCAAATGGAAGCATCTTCACGTATCAACCTCCATGAATTCTGTATGCACTCGCAGACAAGCAATTTAGCTGACCATTTAAATGCTCAATTTCTGTTGCCACACAATGGGTAGGCAGATTTATTGCAACACTCGCAATGCTGGGGGCAAGGCGCCATAGGGCAATGATGCGCCATTTTACCAAGCTTATGCGAAGACTTTTGAAGGGTTCTTTGATCCGGCCACTTTATGTTCCTATAAGCCTTGTCTTTACTCGTCCCAAGGCCACCTTGGCTTCCACTGAAGTTTTCCGTTCGCTGAGTAGTGTTTCTGCTACTGACCTGTTTTTGCTGCTGTTTATTGCAACACGCCTATAAAGAAACCCAATAAAGTATTGTAGTATTTTAGATGCCGCAGTAAACTAACCTTATTCTCGTTACCTGAGTTTGTGGACTCCAGCTGATTCCATGAAACGCAAGTTGTGGGATAACGAGTTGGCTCGGATGAACACCGCGCGACATTTTTTGGGCTACGATGACTTACATGGGTGGAACCCGAACGTTATTAACACCGGCTCCCGTAGCGGTGCCAGGGATTATCCACATTGAAATCCAGTATTCAGGTGCTCACTGGTAAACCGTTGTATTTGTGTGATACTTCGATGACACTCAGATCCTCTTTTCGAACTCACTGCGGTTGCACTCTGGATACAATGTGGGATAATTCAAAGGATGCCATCACAGCTCATTTTTTATTTACACGAAAGTCCTCGTAATCCTTGTGCGTTGAGGTCCAAGACAGCGCGCTTCGTGGAGTGGCAGGATCAGCATCTTCGGGAAAGTTGATTATTTTTGGACATGGCCTTATCTAATATCCGGTTTGCTCCTGGTAGTCTATAGTTTGGCACTTCCTATTTGCATCTGCTTTGTTTCACAGGAGAGATTCTGGCTCCCGAACCAAGCAAGACTTGGCATTAGCGACAGCATCTTTCCCTTGCTTGTTGCCTAATTGGCGCCATTTTGGTCCCAGAACCTATAAGATAGTCTTTTCAAATCTGATCGATGGAACGAGATCTTTTCGTTCTGGCATCATTGAAAGCTTTGTCAACCGTGTCTCCATAACTTGATGGAAGACGTCCATCGGGGTTAAATTACCGCGCCTTCCTTGGTGGTCTTAATTTTGTCTTTGGGTACTGGCCAACTTTCTGGTCACCACTATAAAAGAACACAAACACCAAGAATATGTCCGCCTCATTTCTACGGGCTTCCGGGCTATGGCCTCCATTTAAGTATCTCCAAATACGGGTTCATTTGTGTGCCTGTCAAACGTCTCTTTTCAAATTGACAGTTAATACCTGGAACTGCTACATGGCAGAGTCACCACCATTTGGCATTGCCAAAAACCACAGCTTTTTAAAAGTCCCCGTCGTTTGATGGATAAACCCACGGGACTGGGTGGAAACCATCCGGCCATCCACCGACGACTCCCCAGCCACTTGCAGTGCCTCTCAGAGGGTCGGTCAACCAACGTATGGTGGCATCAGTGCTCCGGGGGAACGATGAATAGCGGAGGCCGTGTCGCTGTATAGGGATCAGAGAAAATACGAGGTCACCATCCGTCGGATATTATGCCTGTTCCCAGTACTAATGAAAGCCACGAGAAAATAGCAAGACCTTCACTGGTAAACCAACTGGACAAGAGAATAAACAAATCGCCCTTCAGCAGCAGAGCTTTAGAAAGCCGAAGTCTGGCCTATGTCATCTACTATGCTTATTTGCCGCAGCAGCAAGGAAGCTAGATCAGTGGAACTAAGTAGAAGTACGTTACCAGGACGTTGGCCAAACACCCACGAATAGCCAATCCAGCATCTCAAGGAATTGAAATTCTGTAGGGGTTAGCGAAATGGCTAAAGGAGCACCCGGCAGGGCATTGTTCTTTCGTACAGGTGGACGGCACCATGTCCTCCGCAATAAATATGATCAGTAGAGTCCTTTTTGTGTCAGGGTCAGATGTGATACCATCCTGGGTGTTGATTCACTTATTGCTAAGAGCCAAGGGACCATCTTGCTTCATGTTTGTGTACGCCTTTAAATCTGTGGTGCCCGGAGTCAATCCAGGCCCAGCAGGCCATTGAAGCGATGAAGCAGCGGACGACTGAGTGGCATTTGCAACTAAATGTGACGGAACGCTCCTGGCCCAAAACACAGGGAACTGTTGTGACCCTGTAACAGCTACGCTTTTACATTAACCGTTATTTGCACTAATCTTCATGCAAGTGCGGCGAAAGCATTATCGGTCTTTGCGAAGAGGCTGAAGGCTTTGTGGGTATACAATTCTCCGGGTTTCCCGCAAGTTGGCACCGGTGCTGAGACATGACACTTGCGACTATTCACGGCAGCATTTCCCAAGTTCTCCCACTCTACCAGTTTTAGGCGTCACTCTTGTGTCTCACCCATCCACTAATCCCCATCTCCGCCTATATACCCTTCTATGACAAAGCTAAAATGAGGGTTTGTTGGTCGATTTCTCCTGAATCGGCCGACTTGATTTCTTAGCTCAGTGGGAGAAGTTAAAGGCAACGGGGTGTGATCGCATGTCGATAAACGAATCGGACCGGAAGCCGGGACGGGGATGATTCAGCCGCATATCAGTGGCTCGTTATATCTCATCAAGCGAGAAACCACACTGTTTTCCGTCAACCGTGGGCAGGTGCTCACTTAAAAAGCGTGCTTCAGACAGTCAAGCGATCCTTTGTCTCTCTGGTTACCCCTCGAACACCACACACGCCCGAAGTCATCCAGTCATCCTCACTCCCGGAGGCCAATGGACCTGAGTTTTCCCCATATAAGAGCTTGTTAGTGGTGTATAAATCTGGTTTGAACCCCGGACTTCTAAACTGGCGGCGAGGGTTTTAGCGATGTACGATAAAAGGTGTGAACCGCCGGGGATCCCCAAGAGAAACGAAGCTCTAGTTCGATGCTCCCCCCAGTTTGAGTTTGACCTAAATGCACGATAACTGCACATAAACTGCGGTGTCCGGAAGACAGTCAGCCAAGCATGGAGTGCTTGAATCCTATGCATTACTCGCAGGCAAGTGTGCGGTCTATAAGGGAAATGGGCAAATTTTTAAGTATCACCTAACCAAGTTCCCTTAAGTATGAGCTATCGCTGGTTGCGAGTTCACGTGGTTCATGATAAATGATGTTGCTCGACTGGTAAATGTTGCTCAAGTGATATGAGCCTCTGATAGAAGAGATGCCTTTGATTGTACCGTGTATAGTTGCACTGAATCTTGAAGCATTTGGCATGGCTGGATACAGTGGAGAAGGGGTAGTTCTGCAGCATGGTGCCCTAATTTATCCGTGTATTCTGGCTGGTTTGGTTAGGGGTGCTCATATGAAAATGGGAGCATTCGTGGACCGCCGCTTGGAAATAGTCTACTTGACTGCATTTTCCAGAAGAGGCACTACAAGCCGACATCTGAATGGCTTGAGCTTCACACGCCACGTGAAACGGCACAGGCGGAAGCCAGTCACATGTAAAGATACTGCACGTCACTCTGCACAATATCAATTTCGAGCACGTCAGTCAGCTACCGAAAGACAAGGGACTCTAATAGGGTGAAGCTCCGTGAGGCAAGTAAGACCAGAGTTGTGAGAATCCAGATAATCAAACGGATTCGCCACCAGTCTTGTTAACTGACTTCATTTTATATTATTCGGCATTCATTGCCATGCCACCGTCTCAATCACAGTGGTTGTCAGTTCCCCGCCGAAGGTAATTTTTAAATTTTGTGTCCGCTGGCATATCAGTCCTTAATTTACTGTTGAACGCATTAATTCGCACTCCAAGTAACAAGGACAATTGATCAATCCATGGATCGCTCAACTACACAAACCAGTGAACAAAAAATCGAGGAAGACCATGGTGGCTACTACATACATACTGTTTCAGCCACCTCTTTCGTATCTCCCTCTGCGTTTCAGCGCCAAGTCCCAGCCCAGAATAAAACATTAGGACACTCTTCAGGCAGTGGTCTCAATACCGTCGAAGTCTCTGCCATGGCGTCATTGCTTTTTACCTCCCGAAATCCCATATCCCGCTTCATCGCAACCGTCGTTTCGATTTTGGGCAGAGAACAGTGGAGCATAACACTTACAGCTCATCAGTTATGGAAACATTACAAAATCTGGAAAGAATCAGAGGAGCGCAAATCCCCCCTTATTCTCAGTGAATATAAGGCTACGTAAGAAAGTTATAAAATAAGACACGCGTATAATTGTTCTTTCTAAAGTGAATACGAGAAACGGGGTTTTGTTGGCATTACTAGTTTTACAGCTCTCGGTTGTTTGAACGCATAGGTTACTAGTTCCCCGGTCGCCGTAGTGCCCATTATAAATCACTCTGTTTCGCTGTCGTTGTCCCGCTTCGCAAGTAACGATGCGCGAAATTGTGCACATCCAGGCTGGTCAGTGTGGAAATCAGATCGGTGCTAAGGTATGTTATTCTTGGTGTCTGTTTGTTACTTCCTGTAAAGTTTTGGGAGGTGATTTCGGACGAACATGGAATTGACCCCACTGGGACTTACCATGGTGACTCTGACTTGCAACTAGAGCGCATCAACGTATACTATAATGAGGCAACGGGTGGTAAATATGTCCCTCGTGCCATCCTCGTTGATTTGGAGCCCGGCACCATGGATAGTGTTCGTGCTGGACCTTTCGGCCAGCTGTTTCGCCCTGATAATTTCGTGTTCGGCCAAAGCGGAGCAGGAAACAATTGGGCCAAGGGACACTACACTGAGGGCGCTGAGCTTGTGGACTCAGTTCTGGATGTAGTCCGTAAGGAAGCCGAGTCATGCGACTGCCTCCAAGGTTTCCAACTGACTCATTCGCTTGGAGGTGGTACCGGGTCTGGTATGGGCACTCTTCTCATTTCTAAGATCCGAGAAGAGTACCCTGATCGGATCATGAATACTTTTTCTGTCGTCCCTTCGCCAAAGGTACGTTTAGCCGCATTTGTGCAAGTTTACCGGCAATCTTCTTTTTAGGTGTCCGATACTGTTGTCGAGCCGTATAACGCCACCCTCTCTGTTCACCAGCTGGTCGAGAATACAGATGAGACTTACTGTATCGATAACGAGGCCCTGTACGATATCTGCTTTCGTACGTTGAAGCTAACTACGCCAACCTATGGCGATCTGAACCACTTGGTCAGCGCCACAATGTCCGGGGTAACAACTTGTTTGCGCTTCCCCGGTCAACTGAATGCCGATCTCCGCAAGCTAGCTGTCAATATGGTTCCATTCCCCCGATTGCACTTCTTCATGCCTGGTTTTGCTCCATTGACTAGCCGAGGAAGTCAGCAGTATCGGGCTTTGACCGTCCCTGAATTGACTCAACAAATGTTCGACGCAAAGAATATGATGGCTGCGTGTGATCCACGTCATGGTCGTTACCTAACGGTAGCAGCCATGTTCCGTGGTCGTATGTCTATGAAGGAAGTAGACGAACAAATGTTGAACGTCCAGAACAAGAATTCCAGCTATTTCGTCGAATGGATTCCGAACAACGTGAAGACTGCTGTGTGTGATATTCCACCACGTGGACTGAAAATGTCCGTCACGTTCATCGGAAATAGCACTGCCATTCAAGAATTGTTCAAGCGTGTTTCGGAGCAGTTCACTGCTATGTTCCGTCGTAAAGCTTTCTTGCACTGGTACACTGGGGAGGGTATGGACGAGATGGAATTCACTGAGGCTGAGTCAAACATGAACGATTTGGTCAGTGAGTATCAGCAGTACCAGGACGCAACCGCCGAAGAGGAAGGTGAATTCGAAGATGAAGAGAACGAAGAGGCTTAGTTATTCGTTGTTAATTCATGTTATAATAAATCGTTTCGTTGTTCGCACTGTAGCTTGCGTTGTTGATTGGTTTTTCAGATTCACGACAGTTCTCAGTGACGACCGTTCGTTTCTGAGGCTTGCCCGCTATTGGCAGGGTTTCGGCTGTATTTTATCTTGCCTGATTTCTCATCGCGTTTGGGGCATTACATAAATTGTTGTAAGTCCTTGCCCAGGTCGCTACCGTCTGGTGACAGCCATTTTATTCCGAGGCGTACTTGGGGTCGACTTCCGTGGTCATCTTCCAGGTTACATCTTAGTTTTCCCACACTAGGCGTATTTCGGGTAACAGTCCGCAGTCCTTATCGTTCTGGACACCCGGCGCGTGTTTGGTAGGAATTGGAATCCTTTGATCCCTCATCAGACCTCAACTTAGCTGGGTGTCAAGTTTCGACGGCTTACGAGGGGATCACAGGCTGGTGACGAATCTCGGATTCGGCTGCAGATTTGCTTTGAGAATGCCGGCTTTATACAGGGGTCAAGTTCGGGTGGTGTGCTGATGGGTCTTTTCACTGCTGCAGATACTCTCTAAGGACTTTCTTCCGGTTGGCGATCTGTCATCTGCTGGCTTTTAGAGGTACCTTTCTTATTCAAGCAGCAAATGATTGTTCATCCATATGGGTCGATGTTTCGAGTGTTCGAATACAAAGAATCCAGCGGCATGTACTTCCTTTACGTCGCTTGAGTAGTTGGGGTGCTAGTGATGGGACCCGATGACAGACCGTTCGGTGTATTCTGGTAGCTCAGCGGATAGAGTATGCGTAATCCTAAGACGAGAATAGAGTCGGTACGCGAGCTCGAGGCCCGATGTGGCCAGTGGATTTCGATGCTGATGTCTGCGAGTATGCGTAGAAAAGGTTGGATATTTTCGTGTTCCCGGCCGGCTTAGGTGTACGGGCGATCCAAGTCTAAGTTGCTTTCGGTTGATCGATGTGATGCAATTTAGAGCCGCTGCCACGTCTCAGAACCTCCGAAGCCACGGTTCGCTGAAAAATGACTCCATCGGATTCTTTGATACTTCTCCGCAACATGCCAGACCTTTTCCCTCGCGAGACCCAGTATATTTGTTTTCCCAATCTCCGTCTTCTGACTGCCCGTAGGCAATGCTAAGGTCTGTGGTATGGGCCTGACATACGGTTATGGATCAAATGCTGGGTATACACGGCAATGGTGAGTTTGGTATCCCTCTGCCGCTCCTGAACTTGGCTGTTGAGTGGTATGCAAAGACTTTCGGAGTTTGGTCTTCGTTGTCTTCGTAGTAATGATAGAATATGGTAGAAGAATGCTCTCAGTAACTCAGACTTTAGGTGTAAAATGCTGGGTCCTAGAGTTCAGTTTTTAGCACAAGCCCTGATTCAGAATAGGTTATGGTGATCGGGACGTCTTTCGCACGCCCACAGAACGCTTGCCTCGTATGCTGTTCTTCGAGGCAGGCAATGACTGGATGAGGGTTCGGAATGGCCAGTTGATTACATGGTAAGAGAATGTGAACCCTTTGGTTAACCAACCGGCTCGTGTGGGTGCAGTTGGACTACCGGATTGGGGCCCACGAGATCCCCCGAAGCAATGGTTGGAGACAGTAGGTGATATGGCTTAGTGGCGTTTTTGCACTCGAAACCTTCCTTCTGCATAGTTCTTCAACTTACTATTCTGAAGTCGACTTTTCAATAGTCTTCGTTCTTTTCTTAGAACAGGTGATGCTGTGAGATGCTAACCACAACCAGAGCACGTTGATGTAAAGTTGATGATTGTCCAAACTGAACTGAACTGAAGTGGTGATGGTCTCAACTTTTCCCTATTCCACCTCCGCCTGGTCGGTTGTCTAGATTTGTCTATGCCTCACCTATGGGTTCGGTGATAGCTGGTTGCTGAGTCCAGACGCTTTAGCTGGAGGATCTGATTTATGAGACAGTAAGACTTCTAGGTGGGGCGACGTCCTTATTCTGTCACTTTATCCGTAAGTGTAGTGGAAGATAGGCGTTCCAGCCTTCGGAGACCACTGCATTAGAAATGGGGAGCTACTGATTATGACCCAGTAACTTGGAGTAGCATTGAGCCGCCTAGGGTTTCGGTTGGGAATGTGGTGACGAACCGGGTTACCAAATTACTGTCTAGCGCTACAATTGGTGGATCTGTGATTTGGGCCTTTGACCTTTCTGGAACAAAAGACGCCTAGTCCACTTGACCAACACTGGGTGCCCCGTGCAACCCATGCCCAAAGATTGCGGTGAGCTCAAGGCCCGAAGGGTTGATGGATGGTTTGAAATCAAAGTCTGGGCATTTCCCTCTGACTGATAAAATTCAGTCAACTCAGTGGAGAACACCGAGTCTTAATCTCCATCTCAGATCAGTTCCGTTTATGTCATTCGCTTTTCGCGAACATGCTCTAGTTTTGGTTTCTACCTCGAAACATTGAATAATAACAAAAGAGAGAGAAAAAGGTTGCAAGATAAGAACTGGAGAGGCGGAGACATTCTAAATGCGAAGTCTCACGACATTTGGCCATATTGCCTAACTTCTCTAACGGTCTCGTTTGGCTCCCTCGTGTGTCCCAGTTAGTAGTCCAAATCGGTGTATTCTAGACAGTCCACTAGTTATGGGTTTTATGCTCGTGAGGTCATGGAGTGAACACCCTTGCTTTTCTTCCACCCCTAACCTTCCTCGCAGCACATGCGAACATGTGCCTGGAAAACATTCGGTCACACGGACGTTTGGTCCCCAGACGGCATTGTGCTTCCAAATTCGAAAACACTTAAGGATACACTTGTCCCGTGTTTTTTGGCCATATAACGGTTGCTCTTAACACATCAAAGTGCAATGGACCATAGCCAGATAGAAATATTACTAGCTGAGGATGTGAAGACTGTTAGTCAATCTAATCAATAAGATGAGTGGATGGATTATGTCTAAGGTAATTAATACTTCGTGTTGCCGCTGACTCGTCAAATGGTTCTACTTGGTGCAGATGTACACGTCACTTCGGCTGCTATTCTGTTCATGATGCTGCGCGCTTTGTGTATTTCGTTTAAGCCAAAGGGCACAACTGATTGCGTTGAATTGCATTGGTATCAGGTTTGTAGGACGGCGGTTATCGTTAAATATATATATATATATGTTTATATATATATATATATATACGTATATATATATATATATATATATATATATATATATATTGCTCAATTCTGAGTACAGATCATGTACCATCGTAATTACAGCAAACTACGGAAACAATGAGCAAGGAGGAAAGAAGAAAAATGCTTGTCGTTCACCACATATGACAGCTTCTTTAGCTCCAGGTCATCGCCGGGAACCATGGTTCCTCTGCGGCCTTCAAGATAGCTGGCTGTCAAAACCGAAGTAGAAGATTAGTTTAGGGAACTCTACACCGAACCTTTGATCAAGTGGTTTAATCCACGAGGTATCAGGACGATCTGGATATCACGTTACTCCTCTAGAACCCGGAGGCCGATTACTCAGTTCATACGCCTTTCGGATAAAACTAAATATCCTGCATGCCCGGTGCACTCGTTCGCCACAGGCGCCGATGGACGTAGTGTTGTATACATCAGGACAGAATGACGCAAGGAGTGTATCGAAAAATCGATGTGCCATGCATTGGTTTTTATTGTGAATGATATAATGTTAATAACAGCGTTGTTGGTAGATGTTGTATGCTTTGTACGCCGCCCTTGGCTGGTTTAGAATAAGGATTTAACGATCTCCTCTAGACTGACTACCTAAGGTCAGCGAACCAGGTGGACATCGCGACGCATTTGCCTTTGTTCTCACATCTTAATAGGGAATGTGTGGGGTTTCCTCAGCAGAGTCCATTTGGGCGAATTTCGAAAGGTGCTTGGGGCGGGTAGCCGACTCGGAGCCCGGAACATCCACCCCGACCGTGCTCAGGGAGTTTTAATATGGAACTTCATCTGTGACTTTCCACAGAACGTTAAGCGAACCCTACAGATGAACGAATCATCGCCTGGAAGGGCGAGAAGAAAATGCACGATGCCGGATGTTGATTTTTTATCATGCCTTATGAAAACTAATCGTGGATAAATCTTCGTTTTTCACGGCCTTTTGGATCTGACTATTTTAGCCATGTTATGCAACTACTGAAAGGAAAAGGCCAATGGCAGTTTGACAGAATACTTGGTACCACATCATTGAATGAAATCCGCATGGTTCTGTTGGTTTATTATATTGCTAGAAGCAGAAGACAGGCTGCAACTTGTGATTCTAGAGACGTCTAAGCAAGAGGAGTCGGAACTTACCCTGCGTCCGCAACTACTGATTATGGGAAAATTTTGACTAGTACTGAACAAAACTTACCCAGCGCTAGCATGTGTTGATGTTTCTTTCATTTTTCACAGTGCCTTTGGCGGGAATTGCACGTTGGGATTGCAGAGTTGATACAATAGCAAAACATGCTATCATTATGAAATCATTTCATCCATTGGCATTCCCTCCATTTTTTTGAGGCTTCTGAATTCCTCCTCGAGCGTGAAACCAGCGACATGTTTTCCGATTTTCTCCTCTACTTTGAATGGGGCTAGTAGACGGTGGTCATAGGCGAATGTGTTCCACCAAATGTCCGGGATCCACCTCAGAGAAGAGTGTATTTATACCTAGTGCGTTGATCTTGGGAAATGCGTGCAATGTGTCCCAAATATTTTAATCTATTCAAATTCATTACCCGTTCAACTGACTGAGTTCTACGGCCCACTTTCGTTGGAGCACCAGTCCGAGAAGGCAATGAGTAGGATTTCATCAGCAGAGGGTGCCTGAGGTCTATGACGATTTGAAAGTATTGGCAGGGCAGTTAAGGGCGAGTATCTCTCGGGGTTCCAGACACCCGGCGTCGTCCATACTGATGGAACCTTGATTTGTGGTTCATCTCTTATGATGAAGCGACTACTCGCATCCACAGCTTAGGACTTTCTGTAGTCCTTCATGTTGGATGGCACTGTTCAACACATATGGCAGTAGCTACTCGATGAACCTTATTAGGATTTTATAAAATATTAAAAAGTTGGTGGATAGAAGACGAATGTGTTCAACAAGATTGTGACTGGAAAGTAAATCGTTTGACTTCTAATGGTAAGTGGATTTGCTGGTCTCCGGATGGTCCATGTAACACTCATGCGATCCTCAAAAAGCGAATGGAACTCCGGCAGTCACAATGGGGATCTCCATTCCAAAAGAGTATAGAGGTACTCGGGATGCTATCAAGTGATTGTGTATCAGCTTCATTTTAACGGTAAGCACAGTGAATAGTCTTACCACGCTATTCTGTTCTAAGCACCTCCAAGTCACTTGAAATTTCTGGTCACAGAACTCGCACCGGCGAAAACTGGATCAATGCCCTCCCCCCGAGTATCTCCTTCGGGGACAGTCGTTCAACTTCTACGCTATTTGTCCCACTGATTTGGCGTAAATCTATTTTTTGAATACTGCCTCCGAAGAACCTTCTCCGAATAAATAAACTAAATCACTTAGGAGCATGCAGCTTTTTGGTGAAAATGCCTCTTCCGGAAGAATGTCTTCAAATATAAAATAGTCTGTATTACTGAAACATCACAAGCCCTAATTACACAGTCGGTTATACCTGGTAATCTAATCTTAGTTTATCCAGTTTTAGACTACAAACGAGCACCGTGGCGTGAAAGAGGAATTTCCTGGAGGCTGGTGCGAATGGAGTAAAGGGTTATTTGGCCGTATAGGAAATATGACCAGTATCAGGAGAAACTAGAATTTTCAGTCACGCTGACCATGCAATATGTTCGTAAAGTCCGCAACAGTTATTGTCTTATTGTCCCTGTCAGCTAACTGTTAGGTGTGAAGTTCACCGAGCTACAAAATTACGAAGAAGCTGGACAGGTGGGACCAGAAATTCATTTGAGGCGTTAGGAGCGTGCATGGAAGATGAATCCGTGTGAGGGTCACCAGGTAGGTGTTCTTTCTGAAGGTCAGCCTCGTCTGACCGACTAAAAACCGCTGACGAATCACCGTGTGATTCTCACGTGAATTCATCATCCATGTGCGCTCCTGACTTAAAAAAGGAATGTACAGGGATAAAAGTACAGGACAGTACCGGGTACGCCCACCTGACGAACGGCAATAACCGCTAAGTCGACCGTGTGCTTTCAGGGAAACAATGTCCATCCATGCGTCTGCAGCACGTACTGCTGGCAACAACGAGAAGACAGACATTATTCCTCTCATCCTCACCCACTTTTTACCAACCACTGTCGTCATGAGGCCTGGAACATAAAAGTAAATGACTATCCACAAATACATCCATGTCAAGGCATGCTTGGGATTCTACGAGCACTCACTCCCCTGATTGAGGCTGATGGGCCTAATGGTCAGGGCGGCTTGCCATTAAGCGTTCTCTCATTTCTCTCCTAGCCTTGGCAAGTTTCGTTTGTAGCGTTCTGTTCCGTAATAATAGCTCTTGACAAAATTTTGGTGATCTTTATCACGCCATTGATGAAATGAAGATGCTGCCTACATACCGCACACAGGTCACTACGAATGCGAAAAATTTCTCGTAAAGTATGTCTACACAGTAAGAAATTTTTGACCGTGGCAGGTTTTGTTCTGTTCACTCATTCGGCATTTCAGTGTTCTTACACACCTAACGCTACCAAAACTGCCGTCACTCCTCGGAAAGCGCGTTTGTCTTTCAGATCGCAACGTAGTGCTTGGAATTGTATGACCACTTGAGTCACGTGTTGCGTCCGCTATACCGTGTCTTATTTTGCTTTTCACCCACCGAGCGGAAGAAGCCATGTGGAAGTCAAGAGATTAAGTGACAGTTTCGAACATGAATTTAGGTAAATTAGGTGACTTGTCTTTGTGGTTGGAGTCCGAAAGACTCGTCAACCAATTAGATAGAGACACTGAATGATATGGCAGTGAACCATGACCACTGGGGGAGTGACTGAAATTGCGTTTGAACAGTTAGACTCTATTCTATGTGTATGTTTGCTACCGCGGCATTTGTTTTTTTCTGCTGCTTTAGGTCCACTGCCCACCTACTTTGTATATTCGTTCTTTCTACTCCAGCATGTACTCGGTGAGAAAGGCTGCGTTCAGGAGAGCTTTCTCCACTGTTTAAACTCGAACCATGATGATGACGGGAATATGATTTATCATTCAACGGAACTGGGACTCCAGCCCAGGACGATCTGTTATGAGCTGGACATCTTAGACATAGATGAAACAGGTGTACAATAGGTTCATAGTTTTCAATGATGCATAGTGAATCATCTAGATGATAAATCAAATCCCTTATTACACAAAATGGCCAATTTCGTTCACCGGCTGGTTACTGTTTTTTTGTTTGATTATCTCGTCTAATTTCAACAAGGTTTACCAAGCCCATTTAAGGTGGTACTAGGATGTGCCAGTTGACTGAAATGCCCTTCTACTCGCGAGAATTACCGAGCAATTTGGCTGCTAGACTGAGTTGATGATTTGATTGAATTTTGTTGGTCACGAGGTGTCGCGCTACAAAATGGGCCGGAAATCCCCTGTCAGAATGGTCCTCTCTGTCTTCCGCTGATTTTTCACTTTCGCCGTGGTAAAACTTGAAGTTTTTAGTGCTCGTGTAGGTGCGTCTGCATGTGTGTATGTGTGTTTGGCGGGATGTGGCAGGCAAATCGAACAGACGCGTGAATCACTGAGATGTGCACACACGCCCACGTCACTGCCATTTGTGACCTATCTGTAAGCATGTTTTTCTGAAAAATAAGTAGGACAACTAAATGCACGTTGTACTGAAATCGATCGATAAATACTGGCACAGTTGACTGAAAATGACTGACCAAATATGCCCGTTCAGCCGTGGATAGAAATTCACCAGTGTCGAGATCACGGGAAGTGGAAACGCTATGGTATCATTTGTGTCATTTCCACCCCACCCCGTCCCCCTTCCGCCTTCGTTCACGTAATTTCCGAGCTTGAAACTGGACTGAACTGATTATAATCCGTTAGTTCCTCTATTTCTTACTCAAGAAATACACCGTAAATCGATGGCTCCCAAATGGGGATATGAAAAACCTCGAATCCGTGACAATCGCACCCGAACGCTAAGGTATGGATGGTATGACTGTCAGCAAATTTTGTGCACGGATTTATACCGTGACATTTTCCGTAGTTTAAGACGCCCCTCCTTCCTAAACCAACGCTTCTTGAACCACCGGCGTCGGTCAGGTGATCAACAAGGAGGCATTTCAGCCTGAAGGTCGTGGATTCGAATCCTACTACCATCAGTCGACTTAGTTGGCAGCCCTCTATTGGCCGAGATACCCTGTTAAAAATGAAGTACATTGCTGTCTCGTTAATGAAGGAATTGAGCAAAAACGGTAACGATGACTCTGAAAGGCTGGAGTATGGCCTGTTGGAAACAACTTTATTCTATTTCCGAACTGAGGCCTCCTCGTACGGTAGCAGGCGTACTCCCGAGTTATTAAAGGACTGTGTGGAACAAGCATCACCAATTTTTTCACAACTGTCCTATCCCATTGTTCGCCACCAGTAGATTTTTCTTCGGTTGACAATGCCGCGGAATTTGATCTCTGAAGGTTCAGTTGACAGTCTAGAATTTCCATCTAAGATCGAATTCTCACCTTTTAACACAGTAACGTTCGTTGTGAAACGTGTATTAGAGGATATAGTTTATTATTGACGAGGTTTATGTTTCGATTGTGTTCCTCTTATCGGAGGCCAAACATTCCTTGATGAGAAGCATCAAATGTTGTGCGCTGTCGGTGAGATAACATACTACTACTCAATTTAGCAGATTTTTGCAGCGGCTCTACTCTGTCAGCCGAGGCGCAAGACCATGCCCTTTTGATGTGCGCGTGGTGCTTAGGCGGCATCCATTGCGAAGTTCGATTCTCCCCGGCTCCAACAACTCACATTTCGATTTGTTAAATATTTGCTGTCTTCCGAAACACAAGATAGATTGCGTCATCTTGGTTATTTCTTGTTCACGGTACTCCGGTTTAAGTTTCAATTATCCATTTGTTGATATAAGAGCTTCCCATGCTATGGATATTCACTTCTACCTGCAGATCTAGGACTTCATAACCAATCTCTAGGTCATTTTAATCGTGTGGTCATGTGACTGGCAAGGTCTAGGTAAAATCCGAACAGGAGCACTTCCGGTTTGACGTTTTCGAAACCCCTCTAATCGGTGGGCCATTGCGGGACTGATGAACCATAAACAATGAAGTGGTCCGCGGAATTCAGTAGGTACACAGGGGTTAGGAATCCCAGCGGCCGTTTCATTTGTTGATGATTTTCTTCACGTACCCAGAATTCAAGTTTGAACGAAACCTTTCTTGCGGCTTTATGCTCCGTTTTACGAAATGATTTCTTTGCTTTTCAACGGGAAATGAAGCAATGAAAGTTTTGTCTTAATAATACTAAAACCACAGGCAATTTGAGCATAGTTGTAAAATGCGTTCCATCCAAACAATTTGTCTCAAAATACATTATCGAAAAGTCGATACGCCATTTATTGGTTTTTATTGTAAATGATATAATGTCGATAACGCAGCCTTGTTAGTAGCTGTAATGCATCAACGTTTCGAATACCGTGGCAAGTTTTACAATCAAACAAAAGACTACCCACAGTAGTCGAAACTTTCGTGCATTACATCTACCAACAACGCTGTGTTATTAACATTATATCATTCACAATAAGATTACCTTACCCTTTTTACTTGAAATGACACGCGCTAGGAATGGAACAACATAATTCCTCTACAACCTACATAGAAGAAATTTACGCACGAACTGAGACGATGTTTGCTTGCGCGTGTGTGTGTGTGTGTAAATTAAATGAGTATAGAACAAGAGAAAATATGTACACCGTTCTGCAAAAATGGAAGCGATAAATATTAGAGCAAATATCCATGGTTTTTCAATTTGCTAAAACAAGCGACGGAGTTTCCCTGCAACGACCGATGTTAATTACGTTGTAACATGACGCGGAAATATTTTGCCAGTATTCTCTGGACAGGGGAGATATAGGTAAAACTGGGAGAAAAATTGCAGAGCCGTGGTGCTGAGACCCCGTATTTTTCAACCATTGGAGGTCCGTACTCATACTCACAGCCGATCGATTGCGTTTACGAACCTCAGCAAAGTTATGGGTCTCGGTCAAGGGTACAGATAAGATTCAAATATTTCGGAATTCAAAACGTCCGGAACACAAAAATCGATCCACACTCAACAATACTTTCTCCAAGAGTATTGATCAAGTAATTGTGGTTGCTTGCAGAAGTTCAGCGGGATAGGATCAGTCTTTCTCTCAAAACGGATTATGGTAACGAGAAAGGGGTTAACCGTTTGTAGGTTACTTTGGACACTAAGATCAACACGCTTAGTAGTATCGTCCACAGAATCGAGTGTTTTTGTGAAGCCATATGGGATCATGTAGCTGGTCAAGATACGCTACGTTCAGATGGTGGATACCACAGAAGTCTGGGTGATTAGGTTGATCAGAGTCGAAAAAATTGGTCACTCGTGGTATAAGCGTATTGGATTTCGATTCGGTTTAGGTATTGCCTTGGTCAAAGATTAACACTTCTACGGTGATGTCGCATTGATTAAATCAGTCCATAATATGAGCAAAACCTCCGCATGAGGAAGTCAGTGAATCATGATGGAGCAAATTAACTGGTAGAAGAATTGTTCAGTGAGTGTTGATCGTTGAAGATCAAAATAGGTAATCGGATCTTGATTAATAAGCAAATGCTTGTGTCTGGACAACTCCGCTTTTCTTTCTAAAAATAGCGATAACAGAGTGGATTGCCGACTGACGAGACGAATCCAGAATAGACGTCTTCTTCCTCTTTTATGTGTTACAATAACAAATGGGCCCGAACATTCTGGATGCAATGTGGGCTTATAGGTATACCAACGAATAAAAACGTGTGCCTGTGCTTAAATCCTCGTGGATATTGGTAGCGCGAAAGTTAAGGCGTATTGAAATGAATATGAGGATTTTTGTGTACGAGTGCAATAAGCGGACGGGTTTATAACATTGGGATTGAGCGAAAAACGACTCGCTGCAAGGACGTGACAGAGAATGTCAACAGGACACTTGACACTGCCAGCGGAAGAGCTCCTGTCCACTAAACTCTATGGAGGAGTGAAGATGGGAATAACTTTTCGCAGACTATGGAATTTGTCCAAAAACCGATTTTAAGATTGATTGTGCGCAGTCCTTTCAGTGTTTTGGTTCAAATTCAGTGGATAAGTTGGTGACTAGTTTAGACCGAAATCTTGTCTCCCTGGCCCTGGTGACGGTTGACTGAATACTGGAAGCTGAAATCCAGGGGTGCAAAATAACTCAATAGAATTTCATTCGAAGTGTCAGTATTAATAGCAGTCATTGGCCAATGCGTGGAGTGATCGATGTAAGGAGGACATGGTAAATATCCAATGGTCCGTTACCGGTGCTTATTCGGGCAAATGAGGTAGGGGTAGTTTGGTGAACATTTCTTTGTTGAAATGAAACAGTATTTTGCCCAGCTATGAAAATCTATACTCATATTGGACCAAACGTAGAGGTAGGGAACAAGTTTGATGAATGAAATTCTTCCGGGGGTGTGGTGCAAAAATTGTGCATTTCAACGGGTACGGAACAAAGCGTTGAGGCTTTGCAATGAAAATGTCACGGTGAGTAAAGCCGTCTGCATCAGGAGACGGTAATCCCTCATATTCTACCTATGCCTTCGGAGTTTGTGCCCAGCTGAGCGAGTCTTCTCATGTGTTGAATGTCATTCGTAAGTTGTGATATGTTATCGAAGTATCGTGTTTCTCCTGACAAACAACAATCACCTTTCAGGGGCAATTTTCCTTACGGCACATGTTTGTGGTTCATAATGACAATGAACAGTAACGCAAACAAAGTGCTTTGATGCGGGTTGATCAATACACACACCACAAACTTAGTGGTGATAATGCGTTCAATAAACAACGGACGAATGGCAGGAAAAAAAACATCATCATTTACACTTGGCAGTGTTTAACGGTCGACCAGATTTACTGGAAAGGTTGTGAATGCGACCAATTTTTAAAGAAGTCAACGAAGTCAGATTTATTCGCACGGACCAGGGACAGAACAGTGTTGTCTTTATGCTTACAGTGGTGGTCTGGATAGGAAACAAGTATACTACCCGTGTGTTTAAAACTAACACGGAGAAAGTGCATCGTGAAGAACACTTGCACTGATTACTGAGATTTCTATAAATCGTCGAACTCACTCTGCTGCGTTAGTTGCTTCCGAAGAATAGTCGTTCAACCTACTAAGTAACTATACATAAAAGTCAAATAATTCGAGTTTAGACGAGAAACGGCGATGGTACACCGTCAAAGGCTGATTTGGGATCGAGAAAAGTGTACCTGACTGATTTATAAAAATAATCGAGATCTAGTGGTGCTCAATGGAAGCACCTGTAGAGTGCATAGGTCTGTATAACAACTTGCAGTCACTGATGTAACCTCAAACAGCGGTTTGAAGGCAGATTTTTATGTGACTATCGTAATGATATCCAAAGGTGGTTGCTTGAATCCATTCTGAAGCGGCTACACTGGAAAAATCTAGACAGTTGCAGAATTTTGTGACCCAGTAATGTAGCTTCGTTGCCCCAGGTAATAGCGGTAATGACAAGCGTGGATTGCATTCTGTTTGACCAATAAGTTGACAGTCCTTATAATCAGATAGAAAAATCATAAAGGAACGGGTGAGGACAAATTTGCGGAATCAGAGTTTCGGTTTTTTTTATCATTAACTCCTAGTGCTGGTATGTATGGGTCATTTCACTGTCCCGTAGATACGACCACCTAAGTTCTTTTTGTTAACATATTTCTACTGAAGATGTTATATGGTTACAGAAGACCAACAGTTACAGAAAAGCGTGGGTAACTCAATCCAAGTAAGAAAGCCGTATCGGATAGAGGACCTTTTAGCAGTCACTAGCAAAACTGAACATGAATATTGAGGCCGGGTCAGCTTGAGCAATGATTATTTCCATCAAAAATGAGTTCAGTACTCTTTAAATGATATTTTTAGTTTCCATTTGTCAACTAGACTGCTACTGGAAACCATACATGGATTGAAAGTTCTCTATTTTCCTGGTTTATTGCAACACATTTGCCAATTGACCTCGCCTCCGTATGATGCGGTCCATAAGTTGAGTGTTACCAACGCGAGTTATCATCACAAATCCCAGATTACTGCGCAAACCTATTTTGTAGTGTTGACATGCAAAGGTTTCGGAGCGGCCGAAATGCCGCATATGATGCCCGGAATTATTTCTACTGGTAGCCAACTACATGTTCTTGTGATCGGTACATTGGATTGTTCGAGACAACTTTTTTTCTCCCAGTGCTTAATGGTATCAAATCGATGAGTTTGTCCAAGGGCAGAGGGCCTCGAACTAATATAACCCAATAGATGTCTTGTTATTTGTTAAAATTAGTCGATTTTTTAGTCTTTTCTAACTGATTTCCAGAGGTAATCAAAGTCTTCTCGAAATTTATCATTCAGTCCATACTCTAGGAATATGGACTGAGTTTACCCCGAGGAATGAGGTAACCATTTGTGGCCATTAATTTTTCCAGTAACCAAGCTTTGAGAATAAAACTTCATGTAGGTGAATTAACCACGTTCCATAAGAATGATTTAGTGATTCTGATCTTCTGTAGACATTCTCTACATCCACCATTATGCGAACCAAATCCGATTCTCACTACAACACTGGTGAACCAGGTATCCGGTCTCCTTACGCATGTGGCATGCAAGACATGTCAATCGACTCGATCACGTGAAACCAAATGCGTATGCCATACACGGGAATGGACGTTTGAGTTACTGATAATAGCAAGAGTAAGAAATCGGACAGTTGGATGTACGTATGTATGTATATATAATACGTATGCATATATTAGATTGATTGAAACTTTCCGCAAGGAACACTAAGAGAAAACGAGCTGGCGAATAAGCTTGTTTCAGTGGCTTGCATTCATTTAGTTACATTGCCCAATAAATGTTACTATCCACGGATTACCATCGTTCATTATTTTCTCAACATTACGTAGACCCAATCCTCTAAAACTTATGCAATACATCTTGATGTAATAAGAAGATTCCGAATCACTGAAAACAAGTTTATTGGCTAACCTGTGTTCTATTAATATATTGAATCATTACTTGTGAACTTGACTAACACATATATATATACGTATAAACAAAGTATTACACGTTACACACTCAAAACTGTTCGTTTGCGGTGGACTGTTATTGTAATGTTTGTACTTGAAATCGTAATACGAAATTCAGCAACTAGCATTAATCTGCGGGCACGTATTACCAATCCGCACCGGAATCACTCGGACTGAAAGCAGGCGAATAAGCATAATGCGAATTTAACGTTAGGCTTTATTCACAAATCACAAGTTTATTTAAAAAAATGGGAAGAATCCCGGTTGGTGGAATTCATTTGGTCCCGTGGCACTTGCCGCGTGTTTGAACTGCAAGATCATCTGTTGTCTCAGTCTTATTGACTGGTTATCTACATAGGCCACAGAAAAGCTACACCAGGTTTTATGACGTGGTTTACGCGCCTGCCCATCACAATGTCCAAGTAATCCTATGCGGCTCATCCGGGGGTGTCAATCGTTGTCAATCAGAATAATATAAAATATGTCCAGGTTCGATTCACCGTCAATTTGGGAATTTTCGAACCTGAACCGTATCCGAACAAACAGATAATACCATTTTGTTTATTGGTTTCCAGATTGTGATAGCAGAATTTTGAAAATTTGGCGGAAAAATATGGCCAAACGGAGACTGGCTCAGACCAGTGATATCTTACAGGAATTTCTGATCCTGTCTAAATTGACGCTTGAATAATTGTTCTTCCAATTTCACTGTCCAAACACAAACCGCAAATCTTCCAGGTCATACTTGCACACTGTAGACATCGGATTTGTCTTTCGCTCTCACTCGATATCATAAATGATGCCTACTCTCCATGGTACCCACGGTTCCAATCCAAGTTATCTCCATGGTAAGCACATGTGTGTGTTACTATTTCACTATCGTTATTTTTTAACTGATTTTTGTTCTAAGTTAAGTTATTTTGGATCAAAAATGTCTTCCTTTAATAATTTAGTGTTTCATTTCCACAAGTACTCGTATTGGATTATTGGTAGAATCAAAGCTATAGTGTGGAAATAGCATCGTGGTATTACCAGGCCTGATTGGGTTGTCTAGTTGGTAAATCGCCGGTTTTGTATTGACTTCAGCCACATTATTCCATTGTTTTTTCGCCAATCTTTTGATTTTATACAGTCTCTAAACTTGTGAACCCAAGCTGTTTTCTGCACCGGAGGTGAGCTCACCGAACCTGTCTGGGACGAAGTGCGTCGAAAAATTCGTCAGGAAATAAACTGATTTTCGAACAAACGGAGGAGTACCTGGATGCTGTCAAACACAAATTGGGCTAACGTTTTGTCGTTCGCTTGGGAATAATCTTGAAGCTTGCTCACTAATGACTTGAAAAGTGCGCTCCGCATGGTACCTCAGTTTTGCTGACGGCACTTATAATATGAATGCACAGCAGAAACGTATCTTATTACTCGGATTTAGACCTCTGTTCACTAATATAAACTGTGATACTTGAGGCTTGGATACCTAGAACACGAGTTACACTGCGATCCTTCTTTGCGCGATGGCATCCGGGTTCGACTCCCAGATTGGAAGTACGGTTTTGTATGTGGTATGTGGCAATTTGTTGTCCACCAGCTCATTACCGCGCCCGGAATTATTGAGACCCAATGTAGTTCTCCACTACGTCTCGAGATTTAGGTTGCCGGTTCCCACTAACCAAACATGAATCTTAAAAAATTAACAACCGTTCTTGCTGATCTGTGCCCACCCAGCTACAGAAAATGATCGAGACCCTCGCCGCGCTCATTAACATTCGTGAATAACAAATGTTCCCGTTAAAGTGTTAGGAGGCTGTTGATCTTCCCATCTTCGAGGGATCCATTGGCGATATTCAGTAAGTTAACCGACGTGACAGCTTGCATTTTGAGCTCCAGAGGTTAGTAACCGTTTGCAAATCAGAAGACTTTGGAACAGTAGTGTTACCCACCTATTCCACGCAGTGGTGTACAACTGTGCAACCGAACGGTGAGATCACACACGAAGTTGTGACCATGGGAAGATAACAAATTCATGCACTATTTGTTTGCCCTCTTTCGATAGCGGGGAGTCAAATAGAGTAGCCATTGTTTCCCTCGGCTCGGCCTTGCGTTCCACTTATGTCTCACATTTACCGATGTATGATAATTATTGTGTGGAATTATCTTGGAAATTAAACATATTCATATTGAGCAGATTCAGGCTATCGATGGAGTCTTGTGTCGTTGACTGAAGTTGTTTGCGACTGTCAGTTCTAGGTTCAGCAAGCGTCGTTACAAGGATGGTGTGAGTATCATCGCAGCATTCTAAGCACAGAGTTTTGACGAAAACTTATCTTTCATTCTTTCCAGTAATTGTTGTGCTAGTTCTTATTTATTTTGAATCATAAAACGCTCCCCACATTGTTAATATTCTCCATTTCTAGTCTCCAGTTCCAAGTCATAGGGTAACTTGTCAGTCGGAAAGAAAGCCCGAGGCCGTCATATGTTGTCAGCTCAGTAGATAGACCCTTCGACAAACACTCAACGGGACCGTTAGCTATGAGACAGCAACCAGAGACATTTCTTATGAATTTTCGGAGCAACTAAAAGCCCTTTTTCAACAAACCAGGGTGACTTACTGCGAAAAACTAAAATCAAGGCGAGACACTGAATGCCGTCATAAATCTTACTATGCTTCTAAAGTAAAAGCCTTTTGCGAGACGAAAATGAACAAACCATTAAACATTAAAATAATATGATTTGACTGTAATTCGCCTCAGAAGCTCCAATTTGCCCGATGTTGCTATTTATTCGGAGCGGTGGACTGGAGTAAACCATTAAGGGATTCACCATGCAAATTTCTCGTCTAACTTCGGAGGACCATCCAGAACTGTATCTAGCGGGTTCCGGACCTGAAATCCCAGTTTAGGATAATGAGTTCCGAGCCGAAGAACATGTCCGCGAGACCCTCCGGGTTGACTGAGATCAACGACACATGATGACGTGCTTGATTAGCACTGGTTCTTAGCTGACTCCTGTGATGCGTGTCTTCAATGTAAGCAGCCTAGGATCACCTGTATGTTTTACTAAAAACCCTACACAACTTGGCTCCCAATTAAAAAAGGTCATGATAAGACAGTTGGCATTTACTGCATGGTTTTTCATTGTTGCAAAGCCTTCTGCGGTAGCTCCTCATCCTGTTCGCATAGTTCCTCATCTGTGTGTCTGCATCATAAATCCTTTAAATGCAGAGTACTACACTCATTTACGCCTAGACCCTGAAGAGACCACATCAACTAGGGATGAAACGCTTACGATCTAATCGTCAAGCTCAACGATTAGGATTTGATGAGAATTCAGAGAATTTTTCCATCCCAATAACCAGTGCACTCGACACTTGATCGAAAGGACTAAACATTCCCGAGCGAACTTCAAGAGTCTTTAGAACATTCCCAACTGGGCAAAAAAGATGTAATTAGGAAATTTCCCTTTTCCTTGGCCCAGCGTTTTAAGAAATTTGTATCGTAAATTTCAATGCTTTGATGAAATAATTCACCATGTATATCATCACTCAACTCACCATTAAGAAACCATAGCAACACTGTACAGCTGTTTCATCCTTGTTAGGGATCATCAGCAGTGCACATGGACCGCGCCCGAACTGGGACGCGAACCTGAGTCGAACGATTTCGAGTAGAATGCCTTAGCCATTACGCTACCGGGCAGGCTCTCAGTGCTCTGTTAAACGTCTTAACAAGGATAAAACAGCTGCACAGTGTTCCCATGGTTTCTTAATGGTGAATTGAGCGATAATATCACATGTTGAATTATTTAATGAAAACATTCAATCTCCTACTACCAACACATGCCAAAATAAATGTTCTTGAGCAAATGAGTGTTAGCAGGAGAAACTATTAGCAAATATTAATTCTTCTCACTCGTTATCCTCGGTCCTAGACCGAAGTCCACACTCAAACAGAAATTCCAATTACGGTTTTTTGTTAATAATTTTCATATTTCCATTAGACTTCCATAATAGAGTAATTAATGCGAATTCCGGTCGATTCATCATGCGGCATGAACTCATAACAACAACGAAGCACGGAAACACTGTGCAGTCGTTTGTCACCGTTGTCCGGAACCATCAGCAATGCGTGTTTCCACATACTAGGGATACGAATTCAGAACGAAAGATCTAGCTGATTGCCTTAATCATGAAGCCAACCGGAAAGGCTGTGCAATTCGAGGACGGTGGGTGTGCACAACTGATTCCACGACAGCATAAAACAGTCGCCTATAAGGTTGCGTTGGGCGTTGACGCTAGGGGAAGATCCCTTTGAGTATCTTCAAAAATGATTATAGTATAAGGGGCTGTGATGACATGGCCAAAAATTTTGTGCAAGAAGCATTTTCGTTTTCACGTTTCAAGGAGTTGATGCTTAAGATGGTAATACGGAGCTAGACCAACAACATTAAGATATGGAGCCCAAGTGCCAGTAAGTAAAGGGATAACTCTGACCCAAATTACAAAACTGAGGCCAACCAAAAAAAATCCACAGCAGCTTGAGGACATTTCGTTCAGGTTCATTTACAAATCATGTGTCTAAGTACAAAATACGTGTAGTTCTGATTGGTAGTATAGCTCCCGGCACCTTGAGCATGTTTGAACTTCGCGGTAGGTTAACCAATGAAATCGACAGTTAGCCACGCTGCCGCTCCAACGCGGGTAGAATCCATCTCTGCGTGTATCCGAAATGCCCCCCTGTCAAGGTATAAACGGAAATGAAGAATGGGCCGCATGCACAGTCCCGATGTCAACTTATCCTACAGCAGCCTTGTAGCCACGCTATGGATCGTTAATGGGAATCCAGTCTGATATGACCGCCTCAGCTGTAAAGCTTGCGCCGATTCTGGTACTAGCCTGACGGGCTTCAGCAGCATCCGAGTACCCTGACATGTGTAGGTGTAAAATGTTATTTGGATTGGATAGCGACGTCAGCCTGACCGTGGAACTTGCGCCTTGTATTCCCGTTGCAGAGAAGTAGCGCATGTCAAGTGAAAGCGATTCCAGTGTACGAACTAAGCTATCTTGTGGTCCGATTTGTGCAAGCCGGTACAGATTAAAACTAGCCAGTTTGAGTCGTAGGCGAGGTTGGATAAAATGGGGCTCTAAAATTAGATTGATTGCGATAGTCGTAGAGGAGACAGTTCTGTCGGGAATCAGGCAATACTACTCCTGGGCTTTGACGTAGCGGGCAGATTAAAACTGCTGGGGAAGAAGAGGGAGAGGGTGAGTAGACACTGAAAGCGGTAGTGGTGGTGCTGGTGGTGGTGGTGGTGGTGGCGGCGGCGGCGGTGGTGGTGGTGGTGGTGGTGATGGTGAGGGTGGTGGTGGTGGTGGTGGTGGTGGTGGTGGTGGTGGTGGTGGTGGTGGTGGTGGTGGTGGTGGTGGTGGTGGTGGTGCTGGTGGTGGTGGTGCTGGTGGTGGTGGTGGTGGTGGTGCTGGTGGTGCTGGTGGTGGTGGTGCTGGTGGTGGTGGTGGTGGTGGTGGTGGTGAAGGGGCACAAGATCGTGCAATGGCGAAACCGCGTGAGAAATTTTGGGAGGAGACCAAGTTTGTGTGATAGTTCATAGTTCCTTTTGTGCTACCCTAACCAGGCCAAAGCAGGTGATCATTTTGAGAAACCGGAAATGTAGCTAAGTCTAGAAAGCCCCGAATAACAGGAATGGCCACATTCTCTTTGGACTGATTAGGATTACCGATTCACTAAATTCGAGCTTACTTTTGAGGTTTAAACCCGAGGCTTCGTCTGTGGCATTGGATGGAGAATCTTAGATAAGTATGGCTGTCCCAATTCTGCAGTGGATCTCTCATTTATGCCCGCAACTGCAACAAGGCCGGTGGGTGTCATTCCTTCATCGATAGTGAATGTCATTAAACAGATAAGCTTTCTGAAGAGACATGAGGTTGCGAGACCAGATGGGGTACCTCTTTCCTTCTTCAAGCATAGTGGCGGAGTTATAGAGGCAGAATTAACAAAGTCCCTAAAGTCTAGCTTGAAAAATGAGCAAACATCTGACGGTTGGAGTGAATCCGTGATTGAACCAGTTCAAACAGAGGGATGGAAACCCACAACCCAAGAATATTGTTCACATCACCAAGCCTTGATCCAGTTGCAATTTGGAAGTCCCATCGACTAGCGAGCCAAAATGAAAATGGAATCCCTAAAGAGGAGATTTGTCCAGAGTCTACGCGCAAGTCACACAATACACTTCAGCAAGGCTTCGCCGTGAGTTGCGTAGACACATAGCAAATCAAAACCATGGTGACAAGCGATTATGAAGTTACAACTGCCTCCATTGTCATTGAGTCGAATGTATTTCACCAATAGGGATTCCGCCGATTTTGCATATAAACGCATGGTTTGTAAATAGACCTCGTACGTGTTTCTCAGCCGCTGTGGCTTTCTTCTTGTCGTCGGTTGCGTGGCTTGGGTCGCACTGGATCCAGTGGACATAGGTAATCCGCATCCGTTCATTATTGCTAATGGCTGCAATTCGTACTGCGATCTCAAGTACGAATACTACAATTACTCATGGTTGACTAAGTAGTGGTCTCGAAAATCAGAAGTTTTTCGTCAGGTGTCAGAACATAGGCACACTTTTCGCACCTCCATTTCTTCTGTGTTCCTCGATCTGAAGGTGGCGTTCGACTCAGTCGACCGTGAAGTTCTCTGGTCCTACCAGAGAAATTTACTTCAGTTTTCCAACCCTTAGAGTGAACAGCCAAAACTGAGTGCTTATGATGGTCCTAGTTCATCCCGAAATGTAATATGCATAATGACCGCTCTCTCTCTCTCTCTGTTCCTGTTGAAACTTGCAAATAAGATAAGTATGGAACTTGCTCGGTTTCGTGTGAGACTAATGATGCTGATGTTTATTTACGAAGTACATCGCCCATTTTTAAATATGCGGATAGCTTTGTACTTCTACGTGTGGATCCAGGTAAATCGCAATTAACTCACTACTGTCTCCACGATAGTGCACATATGATTGGAATGTATTTTTCACTTCTCTTTGCTAAATGCTGCTGCCGGACTAGACTGGTTCAAGGCCCTCTATTAATCGGTGCTAAGAGATAGCAAATTACAAAGCTAAAGATTGTAAAACCGAACTGAAATGGGGTGCTAAAGAATCAGGAAACTGCAGCGTGCTCATTTTCTGACCAAGCGCATAAGGATTGTACAGTCATTCAGAAGAATGAAGGACTTGGACCTTACCCATGAAAATTTCATGCAAAAATGAGATGTCCAGGTTGGGCATGTTTAAGTACGAAATAAAACTTCCGTCGGAGATGGACACATCGAAGCACTCGCTTACTCTGACTTCTCTCCAGCCTCATTTTCAGATGATAAACGAAAGATCACGGAAGAATCATATTTTTCCCTACCCTATATCGCTTCTTGTTTTGCTCCCTTTGCATTACTTTGCTCATTACTCAAGTTAAAAATATCCCATAAATTGGTGATTCATCTTGTTCAGCCTGACTAAGCTCGAGGTTTGCTCTCACTCCACTTCCACCCTCCCAATCGGGCAGCAGTGCTCACTTCACGCCCATTGCAGATAAGGGCAGTGAACAGGCCGAAAATGGTCATTGTTTACACCCCAAATCAATTCGTTGTGAATGAGTCACACTGGGCCTTGGTTTTGGTGAGACGCGTCGATTTCGGACGTTGGTGCTACGTTGTGCTGGAAGATTATTTAACCACATACATGAATAGATATATATATATATGTATATATACACATGGGTGAAATATCCGTGTTCATATTTGCATTCCGCGCTCGCCACAGTTGCTTGTTCCAAGACGTGTTAGTCATGGTGTCACACACATACACATACACACACACACACACACACACGAAGCACAGGAGACTGATATCAGCCATCTGGTGAAGAGGGAACTCGTATTCAGAAGAGTCTGAAAATCACCGTGAAAAATTCCCCACTCCTCTTCATCGAACAAAGAAACCAATTTCAGCATGGCCCGCTACATTGTGCTGGCTGGAAAGCTTGCTTTTCTCCGCTTTCAGAGTTGTTGAGATACCTAGCTCGACCTGGTTTGGTGCACTCACGGAAACAACACCAAACAGATTGTAAATTCAATTTTAATTGCAACTAAATTAAATCGAATAATCGCAAAATATTGACTCAGTCAATGGGAAATTCTAATAAAATTGCTCTCTAAAAATGTCGCAAAAAGTTCACCCATTTATGAATTAGTCATGCTTCAGGGGAAATCTGGAGAAAGTGACCATGTGACAGCAAAATGTAACTGAAAACCAGTGAGAACATGAGAGCAGCAAACTAGCCTGATCTCGGTAACTTCGTTTTCGTTTGTCCAATGCAATAATACAGATATAATGTTTTGAATGTTTCGTTTGATTTGATGGAGGTGGCCTCGTTGAAATTTTGCGTCAGTTCTGTTGTGATTTCCTAAGTGGAACACAAGAGGCGATTGAATTTAATGCGTGCTCATTCACATCCGGTAGTAGGCGAATAGTTTCGGTTACCTACTCTTATGTTCCAGTCCTTCTATCCCGGTTCATAAGGTAATGTCCCGTCCAGACTAAACAATTTCAGCTCCAAGGGATTCTTTTGTGAACTCCTATGAGTCTATTCTAGCGTGAAAATTTCTTAGTAAATTTCGTCTGAATCAATCATTAGTACCAGGAACTTCATTGCCTGGCTTCGAAGTGATTGAATTGCATCGATTATTCTATAACACAACCTCATATTAGACTCTGTGGAAGATGGGGAACGGGGTTGAACAAACCGTGAATAATACTGAAAGTGTCATACAAATCAATCGGCTTTGGGAAGAATTACAAACATCATTGGTCACAACCTTTCGCCAATGATTTAAACATGCATTAGAAAGAACGAAGAATCAAGGTAGATAAGCAAGGAATACGATGGTAGGGTAAGGAAAAGAAAACACCAAACAGAAAGCAAACATATTTAACTAGATCCAAGCATTTCGTCTATTCTTATCGATCGTGAACGTAAAACCTTACGAGTTGTACACGGTAGATTATAGAGAACACAGGGGATTGAACTGCATGGGTAGTTTCAAGGCAGTTTTAAGTTCCATTTCTACGGGGTTTTATATCCGAAAACTTGTATGTCAAGTTAAAACCAATCGGGACACAATACCCTACTTGTAATGGTAAACGAAAATCTTGATTTCCATTGAGTCTGATTTTATGTAGGCAAAACTCAACGCGGGACTAATCTGCTCGATGGCTTGTGGATATGCTCGCCCGCTTTTGAAGACAGTTAGCATCATTTTGCCTAAAAGATTCGTTTGAGCTCTCAGACTTTCTCAACAAAGTCTCAGTGAGATCTGACACAATGTACTTAGTTGATGTTTACCCTCTTTTTACAAAGATACCTCATCAAGAAACGGTTGATTTTTATGTAATTTAATTTAATTGCTCACACATTTGTCTTTTTCCCTTTCCCGTAGGGTGTATTAATGACCTTATTCTTTTATCTACGGAGGACATCCGTTTAATTTTGAGGAGAAACCGTTTAAACAAGTTGATGGTGTGATCCCGGGAAGTCCTTTGGGACCAACATTGGCAGATGTGTTCTTAAGCAGGATCAAACAAAATACCCTTGACAATATTTTTGAATTTTCCCCTTACAAACATTACGTTGACAACGTTTTAATTTTCCCCGATAAATAATATTTTACTTCTTTTATCAACATACCGAATTTTGTCCATCCCAAACTTTCCGTTTCTCACGAGGAGGGATAAAGACAGCCGTCTGCTATTTTTAGATATTTTACTAATCAGACGTCTGGATGAAACGCAGCAACGCAACGTCTACCGTGAAGCCACTTGGGATGGACGTTACTTACAATTATTCAGTTTCGCATCAGTGGCACATAAGTGGGGATCAGTTTGAAATCTCTTCTGTGGAGTGCAGAAAATCTGCACCCACGATGAAGTACGAAGAAAGGAGCTCATTAAAACGGACTTGGTTAGCCAATGGTTATCCAGAAAATGTTATCGATCAGCCTCGACGATAGGGGAAGCCATATGACAAACTGGTCACCGTGGAAGAGAAAGAAGCAAGAGAAACAAGAAGAGAAGTCTTGCCACTTAGAGGTGACTATTTGTTTAACCAAGTCAATAGAAATCTTAAATCGGTCATCAGACATACGTATCCAACAGCACAGTTGCGTCTACAACATGCAATCAAAAGGTTAGTCTTCCCGAACCACTCAAGCTGTCTTGCCGATCCTGATGTCTCACACGTTATCTACCAGTTCACTTGCAGTTGGGGTGACGCATGCGTAGACAAAATGGATTGCCGCTTGACTCCACGAGTGCTAGAGCACATACCGAAATGGTTGTCAAAATCGATGACGCGATCCTCTGTGGCCTCGGATACTGATACGAAATCGTCGACCTCTTCGATCGTGAAGTCCCTAGTCGCATCGGGCCACAAAGTTGATATGACCCAATCTTTCAAAGTGCTAATTAGCAATACAAATCCGGAACTATCGACATTCACTGAGGCTATGCTTATAGGCATGCATCAGTCAGCTACTTGGGCACAGGAAAGGGGTAGACCCTGAGTATTACTCTGTCATGGCATCAACCCCCATTTCATTATCCCGCCTGTCACTCGAATCTATCGGTAACTATATATATGGAACATCCCATGCAGTTCAATCCACTGTGTTCTTTACAGTCTACCCTGTACCAATCGTAATGTTTTACGTTCGCGATCGATAAGAATAAACAAAATGCTTGGATCTAGCTAAATGTTTTTTTACTCTGCGTTTTTGAATAAAGCAGACTTGAATCCTCATGGATATGAGTGCTGCATCAGTCAACACTCGTGTTTTGGTCTTTCTCTCCCGGAGCGCCTATTTTAGTGTTCTGCAACCCGGTCGTCACTATTCACGGTTCGCTGCCATTTCCTTCACTGTCTCCAGGCAGCTAGTCGACGGGTCTTTTGGACACAAACCACGAAGACTTGTGATACCTACATTATGGAGATTCACTGTATTATCCCACTACACGCTGTCACGCAAATGGTTGAGTTCTATGCAGCTTCTTCCTTTCCGTGTGAGAGAAGGAAAATGTAAGAATGACCATGATACTCAGTGACCGGTCAAACTATTGCATGACCGATGTTAAACTCCGGTACCATGTTGGTCACCGGACTGCCAAACAAATCTCCACGGTTGGACTGAATTGCACAATGCAACGATGCCGTCACTTCTCATAGTCTACAAAGAAATAGCCAGAAAACAACGATTTCGTATGTGCATCAGAAAGAAAACGTGGAACACATTAATTCGGTTATCATAAAAAAATCGATAATCTGATGTTGATTTTCTCCATCACACATAGGACAGTTTATGTAAATCGTGATTAGAACAGTGGATTGTGGAGTCGAATAGTCACAGTTCTCGATGCCATCGGGTTGCGTTTTTTTGGAACTTATACACATTTTCGAAAGCCTCATGACAATGTAGATGGCAGTCATTGTTATAGGGTCTGGCAATGCTTGCTTCAATCCCTTTATTCTTTTGGGCAATCGCCTGGTCATACGGCCTACGTTATCGTGGATGAGTGCTACTGAGTTTATTTTCTAAATCCAGAAATCACTGATAGACCAGTGAAATAGGCCGGGGGATACGGGCGATCCATGACATTTTTCGACTGTCCTGTCCGGAGATCGCACGTTGTCTCATCCCAAAAGGCAATCGTATGTGTTGCTCTTTTCGTCTGATAGTGGGTCACGGAAACTTATACGGTTTCCCTGGCATCTACTTATGATTAAATCTCTCCGGATAAACAGCTTCCGTCAACTCTTGCTTTATCAACTCTAGTTCTTCCATGAATTTGTCCTAGAAACTAATTTGTCAAACGCAATTCAGAATTGATCTGACCGGATTTTGTTTGTATCCCTAATCAGAAGAAGGTGGGAAATAGCGAAGACTCGAGTCCATGTGGAATTTCTGCATCCTGATCAACTGACTATACCATCACTGCTTCTTTCCGGGCATCCATCTAGAAAGGTGTTGGTTTTGTTTTACCACCTCTGTTGTGCAATTTATGACGTGGTAGACCCAGTCTAAGGGATCCAATAGCACATTTTTTTCTGATCGATTTTGGGATAGAGTTTAAATATTACTCCTATGTTAGCGGTACGTAGAGATTTCCTCTATTCTGCTGGATAAGGCGTTCTGGTCGGGGAAAAAAGGCATCGATCAGCAAAAGGCCAAGCAACTAAACCGACTGAAATCGCATCCGTTTCCCGGTACACTTGTCTAATAAAACCATGCAAAATGATGGCAGATAACTGGAATAACACTATTAATGACACAAAATTGGGAGAAAGCTAGTGCAAATTTTGGTTGCGGAAATAACGTAACTTCCAAAAAATGATGTCAAATGATGTCAAAAAAATAAACCCGGCATTTCCATTACGAGTTTCCAGCTGTCAGGAAATTAAGACTGCGGCATTCTACTACTTCTGCATTCCAGTAGCGTCTGGCTATCGTCCACTAAGCACAGAAAGCATTGTCAGGGATTACTGGTTAAACGCTGGGCGCTCTCAACGGTTGATATAAAATATCAACAACCTATGACAATAATGCTCCGTTTTATCATGACTTCAGCCGAAGGCGACTCGACCGTCCGGAGTAGTTTTGATCTACATGATTGACCTGGTCTCACTAAGTGTTTTGAGTAAATTAGGAACATTTAGCTGGTCAACCTGTGACAGCCTGAGTGGAATGCCGATCTGGTAGGGGAAAGATGTCAGAATCTGTTACCGAAGACTATCGACTAACAGCTGAGTAAGTTTAATGCTGTCGGACAAAGTGTTCATCGGTCCATTGACCAGTGGGTTTTCGCCTGAGTTAAATTTGCCAACACCGTCTATTCGTTTATTACCGGCACAATTCCATCCACCCCCAGGGTTCCCGATGTCATTGTTTTCGGTTTGTCAACTAATGGCCAATTCCAACTCAATCTTCAAACAAATCATATGCGTTCAATCTCGAACTAATGAAGCAAATCCATGCAACTATTACTCACACAGTCAGACAGGAGCATAATCTTCATCCAGTTTGTTCAGTGATGTGGATGTGATAGTCCGTATATTTACGGTTATCAAACCCCCATAATGATGGAATGTTTTCATTATTTTAGAGAGATAAAGAGGAGCGATTGTTGTTTACAAAAGAGGTTCGCGTAGGCAAATAAGTTCTGATGTGTTCTGATGATGGCTGGTCCGTTGAATATCAGCGCATCACAGCGACTAAAAGCATGAGGATGTTCATTTGTCAGTGGGTAAGTGTGTTTACAAATGCGCAATCGGACAGGAATATGACTGGTGCGCTTATTAGGACAAACAATAAACAGCAAATCTTTTTTTTTTCAATGATCGCAAATTGCACCAGGTTATTCTGTTTTCACTGGTCAATAACAAAGTGAAATAGGGCGAATAACTCTGTTCGGCAGAAATATGATTAGTGTAAATAAACCAGCTTATAAGCTCCGTGCCAATGGTGTCTTGCATTCCTTTGGCTGCGCACTTCCGCTCGGTTATCCTCTTCATCATCAAATACGATTTATTATTAACAAACCTGATCGATGTGAGGTTTCATAATCCGATTCGCCCACATCCTGGTTCTACTGGCACCAGATCATTTTCCGGGGATTCTGATTGCTTATCGTGACGTTTAGATCGCAAACGTTTCATCACCACTCAAAATGACATTGTCAGTGCATGTGCGCAGTCGTCGGTGTTTTTCTGTTGGTCAAACCCGCAGACATCAAGTGGAAAACAGAAGCACAGATCAAGATAGTCAAATTAGTTCATGGTCAAAGCCGATGGCAACCTTATAAGTAGAGAACCCGAACAACTGCGCACATGCACTAACGATGTTGCCTTTACGGGTGTCGCAAAATTTGCAATGTAAAAATCAAGATCAACGACCAGGAATCCATGAAAATCAACAACGTGAGCTATGACAAATACTAATTTTCAAATCCATTTAGGTTACAAATGTTCTATGCAAATACTCCACGGTAGCGTTTGATTATCCCGTGTTCACTAACTACTGCGGGGTTAGGAGTACACAGCCGCTTGGGGACACAAGCCTGAAAATCACAATGGAGGATATTTTCTTTTCAATGTTCAAATACAACAAATCTCTTTAGCTGGTGTTCTGTTGTTCTCTTTTATTTTTATTACAAAAAATTTCCACTCCTCTTTAGAAAGTCTGATTACAGTAAATCTTGCTGCATTTGCTCGAACGCGTTCATTTCAATTCTCGTCCCGCGACTTCCATCGACTGTCATCAGCATCTCATAAAGACTTTGGGGAGCCCGCCCAAGCGGGCCAATATTTTCTACTCGCCGACAGTTGGCACAAGCTCCGCTCGTTCGTACGTATTAAGATGGCATGTTGTGCGTAGGTTTGATCATCGGTATTCATTGTGTGACAGTTATGACTATTTGTGTTTGGATGAGTGACTAACTGGACCAGTTTCCGGCTAAAAATGATCACTTTAAAGGGGGAGATCATCCGACAGACTGTTGAAATTTGAAAAATTGAAATGTTCATGGAATTCCTTTGGCGAAACTTAAAGTTGACATGTGAAGCATGCATGGATAAGTACGACGCAGATTGCGTAACATCTCCCCGGGAGTCTGTGTGTGCGGGAGGCGGGATACAGAACCTTCGGCAAAAGAAAACAGGTTTATTGAAAGAATCAATAAACCAAACTAATAACCTCGCAGGAAAACGACACTCGACAATGCAATACTATTGAGGCTCGAAATGGCAACAAGGACTCAAACTAACAGTGATTACTGGTTTCTCTTCGATCTCGGAGCTCGATGTCGAGACAGTGGAGATGCCAGGGAAACAGGAAATTAAGTTGCTGCCAGCAGTATGTTTCGTGTAAAGATGGATGAACAACATATTCCATGGAAACATGACCGATCTAGCAGTCGTGGCCACCCCTCAAATATGTGCACCCGGCACAATCCCGTCTAATCATCCCTGTATTCGTCCACCAGTTTATTAGTTTCGTGCTAGAATCTCATTTGAATCTTCACGAGCAAGGATGGACGAATCTCCGTGATATTCTTAAATGGACTCATTATCCATTAGAGCTCTTAATGATGCTAATGGGATTCTAGTAAGACACTCTGGGGTTTGATTACAACAAACTCGCGTATATTGTTAGTAGATAGCGATATCATTGACGGAATACCTTTAGGTCAGTAACAATCGAAGTGTGTTTTTCATCACGCTTGCAGATTTCCACATTTCAAATCGGCTGATCCGAATACGCAAACAACAACGAAGCTATCCCAAATGGTGTCATGTGATCTGAAAATAGACTCATCCGAGAGAATCGTTAAAGAAATACTGGCGAATTAAGGCCATTTCCGTGGTTGGGACTGTGTCCAAATTTGAATCCACATCGGAAGCAAATAAGACCATTCCAAAAAAATCAAATGGCGCAAAATTTCCGAATTCGTAACCGTTCCTGACAAGTTCACGAACGAATTATCAATTACTTTGGGCACCGGAAACACAAGTATGATGGTTGGTACTGCGACTGGGGCAAGAAAAAAGAGTTACTGATTTGTTACTGATTTTTTTTCAAAGTTCATTATTATTTGAATATCGTTTAGCCACGATTTCCAGGTTGATCATAAGGACGGAGACGAAGGCAGTTGAATCGAGAATGAAACACTTTTAGAAAGGAGTATTTTGCGCGTAAGTAGCTTATATGGAGGAGTGTTATATTACATTATTAAATTTGATAAATTGTGAAGCTCGCATTCCAGTCGAAAAAGAAGCGTTTGAAAAACTGCGTCAGAATACAAAAGAGGAGTTGTAATTTACTAGTGACTAAGCGGAATACTAAAACGATGAGGGTACCTGAGGCAGGTAACAGAATGCCAGCAATAGTTCCAATGACATTTTGTCTTTTCACAGTAATTCCGCAAAATTCCATGGATTTTACTGTCTATGTATTTTGCATATCACCTTTGGATTGTTTTGAAATCCGGTCATCCGTTCATATTCGAGAAAAACGCAGCTTTTCAGAGAACAACACGATCACGTTTTCTTACAGGCATTTTCATGATTAATTCAAAAGAAAATATCGTACGGAGACTGTGTTGTTATCACCTTTGTGCTCACAACAATATCTTCTTAACATAAGCAAAGTTAATATTGTGACAAACACTCCCTGGGATCGCTTGCACTAGGATTATTTGAGGCCCCTTGCTGGGAAATTGAGAAGCAGGTGCACTCAACTACTCCCAAACAACTTACTAGAAGCTTAGGTTGTCAAGGAAGCGATCTAGGTTAGAATGCTCAAATTATCAAACAAGTCAGATACATTTGGAGTCGAATTCGGATGCCAAATAAGAAAGTGTTTCGGCCATGCTGTCACAGTCGGTTAGATTTTTAAAGTAGCTAGAATTTGGTCAACGTTTGACTATAGAAATGTTGCCAACACGTTATTTGTTGGTTTGAGGAACGGAGAAAATATTCCAGACTAGTAGTAACTTCACTTAACTGGTATCGTGCAGATTCAGTTTTCGAGTCGTTGTTAGTGTTCATGTAATCCTCGATTACCGAGAATGCGTAAGGTGCTTGAAATTGAAACTTGGTCGGGAGTGTGAACAAGTGGAATAAGAGCCTGTCTCCCGATCTATCGGTCACTGTGGGGGTAGTAGTAGTAGTAGTAGTAGTAGTAGTAGTAGTAGTAGTAGTGGTAGTAGTAGTAGACCGTAGGTCGCTGCCTCCCGGCTATTCACCGCACCTGACCTAATAAGACATTATGTGGTCCTATGCCATCCAAGTTTCAAGGTAACGGTTGAGAGTTTTCCTTTCTCTTCCCACGCAGTGGGTCCTAGAGGCTATGGGGTATTTCCCTTCACTGCATTCATGCATGAAGCATAAGAAGGAGCTTTGATTCGTAGGCGCAGCGGAAGAGGAATGCCCCATGACCGCTGCGGGCTATCACCTAGAGAGTTGGGTGGGAGACCGGTATCCATATACACTGAAACTCGGGTGGCACATAAAGTCACATAAGGTTTCAAATGATGCCCAGGTCGTCAGCAAATTGTCATCTACGACCAACGTCTGTTTTGCTTAGGACTTGTTATTATATGGATCAAAAGTTGGTGTTTTGCCGAAGAAGGACAGTTACTTTTCCTCTTGATGTCAGAATATTGGAAAGTACTTAAAAAACGTCGCAAAGCCACGTTTGTCCAACGGTGGTCACATGGATAAAGTTTTGGTGTTTTACACGTAATAGTCTCCGGTGTGAATACCCCAATAACCGGTCAATTTCCTTACTTTGAGGCTATTTGTTGGCTGCGGCTTCCTTTCAAAAATATGTACTGTTGTCTCCTTAGTAAGGGAAGTAAAGAAAACAGATTTTTTTAAAATGCAGCGAACTCCAAAGAAATTTCGAAGCACACCTCATTTCAGAACAATGTTTAGAAGGTAACCGAAAAAATCTCGCATTTGACTTCTTAAACACATCGCCATAGTTTCCGGAAGACCTTCGACTCCGGAGTTACGAGGGAAAGGTCTATTCGGACACCGAGCTGTTCCGTTCATGTAAATTTTCTAGTCGTTTTATTGGTAAGATAATATGACCCGTCAATTGCAGTGTCAGTGAGATTGTTTCTTGACTAGCCACTCGTGGCACGGACCGTTACGGGTTAAAATTTCTACAGGGGAAATCGGAGTAACTTCCCCTCTTAGGAAGAATACGGTTGGCATTCCGAACATGTAATGTGCAGATAAGCCAATCTCTGATAAGCGGCAATTACATTTTCACTTATTTAGATGAAATAATTGAGTGGTAAATTTCAGAACTCAGGGACTTCAACGAATATGGTCATTGGTAGTGGGCACTAAAACACAACTAATTACCTACTGACTGGGATGTGATTTTGATCGGACTAACGCATTTGCGAGTAATCACATTTTTGCACCAGTTAGCTTCCCATTCTATCACTAGCCTGGCTTATCTGCTAGCCACAGATGCTGAGTGTTCAGCAATTATCGATCTGAATGAAGTCTCATTTGGTTCATGATCACCCAAATATCCATCAAGTTCCGTCCTCATTCCCCCGTCAACAATCACAACGGCTTTGATTAGCTGGTCGTGTATGCAGGCTATGGTGAGACTGTTCCAGATGACATCACGTGACTTGCACGTGGACTCACCGCCTTTAACGTGTTTTCATTAACCCCAAAGGGCAATACGAGGTCGTCTATCCAAATGATTGATTTGCAGACACTAGAATTCATCTTACGTTGTTGGATTGTTGTGATAAACGTAAAAATGTCATTGTCGAAGGCAGGACTGTTCTATACACTTTATTTTGGGAGTCCCGCACTGAAATTAAAACGCGTTACTTAAAGAGACTTTATAATTGCAAATGTTCCATTGGGGTTTTGTTTCCTTACCGGGAAATTCTCGGGAGTTGTTGGTAAGCAGTCAGCCAATAAGAAACCAATTCAGACAGAAATGTGAAAATAAAATGGACCTGAAGATTATCGAGTACAGATTGAACAGGTATCAGGGATTATCGGGATGATTTTCCTGGCCAATGCAACAATAAAGTTTGTCCACGATTATGTTGCTTGCATAGTTCTGACTTCAACAGTCATGAGAAACTTTTTGCGAATTTCTTTTGAAGTAATCCTCAGTATTTCTGGGACTCTTTTGAAAACTGCTACTGGATCGATTTAATGTGCGTCGTAGCCCAAGAGCTGCCGGATTGCCATGTTTATTGCTTTTACCGTGTTCGTGCGAAGAGTAGGCGAGACGTGTTCAGGCATTTTGCTGATTGGTCTCCTCGTCGTCTTCCCAGTGTATCGTGCACAACAAGAACGCGTGAACTGGTGCAACACGAAAGATTGGGACGTGTGAGGCATCCAATTCTCGAACCGTTGAAATATAAGCGCCTTAGTTTTTCATACGTGTGCTACAAGGAACGTTTTTCCAATGGTTTTAGGCAAACAATGTTTTATCATCTCGAAAAATTTGTTTCCATGAAAAGGGACAACAATATACACTTCTTTCTTCTTCGCTAATTGTATTTTAGGCTGATAAATCACCGGTCAACCAAGTATTGTGTGTGGACCTTTACTGTATTACGGTGCAATTCCAGTAGCATCAAGTATCTATATACCAATGAAGATAATATAAAATGTGGCCTACGTATATACTTGCATGTGTATGACACCACTTGAAAGCAAACATGATGCCAGCACAACAAAATATAAGAAAGAATCATTCAGAAACTGAATACAGAAAGGGAGGAAACAGCAGAAAGAAAGACAAGAGAAAAAGCAATTTTTGTGCGTTACTGGCTTGACCCGCCCTCACAGGAAACTACAGCATCTCTACAGACAGATCACATAGTGCTTTCCACTAACTTTGATTTAGAAACATATCCTTTTACGTCTCTAACCAACGACCACCCTCATGTCTAAGACCCCAAAGTGGAAAACGGGAAGCGACAGCCGAAATTAGCTTCTTAAAAGTTTCTACACCTCATTACAATCTGGCACCTGAGCTGTTTTTCCCATATTCGCTTAAAATGTGCAAAAAGTATACGAAAAGGCGAACTATGGGTAGGTAAGGGCGTCATGTGTACAGCCATTATCTCCGTCCGACGACAGCTTACAAGGAAGCACCTCGTCATTGCTGACCCAATGTCCTCACCAGACTACAGGAGTGGTTCGCAGAAAATCGCAAGCCATCCCCCACAAGGAGAGGTTAGGCCCTGCAACCGTGAAAAAATACTATAGGGTGTCATACTCAGGGAAGGCCGGGGTTCTTGGTGATGACACAGACGTCGCATGTTAGCAAAAGCTGCTCTGACTTTCGCTAGTCCTGATGTGATCTCTAACACCAGCGCCACTTGTGATCAAGCCCCAGAGATTTTGAAACTTGTCGATTGCTTCCAATCGTCCCCGTGCTTCTGTTTTCAGTTACACATTGTATCGTATTCCATTGGATTAGTTGAGAGACTCATGCGATCTAGGAGACATACATTTGGATGACCAGCGGAAAAAATGGGTTAATGTATATGATTAAGAAAAAAGTAACAATGTCGATCACTAAGCAGATAAACAGTGAGGTTAGGTGGGAAGCATTTCGTTGTGAAAGTTGTAAACACAGCTTTCACAATTTCTTTATCCCTAACCAGAATGAATGCGAAACATGAAACAGTGGAGTTACGATAAGCATTAATAGGAGAGGTGATAAGTCTATACTTCCAACGAGTGGATGCTTGCGGACGGCACGCAAACAGGTCATTATGTGATGAAAGGAGAGTATCTGAGAGAATTCCCAAAGGAAGTTTTTCACAAACTTTGATGTGCACATATTGTATCAACAGGAAATTCACTAGGAATACAGGAAACACGGTCAGTGACAGAAAAACCTTGATTAATTAAGTGAAACTATTTTTTGAGTGGTCTTGATGAGATAACCGGAGAGTAAAAGAGTAAGATAAAGAGAACAGCTTGCTTGGTTCCAAGCTGTCTTATTCTATGGATCTGAGAAGACAGGCAACATATTCGTCTGGCAGAGCGGATCATTGTAAATTGGTGCAAGCTGTAATACCTCATTATTTCAGTTTTGGTTGTAGGGAAGGGGAAGAGGTTTGGTACAGGATGTTTGCTTGGGAAAGGCGAACGAGAATGAACAAAAATTTACTCAAACGATTCGGATGCAATAAGATGAAAACTAAACTGAGAAGAGGGGATCTGAACATTACACAAATTTCCTTAGAGAGATTCAGACTCCGACAGACTGGAATTTGATTGACAGGGTACAACATCATCCACACACGTGATAATTAGTACAGGTGGATCAGTAGACAAATCACCGAGGTAACCGGTGAACAGATAAGATGAAAGGAAAGCTCCATGAATAACACCGGAACTGGATACATGGTAACTACCTATAGTTTGCTGAGTTCCACTAGAAAAATAGTCCTTCAGCTGCGGCGGTATGGAAGGACGGATGTAACGGACTACTATCGTATTGTCATCTTTTTTGTTTGCAGTAATCCCATTCAAAATCGAAGCGAATATTACCTGTGGATCGACAAATAAGTTATACAAGATATTCAACGGGCATCGAAGAAAGAATATTCAAGCAGATAATAGAATCACACAAAACGTCTACCGTTTAATGAAGCCGCACGCTTGCAAATAACGAATTAACGTCAATGGAATTTATTTTCTGGTAAATCTATTGAAGATCTTCCAATATATTTGGGAGTTCGAATGTATCTTCTAAACAATGAGGCCTCATAGTCTCACAAACATGGTTCAATTATTGTAGTAATTTTTGTTAGGGAAAATTTTAGATGCACGAGTTTGGTCTAATTGGGGTTCTACCTTCGTTGATCAATGGCGAGCCTAGAATGCTATAAAATTCAGTTCCCGTTGGCCTTAGAATTCTTTAAAACATCTTTAGCAAATAATCTTGGTAATGGAATAGTCTACAGTTTTCGGAAAACTAAGTCTTTCTGCAGAAGATTATTGTCGGGTATGCGTTCCTCCTTCAACCTGGTAGATAGGTCAGTACTTGAGGTATTTCATTCAGATAGAAGTCCCTATTGCTGCGAATTTCAGATAGTTTCACGTACACTGTTGAAAATAATGAAATGGAATATTAACTCCACGCAGGATCTGTTCTATTTCTGTCTCACTGATTTGGATAAAGCTGGTAAAAATCCCCCCTCATTGATTGTAGGTACAGTTCAGTTAAAGATGAAAAACGCTGAGTCACAAGACACTTGACTATGGGAAAATTCTTGCATACATCGATAGTAATTGATTTGTTAACTGCGGCTGATTACATTGACCATATGTCACTTTTTAGGATAAAACGGCCCCAGGTCATCACTACTATCGTTAAAATGTTCCAATTTTGCATGACCTCAACTAACGCTTGGAACCACCAAACTGGGCTGATTAAAATCGAATGAAATGTTTTGAGTTCAATCCGGACAACATAGACTCGAGTTGCCTAGACTATTGTTGCACCGAAGACTAGACGTTACAATGGTCTGAAGCATGCAATTCCTAGACCATATACGGCAAATCAAACTAGTGTGCAGATGCAGACTGAAGATGCAGTTAGAGAGAGGGATTTATACAGTTACGTTCAATGCTCATACTAATTTAAATGTCATTCACTTATTTACTTCAATAGTGGTGCGCTATGGATTATGACAGTGTTTGTGTGATCTTGAGATTTTCATTGTGGCTTCTTGGAGGAAACATCCGCGTTTCAGTCGAGACTAAAACTAGTAGGATCAATTAATCAAAAACCAGATGAGTCATCTAAACGAAATCCAGGGTAAATTTTACCCATTTGAATAGATGGGTATCTACACGTTTCTTAAGCTCGATTTTTACCTGGAGTGATTTTGAATTTAAATGAGTCAGTCACAAGTCTATGCGCATCTTATACCCTGGAATTCACGCTAAGGAGTTCAAGTAACCCCAGCCCCTAGCTGGGCTGCCGGGTTTCACCTGTAGGTTTGTTGTTTCTTTACCCATCCAGGTCATGGTGTTTATTGTAATAAACCGCAAAACCAATGCTACAATAACGCAATCACCAGTCTCGGAGACGATCGACGTTCACATCCGGGCATTTTAGTTACAAATAAATTTAATCGCATAAGATTTCAGAACTTATCTGAAAGTCCAAACGAAGTGCCATCTAGATACGAGATTTCACATAAACATAATAAAATAAGATCAAATCCGAAAGAGGAATGCCGACTGTGGGAAATTGTAACTGCTATTGAACAGGCGACCAAGTGGAAACTGAATCACAAAACATGTTGGACAGATGGAGAAGAAGGGAGATGATTAGCCTATCGCATCCTAGAAAGACATGAAGACCTTAACCAGTGGAGTAACTCATGTGGATTCACTGAGACTATCGAGATGGGATCCACAAGACGTTCACCCAAACGGTGGTTGACGAAATTAGGCTTAATATCGCAGTCAGCGGCATTCTGACGTTTGAAATTTTTTTCCTTTCCCATGTACTTATTCAGCCTATTATCCTGAAGCTCACTAACTCACCATTTCTCGTTCTTCTCACTTTTGAGTGAATTGTGCTGTGAGTTAACGCCTAAAACCAGAGCAAGTTGGTGCACGGCTGATGATTGTAAAAACTGAACTGGACCGAGACAAAACGCACCGAGATTGTCTGTTCACGCGGTCATCACTCTGATCTCCAGCATATTGACGCAAAGGATCACGATGACACGGCACATTCTGTTGACAAAGATCGGATGGGACTTGCATTTCCTTAACTCACTCACCGTAACGGTTCATATTCCGCGTATAACTATAAAAAACTAGATGTTAGTAATTTATTTGTTTAGAGAGTCATCATATTCGATAAAGAGCTGAGAGACAAATTAGACGTACGTTGCACGGCATTTTCTACGTCTCTTCAAAGGTTTTAACCATAATTAAAAAGGAAATTCTCTATACTTGCAACAACTTGATCCGTTTTGTGTAAAATTTCTTTGGGACAAAGCTTAAGATACCATCCAACATCAAGTCATAACGAGTAGTTTGCTTCAACCTTTAACCCTTATGGGCCACTCGGTATTCAGAAGCCCAGTCGTTAGATAAAGCATTGAAGTTGAGAAGGTTAAAACTGTTTGGTAGGTGTTAAACTTACGTGCAAAGCGATGCCTTGGATACATTCTGTAATCTGTGGTGGATAACGGTCGGTCAGGGCTGGTGATGAAGCGCGTGAAAATCAAACCCACTGGACGGTTTTCAATAGGTCAAGTTAGGTCACCCGACAATGGTCAATGAAGCCCACCAACAAGATGGCTGGAGACTTTAAGCAATAAGGACGAATGCCACATTTGGTGATCATGCATTCGAAATGTTTCAGCTTCTCTGTAGTTCTTCTGACTTATGATCGCACGATTTTCTTGCCCCATTAATCACTGCCATGAATCAGCGACCATAACCGAAACACATTGGTGCAAGTTTAACGTAGAAACCCCATAATCATTTATTACTAAGTTAGAAGCTGTATGAACATGATTACTTTGAAAGCGGGAAAATCCACACCTTTATCCAGGTTGTGGTACCCACACAAGCGGCATATTTATCCATCGGCAAATTTCATACGAGCACCCTACCGTACACGTACAGGTAGATTCTCAGATATGTGCCCTAGAGAGGAAATACAGATCAAAACGGGAATAGCTCATGTACCCGATTTGAAAACACTAGTTTGCTTACACATTGAACTAAATCCGTGTAGCATTTGTACTTGAAATCCCAATATGGAATTTGAGCACTAGCAGTTATGCACGGATATTGACTATCAGCACTGACTGAGCTCACCCCACCCAAATTCGGCAACCACGGACAAGCAGAAGTCCATAGCAGATGAAAAACACGTTCGGATTTCATATATATAAAATAGGCGGAATCGGGATTGGTGAAATACATCCGGTCCAATGGCAATCGAGGCATGTCTGAACTTCACGATCGCCTGTTACGGCGGTCCCCGTTAGTGGATTGTCTATGAAGGTCACAGCAAAGTTGCACCGGGGTGTATCCTGTAGCCTGCACATAGACTCATAGCATTTGGTTATTTGTCTCAGCATCGAACGTTGTCCCGGTATTTCAATATCACGAGTTCTTATTGCGGACTTTTGTGAGAGATGATTGGAAACTGATGGTATGAGGTGATCCAATGACGAACCTTATGTGTGATTGGGAGAAACACGCCGTTCGGATGCTATGGTGCTTCAACAAAAATAACGATTTTTCCATCATTTGGTAGCTTCTGGTTTTGATTAATCCCCCACATGTGGCACAAATGACTAATTTAATGAAAACTGTTTTATAGGAATAGCCGGAAGTTAAGGCCATGGTGCCGCTTAAATAGTGCTAACTTCGAAACCAACTACGAAATAGCACATTCGCGAGAGAGGGGGAGAGAGAAAGCGGGAGAAAGAAGGTGACAACTACTTGACTTACGATCTATGTGACACTTGAACATTCGAGGGATTAGTTTTCACGGTAAGCCAAATTCATACAAATGTGTCTTTGTTATGAGAATTTGTAGTGGAGCAACTTGTAAACTGTAAGACAGTCCGACACAGCTTCACTACCGACTCCAGATACAACTAACCTATCAGAATAGGGACGACTTACGAAAGTGAAAATTGAACATTCCGTGAGAATCACTAGTTGAAATTTATTCCGTCAATGATGCTTCGCTTTAGACAGAATATATATATATATATATATATATATATATATATATA
>LUCM01011120.1:107405-143436 GCA_008360955.1 Fasciolopsis buskii | reverse complement strand
AAGCCCAGCTGGCAAAGTTACTGGATGTCCCGCTCTTAATTAGCCTGACACGAGCTAACATTGGACTAGACGAGGTTTACGACCATGGATTAGAGTTCTAGTTCATGACCGAGTCTTTCCTGAGATTATCATCTGGAATTTGGCTTCATCCCTTATTTCCTCACTTTCTCGAACATCCACGCCAATGCACCTTTTGACCTCCCTTGTAGTGATGTACCCTCCTCACCAGTGGCTTAAGCAACCAACTCTTGAGCGTCTCCAAATATGGGCCGACGAAAATGTCTCAAATCCGGTGCAGACGCACTGCTACCGCTCCCGTTGTCGTAAAAGTGATTCCAAATCTGCTATCCTATTATTCTTGTTAGGAACCTGTTGGACAGAACTGACGCTCGAGTTTTGTCCCGTTCAACCGAAACTACAGCGGTTATCGTACTGGATATATAACGTGCATATTTACGATTGGGTGAAACCACGGTATCTCCTGCTTCCGGAACGGCTTGCGCACCTCATGGTTCCCAGTCGTACTTTTGACTAAGATAAAAAGATGCGACAACACAAATGAAAGCATAGAGGACATTCTTGGCCTATGTTTTTAAGGAGTGTTTTTGCACAAAATTTCTGTTATCTGACGCACATCCCAGTACAGCTTGCGGCCAGATGCATATAAATACAATCACTATTCTTGAGAGTTTCACAATGGAAGCTTCGCAAACTTCCTCCAGATAGTTTGAGACAACCTTAACATTCATTCTCAGCCTTCAGCCTTTTTTCGGTCGCCTATTGTTGCTAAATAAGTGTCTCATCAACCTTACCTGACGTTCCGCCTGGTTTTCACCACTTCCATCCAGTTACCTTACCAATATTTCTTGTCATCTTTTCTTCGCCTATTATTTAACGCTCTTGACGTTTGGGGACTCCGGCCATATCTCGAAATCCACCGTTGGGCTCCGTCCATGTTTTGCGCCAGCGATGAGCAAATTTGGTGCACGTGAACACGATGTGACTCGTTGTCCACTGCTCGTAAACCGTCCCAGGACGCTCTTTTTGGTCTTGAAAAATTAGTTTTCTATTTTTTACTTTTTACTGGCACAATTCTATTATTCCAATTGCTTTGCAGCATCTCATTTCACTTTCCAGTAAGCCTCTGTGATAACTCAAGGTTGGTCCCAACCCCCATCCATTTTGCTTCCTGTTATTTGCATTTCCTGTGCACCATCCCTGTAAAAATTTGATCTTGCATTGCACATGCTTCTTAAAATCAAGGAATAAACGTTATTACCATTATATTGCAGTTGCGTTTTGTGCCTTGATGGTGAGAAATCATCCCATCGCCAGTTTCTGACTGTAGACCGGTTGGTTCTTGCTCTTACGCTTCTCTGGATGGGAATAATGAAGCAGAGATTTGCCGCCTGGGAGCCGTTCTTCCAATTCTATATTATAAGTGCTTTATCTCTTCCTTCTCCAAAAATAATCAAACACCAAGCAGCTAACTTCTCTAAAATAAACTTTACTGAGACGTGTTCTTGCCCAGTGAGACACGGCTGTCTTTGTGCCTGTTGCCGGAATAATATCACCTCCAGGGACAAACTTTCTGAACGTGATTAGCAAAATTCATGAAATAAGCTGGCGTTCAGCATTAGTACCTTGGACTATTTGGCCAAATTCCAAAGGAACATCAATGAATTTGTCTCTGGCAGCGAGACCGTTAAGTTGAGCAACATTCCTATCGCTGTGGATGCCGCATACGAAGGATGTCCACACATCTTAAATGCGTGATCATCTCGCAGCAAATCTCATCAACCACCCAAGTTTAGAAATCTCCATTCAGTGAACAATAATATCAAATTACTTCCGCCGAAACTTTACTTATGGCGCGGGTCGTTGCCATCTGTTCAGGTTGACTTGTTGTCCGCTGCACATTATAGATTCCTGTTCAATTAACTGTATGCATAGGCCTCAAGATAATAGGGAAATATGCCAGGTGGGGCCTAGCGTAAAATCTGAAGGTGATTGACCTGCAATCTTGAGTGCGGATTGCCCAAAGGGTCTATTGAGCAACTTCTGTAATTAGATCCCGGTCGTTCTCAGTTGGCATAGAATAGTAAGGGATGCTGGGAGGCGGAGTCCACGGCACGGAGGGAGCAGTAAATTTGATGCAGTCTACGGCTATATCCCACTTTGATGACCCAGCACCGGTCGATTACCATTCTGAATAGAAGTGAAGAAAAGAATTAAGTGGTTATTTTAGGGGTTTCAGTTGGACCTAGAGCGAAGGCAAGGGTAATGGGACATACTGCGTGCGTTCAGTATGGTACACTGAGCCACTGGAAATAAGAGGCGCTCACCCGTGTTAGAGACAACAAATTTCTTTATTTTGAAAATGCTTTTTTTGGGTTTTTTAGTTACGCAGCCAAAATGTGCTCTATTATTGCAAGATTGCTGGCAGTAGTTTCACAAAGTCACTAAGGAGGCTAACCAACAGAGACAATTAAAATGACAGAGCTTTCATCCGCGTAGCTTTGATTTTTAAATCAATTCGTTTATTAGCAACGTTCAGTGCTTTGGGACCAGGCTTATAGAATATTTCGATAAGCGGAAATGAGCGTGAGTTAATGGGAATCAGGGTTTTGTTGGCTTTCTCAGTACCTCGGTACGGCAGATACACTGCTTTGGCTTCTCAACAGAAGACGAAACTAAAGATTATCGTAAGTCAGGAAAGAAGTAAGAAGAAGAAATGAAATAATGAAAAATGTGAGCGTCTTCCAAACGGACAGTGAATATGCGTGGAGTGTCGTAAGAAGGCGTGTATTAAAATATGGTTAGCAGGCCGACCGATAGATTTGCTCTTATAAAACAATAAGCTTACGGACAGGAATTAGGATATATCGTGTGGAGGCTTTTTAATTGAGGTCGGGCAATAGGAGGGGTGGCAGTCCAAGTCTAAACCTAATGCTTGCAAAGTGGCTAGAGCAAGGTAAGCGCAAAACATGATGCCCAGGTGATTTCACTGAATGCCTCAAACTGGGAATGTTTCCAGCTTCAGCAGGAGTGCCGGACTAACGCTATAGTTTAGTAAGAGACAGCGGCGAAAAAATAGTATGCCTGTTCCCAGTGATCACGTTGTGGTGAAATTCATTTTGCCTGCTGCAATCCAGGGGTGCATAGCAATAGGTAAATTTCACTTCCAAGCCAGGGCATTCCAGTAAGCGCGGGACTAGAAAGAAAGGGCTTATGTGAACGAGGGATGGAGAAGAGTTAAGGAATCCTCGTGATCCTCACAAAGGGCGTTTGCCCGTTTGGGACATGGAAGTCAAAATAAAAGAGATCTTGGTTGAGGGCAGACTTTTCAAATGGCATTATGCGAAAACATCACTGCTGGAGGGTATATAACCAGCGGAACCAGGGAAAAGGGACATTACGAAAAAATCAGGAACAGCGCAGTAGAGCTGATCATCGGTGAAAAAGAAAGCTATCAACATAAGCAGGCATAGTGGGTCGGGTCGCAGATGAAAGTGTATAATGCAGACGTCCGATATCAAATTTTCAAGAACGCGCAGGCCAAACTGGTGCTTATTCCAAGTTAAAGTGAAAGAAATCTTCCATTTGCTGCGGCCCTGAATTAAATACTCATCAAAATGCGGGTGAATAGAACCTCGGATATGCGGCCACCGCTTAATTTCAACGAGAGTAAGATGTCAGATTTTATGAAACGCGAACAAGCGGCTACGCCACAGTCCGCCACACAACTAAAGTGATGTCTTTGAAATGGGTGGCATAAACAAACCAACTGACAAGCACAGCATGCAGTTGGAAAGCATAATTTTTAATGAGATTGGCTTCCGCCCAGCGTGCAGTGATCTATTGAACGGGAGGATTTCCAAGTAGCCTGTAGCATATTGCGTCCAATTACCATTAAAAGCAGCCCAGCAGGTTACGGGACAGGTATCATGGCCAGCGGGCTGGAGGCAAAATCGATTGCCAGGTAACTGAAATGTAATAATAATTGAAAGGAATAAACTTGAGGGGTTGACGGAAACACGTCTGCTGCCACCAAGAAGCCATTAGCAGGCAGCATCACTTGCCTGGTGCGGAGGCTATTCCGGACAAAGAACCAAAAACAGAAGCGGTGCAGCAGGTGTAGCCATATATTTTTGTACCCGAACTCCCTCATGGAAAATTTGAGGCCGGTCATCCCAGTAGTGTTCTGTGAATGGCGATGGACAAGTTGATCTACGCTCATATCTCCCAATACCTACCTGTGCACTCCTAAGCTCTGCCCAGCCCGGCACGGCCTCAGAAAAAATGGCTCATGTCTGACCAACCTCTTGTCCTCCTTGGGTGAAGTCAATCGAAAATTGGGTGAGTGTGTGCAGGCTGAATTTATGTAGAAGTCACCAAAGTGTTTGATTCGGTGAATCATCGCCTAATTATAATTGATTTGGCCATCCAAATTTAAAGTCAAGGGGGTTTGTGCACGAGTTTGTATGCTAGGGCAACCATTGTTCCACTCCTCCCAAGTGATGTCGACTGTGTCACGGATTGGAAGTTTGCAGAGCAGACCTCAGCAGCCACATAGGGCTGTCTAGGATTGGGCCGACGTTAGAACTTAAAGGTAAAATAGAATAAAAGTCATCTGTTATCCTGAAGTGCCGGAAGCCTCAGAGTACCGAATGCTCAAGGACTGTTTTCATGAACGATGAAAACCCAGCAGATAACTTTCGGATATTCTACCCATCAGATCCCCAGTAGACGAAGCTGCGTGCCAAGACATCCGAAAGGGCCAGAGATGAAGAGTTCAGATTAAATGTAGCCTCGTTCCGAACTGAATTATTGTCCATACCACTTTGCAAGACCGAAGTAAGACCTCGTTTGAAATATTGCTTGTAGCCTTGGTTCCACTTCTTCAAAAAGGCATCGCCCGCTTTGAACAGGTGCAGCAATTGGCCGAGCTGATGGTCGAGGTGGGGGTGGATTGTCGAAGGGTCAACGACTCCGCGACTTGGATATATTCTCGCTGTACAGAGGGCGACATCAGTGCAAAATAATAGAATCTCCTAGGACTAGAAACCTAATAACAAACAGGGCATGGAATCTAGCGTGCTCATGCAGGAGACGAGAGTTGAAAAACACGCTCTAGGCTGGTGGTTCGGTAAAATTTCCCAAATAGCGAGAAGTTAAACATGAGAAACCAACTGCATGGGGACTTGGCAACCCTTTAGGTCGGTTTCGGACCACAACTGGGATGTGGTGTGTCCCGAGGTAAGGCATTAGGGAGGAACTTTCAGTTAGTTTTACGGTGCAAATTCCATCATTCTTGATTTGAACTCTGAACGCGTGGGATGCATCGCAGATTTCGCCGTCGAGTTGAGATAACGTAAAGTTTTTCCAGTTTCTTAAAGCAATGCTTATTGATTTGAAACCGGAAGCGGTGGATAACCAGCTGCATTGTTAACCGTTAAAGTAATTCTAAACACTCGACTGGCGCGTGCCACGCCCTGTCATCTAAAAGCTGAACTGAACTCAGATGAATTCAACTTAACTGACAAAGCCGAGATCTTCGAGGATAGTGTCGTTTGTTGATGTGTGCCGACTCCAAACTTAGTCTGCAATGTCAGAAAGCGACCAAGAAGACTTGGTGTGCCTTCCTACAAATTAAAATGACCGAAGGATCTTGAAGCTTCAAAGGTCCCCTGCTGTTCAGGGAGTTTTTATAACCGCACACAGAATATTTTAAGCAAGCGTGGATGCCGCATTTAGCAACAGATGAAAATGCTGTAATAGTTTAGGCATGTTTTGCGCAGTGGCTTTGACAAATGAGGCCCATGGAATATGAAAAGAGCCTAATATCATTCGCCTATATTCCTTCAAAAGAGAGGAAATCAAGTGACGTAATACAGGCCTACGAAATCTTTAAGGGGTTGGCTGACGTACAGCGTCACCATATAGCTATTTTCCAAAAGGAAATAAAATACTTCAAGCGCCAAAAAAACAATCGTGACTGACCGTAAAATTGCGGGATTAAGAAGCAAATTATTTCTCATGGGATTATTGGTCGACTCGAAGAAGCAACCAGAGGGAGTGTTCGCGGAGGAATCAGAGGGCAAAACCACAGGGAGGCTTGACAGCGCATGGTCTTCTGTGTCTGCGGAAGACGATGTGTAAGTTGTGTGACTGAGGGGGACGATCGAGGTGAATTCATGGAAATAATCTTTCCCATTTAATGAGGACAATCTTGACGGTAAGAGTTAAACACAAAGATCACAATCTTGCTGCGGAATGTAGACAGGGTTTCCACTCTCTCGTTCTCGAAGCAACGTTCGATCTCAGGAGCATTCGGTGCTAGAATGTGGACAATGGGCCATCCAGACATGATTTCCTAAAATCCAACTGTAACTGGAATGGACCTGAAATGGCGTTGGCATGATAACGGAGAAGCGGAATTTCGAAAATGAGAACCGCGTTATCAAAGTTTTACTCTCGTGACTTCTTGGAATGTATAGATATATGTTCATCAATTATGGATCACGGGTCTTCGGACGAGGTAAAAGCATGTGATGAATCAGTCATGGAATTAGGCTATCTGGGTGCTGAAAATGCGGGCGCTAACCGAGCAAGCTATCCTCGACAAGGACGTTATGGAAACGAAAATTTCGGATTCCATTTTCAAGAATGAGTGTAAATCAGGATTAAATGATAGCAGTACGCTGGGTCTTCGAGCGTCTTCGGGTAGAGTTAACTTAATGAAGTAAGTTTCTTTACAAAAGAATTAAGGTGTTTCCCGAAAAACTGCTTAGAACCCCATTAAGAAACATAAACCCACTTTGATGCATGGTCGACAAATGAGACCATAAACGCCCGCCGGCTCGTGACCGTTACCAGTCATTTTCCTTATCTGCCCAACCTGCAAAAATTTGTACAGTTCATTGGCTTCAACATTACTCATCCAATATTTGTTAGTCACATTTATCTCCTTAAGCAGCAGGATGCAGATGGCAGATGAAAAGACCAGTGTCGAGCTGAAGCAGCAAAATAGCCCAAAATTTGAACTTCATTTCGCCCCAAATAGGGACGAAAAATCGTCCCCTAAACTGCCCAAGTGAAATGACGCTGGAACAATTGTTGGCCTTTTGGATTCCCCATCGGATCGACCTACTTTGCTTCTCGGAAACAGTGATGCACAGCACTGACTTAGAAAATCTACTCAGTTTCAGTTTCTGTTTAACCGAATCATTTAAACTGCATGCATAGGTGCTTGTTCACGTGCCCCTGTCAGAAGTTTAGCATATTAAATTTGCGGATACTTATTATTTATTGGAGGAACATAAAGGAAGTAGGATATCTTAGTTCTTTCACCTAAGCAGTTTAGGATAAACTTGCTTATGACGCATATGCATATGCATCGTACAAATATGCAGGAAACGGCTTACTTCATAATCGAGGGAAATTCAAGGCATGCAATAAAGGTGATACGTCTATAAAATTTGTATCGCTTTTTGCTTACTCTATGCTTGGGCAAACGGAACTGCAGCAGCTGCTAGCAAATGCTGGCAAAAATCCAAGACATTCGGTGTTACATAAGATGACACTGTTTTAAATCCCTTCTACCTAATCCACCTTCAAAATGTTTAATTTGTAACTGAAACAAGAATAAAACAATAATCATGAACCGAAAAAATTGAAACTCATATTTTGCAAAGCTTTTCATTTCGTTTGCCTTCCCCAGTCGTTGCTTGATGGAAATCAGGCCCAGACTACCTGAAATATCTACCTATGTTGACAATTACGCACGCCTCAATAACAGTTAACTGAAAATAGCTCAACACAACTAATTAAACAGTGTTCCACGGTATCGCAGGGGCAAAAAATATTTGTGTTCCGAGAGTGAACTGTGGTTTGCTTACGAAATATTCACATTTTTATCTTTGAATCAGTTCTCCACTTTGCTGGAAAATTTCCCTTTGGTGCCATTCCTTAGGTCATATGTGGGCAGTCCATTCCCGAAGCCAAGTAAAAGGACATCATTTATCGTTGCAGTCATATCTTGCAGAGGATGGCTGTCTGTTATAATACTGATTGATATTCAACTACGGTTTCCTCACTCCAAATCTATCTCTATAGAAAAAATAACTTTATTATGCCAAGGAAATAGAACGAATAAATTTTCTGTTCGAACCAGTGCCGATTACCTTTGAGCTTTTATTACAGAAGCCGCTAAATCAGCCAAAACTTTTGGCTATTAATTAGCGTGACAGAATACTGTAGTAGGAGCAGACGGGTTCGGAAAATGTTAAAGAATCACCCGCGGATAGACAAAGTTATTAGTATTATTCCACGAATTACTATTTACGTAGAAGTTATACAATGCTCAAGGTATTTTTCTGAAGAACAAACAGCACTACACTTAATTTCACTACTACATCCTTTTTGGTACTCCTCTGAATTTCATTACCGAGAGGTGAGGTAAATCACTAGAGTAAAACAGTACTCTTCACGGAGCAAAAGTGAAATTTGCTTACAATGGGGTCCCATTAATTAAAGCCCCGGTTAGCACCTTCATAGGATGTATTGCACAATATTTCGTTCTTTATTACCCGAAATCCTCAGCATTGTTTTCAAATTTTATCGCAATTAAAAACAGTGCAATAAACTACCGCTGGAGAGTGGTGCGATTGTTCTATCTTATTGAGCAGACAGATGCCACAAATATAAATTTTTACATTTGTGTTTGCACGTAAATATCTGAACAGATTTTCTGAAAAATATTGACATAAACGCGTACAAATATATGTGTGTATACGCATATCTGCATATGCTACCTGCACACATTCAATAAACATTTTTCTACACATTAGACAAAACCTTCTGCAGTGCACTGACTATAAGTAGAGCATTTAAAATAATTTCATATTTAATTATGCACTTATAAATTTGTACTTATTGCTTTTATATACTTTAATCAGATATTTTCAGGGATCAATAAGAAATTAAGAAACTAGTATACGTGGATACTGCTAAGTATTCTGACCACATTATTGTCGCAAACATGCTGTTTCCAATTATTCTTATACAAAAAATGCTATGTATAATTTGCATAAACAAACGATGATGTCTGCATACTGTAAGATGAAAAAAAGCAAACTAGTCACTGGCATGGCACAAACGTTGAGGAGCTTATGCAAATTACCACTATCACATTTTAAGCAAAATAATGGCAAAATATGAGATATCCAGTTGCTCATTATAAAATGAATAAATGAAAGCCATCATCTTCTTCGTAATTAATACATGGGCAGGTTCACAAAGGCGAATTTATAATGAGCATCATTCCGATTAAGACTCTCATGAAATACATGCACTATGTATTGCACATCTACAGTTAGAATATGACGGTGCCGGAGGTACATTTTCGGCATTCAGTTACTGTTTTCCTTACCTACATGCAGAGACAGAGACAGTGTTATGTACTGTATGCTGCGCTATGCGACGCAGTTGTTGATTAAACTCAATGGTGATTGTTGCGGGGCCAATCGTTTAGTTATCGTTTTATCTAGGGAACAATGTGGTCCAGTTTTTCGATCTCAGGGCAAATGGGAAATGTACAACCACTGTTTACCATGTGTAAATAAGAGATTATGTCAGTAGGAACACGTAAAAGAAGAATTTGCTCAAGGTTCACGTGGAAGAGATCACAGAAAAAAAAGACGAATGAACTTGGTTCTGTTCACGCTTACTTCTGGCGGCGTGAAGGCTGGCCCTGAAATATTGCCTACACCTCCACTAACTGAAATTTCAATTTCTAAATATCAATTTTAATTTACGCACTGATTAACGAAAAGGCAAGACAATTCCCTTCGTTACATACCGACCGTCAATCTGTGATTAAATACCATTCTGATAATTGTGGTGTAAGGCAACAAACTTCATGGCACACAAGGAACACCTATAATCACGGTTTAGATGAGACAAATTTAATACTCATGAAGTTCTTTGTTGGGCAATTTGTCGTTTATTTACGTAGTTGAATATCGGCACATCAGACTCCAAAATCTCGCGTTCAGCAACGTGATCACCATATATAAACTACTCAAAATTATTTGTTCATATTAGTTCTAATAAAATGTATTCTCGTAGGTTCTTGTCAGTCCCGAATGCAGGACTTTATTATTTCGTAAATAATGCCTGATATGAAATTTGTCCCCATAACAAAAATTTCCCATTCATATGTCTGAATGACGCCTTATTAGCTTACTGATTTCAATTAGTAATCAACTTCATAAGGATAAATTTACGTAGCCCGATTTAGTAGTCCGCATCCCTATCATGCGCACGTACTCAATCACCGTGCCGGACTGCATATGAAAATATAACTCCTTTCTTTCATTTCACGTCACTGATGCTTTTGTCTCAGTGAGTTTAAGTCGCTTTTTTGCAGTAATGTATTACGAGAACGCAATTCGTCACCCACGCGACAAATGCTGGTGCGTTCAGCACACGTATCACCTGCGGACTGCAAACTCATTGGCTGGCAAAGTACTACTAGACCACTATGCGGAAAGGTTGCAATTATACAAATTTGGAATAGCAGCCTGATGATCATGCCAAGAGGGAAGGCAATGTGTGGAAACTGGGAAGGGAAATTCCCTGCCATGTTTTAGTATATTGCCCAAAAACTGGAGGTGCTCTCCCCTTCATTTTGAACTTTTAACGTTTTTTATGCATTTGCAATTCCTTTACTATAAGAAACAAAGAAAGTATTATGTGTGAACTCAAATTTAATTGATCAAGACATCAAGGAAGTCTATTTGTGGGGATAATTCCTGCTGTGTGACAGAAATTACAATTTAAGTTTCGGCAATGTTTGTTTGCTTATTTGAAATTTAGCAAAATCTGCTGAAATGAAGCCCAATAAGGACAAGTAACTCAAACAGCGATCTCCCAATCAAACATCCAATGCATCAGTAAGTGAACATTAGACACGTGCGGCCCAGCACTATAGCGAAGTATTTCCACAACGACACTACTTAGTGCGGATATAATGCATCGTTTATCGGCGTACTTTTCCAAGAATGTGTTAACAGTCATTTTCTATGTAGGTGAATCTTTAAATCCCGAAGTAATTTTCGGAATGATTTTCACGTCAGTAATCAAGTCAATGACATGGTTTAGCAGGAATACATAAATCTAATTCACAGATATCTCTAATGCTATAGTAAAACGATTTCATGGATCTGTCGATGCATGTGCCTCCTTGCCACCAACCATGTTCGTGCAGGTCGCTCGTCTAAGTACAAAGTACAAGCGGTGGGGCTTGAGTGGACCAAAGCCCGATGACCAAAGGCGCATATACCGGCAAATAATTATATGCCAAAAAGACGTTAAAATGTATTGTTGCAGGCAGGATTTATGCATACTAAAATATTTCATTGTTTCTGACCTGGCTTCAGGATCTTTGTTTCATTTGTCATGTTCTGCTAACAAATCAGGTAGAGAAAAACATATTAGTCATTTGGCTGATGCTGGTCCTTAAATCCTATTACAGAAACTTGGTGCAACGCAAATGCTTAAGTACAACAGGTCTAGGAATAAATACGTTCTCCCCGTTGGACGACGGAGCTGGTGGGCGTGAGAATTGGATCCAACATTGAATTCTTTTAGCTATATTGTCAGTAATTACTGGGAAAATTTTTCTGGAGTATAAAGCAGACTTCTAGATTCATACGCGTTTTACAAGTGCATTCAAATTAACTAATGGTTGACTGGCATATATTTTTGTCTGGCAGTGAATTCTTTCACTTTAATCCTCTACAATTTAGATGAACAAGAGACGAATTGGCTAAAACGATTCGCGAAGTTGCTGTAGTACAATTACTTGGGGACTTACATTCAAACTGGGATAGGTATTAAAGCAACAGTAAACACTTTACAGATTTCATGCACAACATACTTTATTCCCATAAATGGCTTTTTGGCGCAAGTTACCCTGTATATTTGGGTACTTCTCCATGCTTTTACGGAAATAATCACCAGCATGATTCGCGACGCACTGGCATTTTTCATGTGTTTCCAAAGACGGACGAGGTCTTCTCGCACAGCATCTATATTTGCAAGAATGCTTTGCACCCTGGATGGCAAAAAATGTGTCATCCAACGTCTCACGAGGTCGTGGCTGTTTCCTTTGAGTAAGTTTATTTTCGTCATAAAATTATTCAACAAGGAAGAGATTTTGCTCGTGTCAGCGCATCCAACAGGTGGCAAATCGTGATGGAAGCTTTTGTGCAAAAGTTTTTGTCGTTGATAATTTACTGTAACTAGTTTGCCGGCGTTTGGGAACCGGAACATTCACAGTGCTAGTAGACAAAATGGAATAGCTGGGTAATCACAATCCACGATGGTGGTATCAGTAAGGTTTAGCCTACGGTAAAAGCCGTTGATTAACGTCATTTCCTACTTCTCACAGTGGCGTTAGGACGTTTGTGTAAGTGGTTCGGGCATACGCTCGTCTATGCGTTGCCTTTATCCAGGCGCCTTTTTTCTTTGATAAAGTCAGTGGGAAGTAGTAGTTCCTTACGTCCAATGGTATCAAATTATTGAGGGAACCCACAAGTGGCCTTTTTACGTTGTCCACAACAAGGCCTATAAAAGTGGTATAAGACAATTTACTCTCCACTTCCAGCGCTCGTTGGTAAAGACTGGCCTTCATGTAGGTGCTTCTCATGCAAATTACAGCATTTGGTAACTGCTGACGATTTTGTGTATTTTTCACTGCAAACATGGGTTTATTTGGTAGCAGTGGCAAATAATTTGGAAAATCTTTTTTCAGTTCCTCAGTATTTGCTGCGTTTTGTTTTACCTTATACCCAATTCAGTGTTATGGTTCCGAAGGTGTTGTCCAGAGTGAATTCAGTGATGGGAAATTCTGAAACCGTAGCCTATTACTCTCGGTCAACAAAAAAGGCAAAACAGATCTAAAAAAAGGTGCAAAGCTTTTACCGTAAAACACTGCAGACACTCAGCTTTTAAGTTTCTTTTTACGATTTAGAAAAATCCAGTGTTTTTGTTAAAGTCTATATCGGTACTCAAACCATCTTCTTGCCCCTCAGTTTCCGCCCATTTTCAGTGCATGAAAGTGGGTTTTAAATGAAACATATATGTGCCACAGCGCTGATAGGCTGCAAACAATTATCTTCGGTTTACTTTCTTGTTTTCATGAACAGAAGGCAGAAGGGACCGAGTCATCTGTAAGACTCGGCAGAAAGCGCATCTAACGGTATCCCGCACACGTATTTGCTAGATTTGCAATATCGTTACTTGATCTTTGAGGTAGCAGTTTGACCGGCTTTGTCATAACATTTTGCTGCTGCACGTGGCGGTAAATTTCAAGTGGTACCAGCAAGCCTGTAAGAAATATAACCGCGAGAAAGATCTGCACACTGAAGGCTCTGGAGTTTGGGCCAATGGCCTTGCCGTTGCAATCCTTTGGCCTCACTTCTGGCTCCATACCAAATTGAAGAATCTTCCAGATATAAGCTGAATCCCCGCGGAGTGCCTGGTAGTCAACCATAAAAGGTTTGAGTGAATTTAATGAGCCTTCTTAGCTGATCCCATGAAGTCTGTCAACGGGTCGCACGGCTAACCGTTTGACACCTAACTTCAACACACTGACGAATAATGGCTATTTTCATATATCTGTCCAACGTTTGAACTTTCTCAAATCATTATGAACAGCTTTGACACGCGCTGAAGTTTGGGTAAGCTTCCTTGCTTGTCTGCTACGGGTAACGCTTTCGAATGCTTTACTGTAGGCGGTGCACACAGTACTCCCAGGTGACCGACTGCTTTGGCTGATTTCAGAGGTTCTAAAGCCAGTGGCACATTTGTGGCACGTGAATTCCTTTAGAGAAACCCATGTTATTCACAACACGTTAACTGTTTTGCAAGTATATGATTCCTCAACCGTATAACGAACACTGATTTCATAATGCGGCTGCTATCTTCCGTGTTTTTGTTTCCTTTTGATGTTGCCTGCGAAACATATGTGCGGAGGCCGGGGAAGCTGGTACGTATATAAAGCCTATGCAATTAACGATTGAAAGCAATGAATGCTACCGAAACGCACCTGTGCACAGTTATGGATGACATCATTCGACGGTGCAATGATTGTTTAGGTTTGGCAAGTCTGCCCGTGAATTTGGTCGCCAATTTTTGCCTACTGATAACTAAAAATTCTGCCGCCAGGACGGGTACCACGTTAATTTGATTCAGAGCAGAATTAGTTTAATTTGGTTCATGCGCAATCAGTTTATACGAATTTTGCTTTCCTAGTGATCATTTGCAATACATTCTCTGTCAGCTAATGTCAGTTCTTATGAAAGCAGATGATATTATCATTAAAATGACTATTGCATGCTAAACAGTAGGCTGCTCGTCCACCTTTCTACCTATCGTAATTTTAATGAGTTGATGAGTCAGTGAATGAACATTGGGCTATAATACCATATACTGTATCTTTTTTCAGTTTCCCCCGGATGTCTTTGGAAACTGAGTTTGGTTGACGCACACTAGTACGGGCCCAGTTTGAGGCTTACTTGAACTTCTATGCATCTCCTGGGGAGTGTGAAGTACTTTCGAACTGCACATACGTATTCCAAGAAGTCTCTAATATTTCTCCTGACATACCGAGGAATAAGGACAAGACTACGGCTGTTACTTTGGATACCGTAGATATTTTGAGTATTCGTTGAACTATTCAAAATAATGCGGGCCAAATTGTTTTTCAGCCAGCAAATGAAATGAAAAAATTGCAAAAGCTTGTTTTTGGTTTCCAATAAAATTGTGAAAATTGATTGTCCTAAGACAACTGTGTGAAACGTAGGCCAATTAAAAAACCAAAAACGGAACGGAAAAATCATAAAATGCGTAGAGTGAAATTACAGGAAATGGAAATCTGTTTCTTGTGGCTTATTAATTTCTTCCGTTTTATCCATTTTTTCCATACTTCTACTTATCGGTTATTGAACTGGCACTATGATTATTCTCAAGCTGGCGTAATGTATGTACACATATATAAGGTATATAGTAATAATTGAACCTTGTGCCGTAAAGACGGATCTGAGAACAGAACCGAATCAGTGACAGTTGCTTGAGTACAAGTTTCACGTTAGTTGAATGTGGAATATATAATGTTTCTTTACTTTTACTTGCTATTTTTGGTTGTTGCGTACGACCAACTCCCGCTCTTCCATCATACCTTGCACCTTCATGACTATATCCGGGATCGATAGAGGAAGACCTCTCTTCCTTCGTCTTCTATAATGTCAACCAATTGACTCACAATTGCCTTTTGTTGTAGTCTATTTAGTGAGAGGTGACATTTATTGTAAATATCTTTCCGTCTTATTATAGCGTTTTGCTAGCGACGGCAAATTTAAACGTAAGTAGCCATTGATAGAATGAAGAAAAGGTGTTACACGCAGATGAATTTTCAAACCCGGATATCACAATGCTACGTTTGGTGGCTGACCCAGTTCCGGGAGTAACATTCTCGGCAGTCTTGCGGACGACGTGTGCTTCAACCTTATCCTGATCTCTTTCTCTAACTATGTGGCTAGCACTGCAAAGTAATCGTCGATAAACTTTATAGCACCAAACACCCAGAATCTAGGGGAGTAGAAAAATTCTGACAACGAGTACAATATAGCGTAAGATAAGATAAACAAAAATAAAAATAGTATTCTCGCGCTCGATGACCCGATATTTTCACATGAAGTGGCATCATGAAGAGAAGGTGAATCTACATGGGTTTGACTCCATTTTCAACTAAGGTAAAGCTTTGTTTACATGCTGGTTATATTGTTCCACTTCTAATGTTGGTACTGGGCTGTAGTTAAAACTCGAGTGGAAAAAATGTCACCTTTTCTGGAGCCAGATGTGTACAACAGGAGAAAGTGCTTAGTTATTTCCACCAAGCAGTAACAAGTATTTACATTGGATGTTAATGAAAGTGACCTCAAACACAGTACCATGAACATCATCGAATTAAAAATTACTATATCTGCAGCTATATTGGTTAGTTAAACATATCATCTAAGTATAAGATATACGGCCATAAGCTGTTTACCAATGATTGCCGAAAGGTTGGCAGACGGCTGTCAACCAAAAGCGCTTTGCCTGGACAATTATCTCTCCAGATCTTGGCGTAAAGGAATACTACTGACACACCGCTTGTTAGGAGATGACTGAGTTCGCTTCGCCTGTGAACGAGATTCATAGACTGACTTGTTTAATTGTCTGTCAAGGTGTCCGCTATGCCGTTTCTCTTGGACTAAGAGAATACAAAACTTTTGGTCGTACACCGTCGTCTAGTACACCCACGCTATGGCAAGATCAGAGTACGGCAAAAACTGGATAGTTCAGATGGTTTTTATTTTTCAGCTTCCAAAATAGGTCAGCATGTTCTACGACGCTTCATCAGAAAATGACTCTGTAAGCCAGTTGCATATTTGCAATGGATAATCAGCATTGGTCATTGGATCCGGATGGAGCGGTGAACAACACTTCGTGGGTCAAGCTGCGGCAACCACCTAACTAAACTTAGGAATTAAGCGTGCAGGTACCAACTAGGAAAGAGTAGAATTGTGCCCACACTCAAAGGCCAAAAGAATCTATGATACGGAAATGGCTGCTTTTAGATGAAAGTTGGTCAACGATAGTCAGCTTGAACTCGCTGCCAAAATTCAAGCAAGTTGGACCAAGGATTTCATTACAGAACGATCTTTATGTGGGCAGTCACTGTAAAATTTAGCGAATTCAGATCTCCAGTAAGTTTTTTCAATAGCTAGATTGTGGGGGTGTAACTCTGCGTTTATTAATCAATTGTAATCTATTTCTAGATATAAACATCTCGTCAAGATGTTTATAAAGCTGGAGAAATAGACATTTAAGTTGAGATGCTCCGCCACTACGAACGAAAGTCAAGGTAGAACAGTATTAATTTCGTGCTGCATGAACTAGACACAACCGATTCACGGAGAATGGTTGGTTTAACAAACAGCTTGGAGGAATTCCTGTGAACTTCAGTGAGGTAAGTGACACGTATGCGAAATGGCGGAAACGTGGCAACATTGGACGTTGTAGGAATGGGCAATAATGAATCCTAGTGACAGGGGATTTTGCTAACAAACTATGGGAGTTACACATATGTTTCAGAGCTTCTTTCTACGTCAGAAGTATGAGGCGTGCACCAAGCAACATTTTCGTAGCCAAGTTAAAGTCTTGAGATTCAAGTTTTGTTCGGCTACCTAAGTCTCGTAGGACCAAGCCTGAAGGATGGACAGCCTGCCTGAGTATGCCTCTGGCGTTTGTGTATATACCTCTGAGATAGTCACTGATAACAAATCCGTGGAAAGAATGCACTTAAAGCAAAATTCTTAAAGAAATGAGCGATAGAACTGACAGTTTGTATTCGTAAACGGCTGACTAGAAAAGCATCCATTTAAGACACAGTGCTAGGGAAACGGGAATGTCCCATGGTTGGGTTTTCAGTGAACTAAACTAAGTTTAAGGACTGATTTTGATAAGCCTGTGGGAGATAAATCATTGAAATAATTAGAACCACCTTTAAGTCCACGTTGGTAAACCAAATAACCCAAGCAAGTTAAGTGAGTGGTTTTGAATACATTTATTTGGACAACTGGGTACGTTGTGTTCGTCACACCGCCCACGTACCAAATGTTGTCGTTTGTTATGCAATGCCTTGGTGGTTTTCTGAACTAAACTATAGTTCTGGTCTACGATAACAACAAGCTATTTTGAAATAATGGCATTCGTAACATTCTGAGAAACCAGAAGTTAAAAAATCGTACTGAATGAACCCAGAAGTTTCATTGAAATGAGCCTGATTGTTAAGTAGGATTTGTGAGGAAAAATCTTTTAAGTTACGTTCTGTGGCTCTACAATTGCATACGTTGGTTTTTTCGGACTATACTCATTGTATTATATAGATTTTCTATCCCACTTTAATGTATTTGCAATAGGTGTGACCCATACCGGAGAACTTTCTGCTATTACCATTTTTCAGAAATCAAACGATTCGACATCTTTACTGCTTTCACAAAACCGATTGAATTCACGTAGCATATCATGGAAACAAAAAGGCCGGATACCACCAGACCTACTAAAGTCATCTGCCTAAACAGGGGGTTTGGATTAGTTAAGAATTAATTTCAGAATATGAGAATACTAAAAATATGACAAGAATGAAAACGGGACATATGGGCACCTTAAAGTATTCGTATAAACAATAGAAATTTAGGGCTCAGCCATAAGAAACAAGGAAGTAAATTTCTTCTGTTGACCATCGCTATGACTTATTTCACGAAGTCGTGAAGTGGATAACGGATGATGGGCGATACCTTTGATCGCGATGGAAATGGGGTTCAGTTTTTCAAGGATTTCGATCGTTCATTTATCGGTTGGTAAGAGAATCTACCTAATTTTCTTCACTAGAAGTGCGAAAGCAATACGCTTTTAATGATTTAAACTGATCCTTTTGAAATTCATGGACTAAGTATTCGTGTGACTTTGATGGTTTTAAAAACTGAAAGCAAAAATGAACTTTGCCAAGCTTGTGCATGTAACATTACAGAACCGGAGGTTTAGAGCAGAATGTCTCCGACCACTAAATTCACACGGGTTCTTGCCATTACGGTTCTGAGAGTTGCAGTGAGGTTTACTACTGAACCTGTTCTCGACATCAAACACAGATGCCGAAAAGGGCTTTCTAACATTAGGCATCACTAGGGATTCGACAATAATGACGAGTCGGACGTCATGGAAGTGCTCACATATAGGCCTTGCCGACAGAAATGTGCACTGGGTTTGATTTAGAATCAGTCATTACTACAATCGGTCTTTCACTTAACGGAATCTCCATTTGATGACCGAAATTTTAATTTTGGAGCTGTAGTTAGTGGTTGTAAAATAAGTTCATGAGAATCGTGGTTCGCCTTTTGAATGTTGAGAAATTGGTTTGGCAACACCGTTTTCAAATCCAAAGAAGTAGAAACAAGAGTCTGTGAAAACGTTCAATTCTTGATAAAAATAGATGTGCATCTTTACTGATAACTGAGTAAAGATTAACAGTCTTTTCCTTGGACTTCAGTCCCTTGCATACCAAACACCAACTTCCAAATTTCGCAGGATATTCTTCCACTTGTGTACAACAAAGTGAATATTCACTGATGAGGAAAATCCAAAGTTTTGTAAACAGACAATACACTGGTGTGTGAATATTTCAAACTGCAAAAGTTAGCGGTAGACCGCGCTTATTCGTGGTTATTCGTTATTGTAACTTGAACAAACGAGGACACTGACAAAACAGCAAAAATGGTTTAAAATATCTCCCTAAATGAGAAAAGTTTAGATAAGGACGATGTATGCTTACGTGGTAGGACGGTTAGATCTCGATGCTAAGGATGTTCGGTCATTGTATTACTGCTCATAATAACAACCAAAAAGTAGCAACTTTATTACTTAGTTTTACTAGTAAGTTCTCGCACTGTATTTCCTCCAGGCGCGATTAAAATCAATCAAACAAACAGCGGTCCAGCCGGCTAATCTCAGTGGGAATTCACGATAATCCTACTTTTCGAAATTACCGATTCTATGGAAAATCAAGGAGAGGGAAAACTGGTTGTACGTAGTGGCTTAATGTAGAGCGATACCACAATCATATTGCCGCTTATAATGAACAAAACACGATTCCCAAAGTATGACAATAACAAGCCCCCGTTCAGGTTGGCGAGAGCGGAGTGAATTCTACAAGTGTGGAATTGGTTTCACAGCTTTAATTATTTTTGCTCTACACGCATGTGGTAAAATGGATAAATGAAAAATTAATTAGTGAGTTGGTCAAAAATAGTCTCCCAAGGGAGACAAAATCAGTTTCAGAATTGTCCCCGAAACATTTCACGAGAAACTATTTTCCTTCAATTTGTCCACCATTTAGGGAAAACATGGGTACTGATTGTATTACCTCCCGTGAAACTGTTGGTTGAAAAAATCTAGTAGGAACTAGGGACATATCTGGTCCTATAAATGTCCACTTGGACATGCGAAGCACTTCTTCAAGTATTTACCAGATAGTCTCAAATCGGAGCTTTCTTTCGTTTGGGTGATGATGGCTGTTATTGGTTCGTCATAATTACTAACCAGGTCCTAGTTCAATACAGATGCGGAAACTACTTACTGATTACGTCAGTTAATAATGTGGGCAAAAATGCTGCGTGAGTAAGTCGACGAATGCCGAGGGACCAAATTATTTGACGAAAGAATCAGTGGGTGAGCGCTGATCATCAAAGAAACATATCAGTTATTTGATTTCGATTAACAAATGAACTTTTCGTCTGCTCCACTTGGTTTTTCCCACTGGAGTATGTAGGAGAAACAGAATCGATTGCCAATTTTCGAGGCCATGCTAGAGCAGAGCTCTTTTCTCTCTTTTCTGCGTGTCAAAACACTACTCACCCTGACCTTATGGCGTTTGCTTAATTATTATGAAAGTGGTAGCTCAGGTTACTGCTACGCAAATTGTTGTATATTAACTACAAACAGTGGCAAAAGAGAAATTATTGAACTAATGAACGTCAGCCGTTATACATCCGCTGTTCAACTTGGATCCAAGTGGCAGTCTTGGTAGGTACCGGTGACTTCTCCGAATTTGTTCTACTTCTAACGTAATGAAGCAGGCTATGGCTGCACAGTTCTGGAAGCAGCTGATGTGGTCTTTGAGGGTCCTTTACAAATAATTTCCTTCTGGCTTTTGAATGCTGGGCCCAAATGAGGGTCAGTTTGTTTTCCACGGACGATATTTTTGTCGACTTCAAATGGAGATTTGACAGAGTACATCACCGGCGGCTGTTAGGCAAACTCAGGGACTTCGGAATCAACAGCACATTTTCTACTGGACTGAGAAAACCCTTACTGCCAGTATTTTGTCTGTAACAGTCTAGAAGACTAAAAATGGTATCATTCGTCGGTCAATTTTTGGTATTTCTGGCCCAAACAGTCGATTTAACAGCACTGTTCCAATCACCCTTCTTGGTTTGTGTGTATACTTCTAACCTGTGGTCAGTCAGCAGGTCCACCGCTAACCAGTAAATTCAGAAGTGTCACGGCATGTTGATTAACTGGGCTTCATTCTTGGAGCCACCAGTCAAGAAATTCAACTGTGCTTAACCAAAGACGGTGTGCGAAATTTTTGCATGTGAATAAAATACTTCTAGAGTATGTTTACAACCATTCCATGTCCGAAAGTGGTTCCGACGTTGCGGCTTTGGTAACCATGGAAACTCAGGAAAAGACAGACGAAGAATGCATTGTAGCAAGGAACATTCTTGGGGATATTCGTCGTCCATTTTGCCCCTTGTCTCCCCAAACATTCAAATTGTTGTGGCTCTGGGATGCATGTCCGCCACAAGAATGCACTTGATCAAATGTCTTTTCCATGGCCGTTGATCAGAATGCGCAATTTGTTGTGCGTCAAGTTTTACGCTGCACAACCATTTAGGGGACATAGTAGGATCAACTGCGGAGTTCAGCTTTGAATCTTGCATTTTTTCTGACACCGCAGCAATTACAGCCGCCCCAGGTAGGTAATTCATGGGAATATAAGATCACAGCTTTATACAATGTTTCTGGTCCGCGAATGCGACAGAACACGAGGTCACTGCCTTGCAAAACAGAGAATCAGCTCTACACATTTACAACTTGTCTGCCGCTCGTTTAGGAGGGTGGCGTCCTTCACTAACTCACTTCCTTATCTGTTAGGGGAAAACAGTCCCCAGAACGTGTTTAAGAGCTGCCTCCATGAGCATCTGACAGGGCCATACCAAATAGTGATCTTGTAGAGTAGGTGTTACTAGAGTACATGCCGATGGGGTTGATATGGGACTTCGCCATGCACTCCTCTATTCCGAAAAATAAACGGTTGGAAAAATTTGAAAGTTCTAAAAAATCCACGCTTGTTGGAAGTTTTCACCAATGTAAGCAGTAACTTGCATAAAATAAGTGTAGTACATATTTGTTTCTACAAAGAGTACATCTAAGAACTTCTAAAGCAAATCCTAGATCACAGAACAATTAACACAACGCGTTCTTGTGTATTCAGTTTACGCATGCAACACCACAAATCCCTTCCGCACCTATATTTTTATCTGACTAACTCAATCCATTCTAAAGTGTCAAAATATGTGAAAGCATGTGTAGTAATTAGAAAGTGGTTATTTTAGTTTAAAAATATATTTGTGATAACCGTATTTCCTAAAACATCCTTGTAATGATTCAGTAGTGACTTACAGTTTGACTGATTTGGAATCTGCTTCACGAATGAATGAAGAAAAGTTAAGGGTTCTTATGCATATTGAGAAGGGGACACTTTCTGCTTCATAATTTAAGGCAAAATTTCACCACCCGCTGTTTTCAGAACCGTCAAAAATACTCAAAAATAATTTTGCAATTGTGAAATTAACTCTATAAAGTTGACTCTTATTGGAAATGTTGCCTCTTTTCAACTGAAAAAATAGTTGCCGTATCGTTGTATTATCACAGGGAAAATAGGTGAGTAATTTTTCTACCAGAATTCGTAATTGTATTTTTTACGCGGAAGTTGTGGTTTTGTTTATTGCTTTCAAAAATTCTGCGCAAATGAATTTGTGCTGGTAAGATTGCATATATATTTGCTAGTCCTGATTGACCCAACACCTTCGTTTTCAAAGGATTCTGGACACAGTCTGCGGACACAAAGTTGGTATCATAAGAAAATCCATCGTAAAATGCGGTGCACCATGCAGTAGGAGAATTTACGCCAAATTGTCATAGAAATCCCGAATTCCACTGAAATTTTCCGCCAATCAAACTGAAGCTTTCGTGCATAACTTTAATTGGTTCAAATATTTTCGATGGGCGTCTAATTATTTTTATTTAAACTAAACCAGAATTTCAACAAAAATAGAATACCACTCGTTACCGGTTGAATTTTTACTTTGTCCATTTCGTGTACTTGCCTTATTAAAATTTACTAGTAATTCATGATTTTACCAGGAGAAATAGCTTTGAGTAAATATACTAGTTAATTACACTGCGAAATAAGAAAAGACTCTTTGATAATACAGATTCCATCATATTCTAGAACAATCAATGCATTAGGTTCAGACCAATTAGCAGAGGTAGTAACCTTACACGATCGTGCTCGTATTTTGATTGCTAAATCGCTTGACCGGATAATGGTTTGGCTAAAAACCATTAAATTACGCTATAGAAACGCGGAAGCATTTCTAGTTTGTATGCATATATATATATATATACATATATATGTGTATGAATCTACGAGTAAGTAGTCCCTAACTATCGAACACACGTATCTAGCTCAATTTATTCTCTTATAATAAAGATCGCAGGAAGATAAGTAATATTTGGAGCGAAAAACTGCTTGGTAGCCAGCTTAGTACAGTTGTTCATAGGATGAGTTTGAATACTACTTATAAATACACCGACGTCTGAAATATACTTCACACCAATGTTTCTATCTTTTGGAAGTGTTTTCGGGAGTATTAATTTCGAGTTATTTTGAAGTACTAACAAAAAGTCTGTTTACATACTGACGGCTTTTGTATTTCTGTCTTTTGTCACAGATGTATTTTAGTACCATATAATGAGGAAAATTTTACTGACATAATGTTAGCTAAACCGCTGACTGATGAACAGATATCTCATCGATGGCGTAAATGTTTTAAACTGGTACGTGGCGATAGATCCATATATAAAAGCGAATTTATCTATCCACTTTATGACCACCTGGCAAGATGCAACTGCTCAAGTAACAAAACTTAAAGCCCTTGCCGAACTGCCCTCGGCTTTGGGTTAATGCCGTAGTAAAAAGATATTTCACATTCTGAACTCGACAAACACATTGCGAACATAAACCAGTTGTTGTTGTCGTTCAGATGAGTGAGAAATACCTGCGACTTAAATGTGTATAAAAAAACTAGTGTGCACTCGCGCGTTCAAATATAATTTCATTTTTAATGATTGCAAATGGTATGGGATTCCTTTTATTCTCAACATCACACCAAAAATTAAGAAATCCGTTAAACTGATATCAGGAGGCACTCAGATATAAATGTAATTTTGGACAATTCGCTTATGCAATTAGGTCATTACTGAACTGATTCTAGTAGAATTTTCCATGTTTCACATTATTCCACTTAGACGACGACATTTGTGCTAGTTGGGTTTGTTACTTCTCAAATCCAGGTAACAAAAATGACTCCCACAAGGCTCTAAGTGAAACAGATGAGGAACAGTTCTAAAAGATTTTATGATCAAATTAAAAGCATAGGTGAACAAAATTAAAAATTTAAACCTTCGTCTATATATAAACTGAAAAGCAGATTTTCTCAAATGGATTACATTTCCAAACTGTGGGCTCACTTTTATTATGGCAAATATCACTACTCTATTAGTGATTCACGTAGGGGTTAATTAGGGATTTATAAAAATTTTGGTAGATCGAAAAGATCCAGCCTCTATTCTCATTTCTAAACTAAAAGCAATAGAAGTCGTTTACAAATAAACAGAAGCATTTCCTACAGTTTTAATGTATCTGAAAGTTATTAGGATACGGAATTTTTTATCAACTCGCCAGGACTCGTTATAATTCATTTTGCTTTGTGCAGGACAATAACGAAATTAACGTGGCAATCAGCCGAATGTCGTTTACAAATTCCGTAAAGTTGTCCCATGCAACAATTTTGCAACCTTCTGGGAACCTATTCGGGTCCGTTTACAAATGCCATATTTAATGCCTCAAGGACTGGTTATAAATATGCAACGATTAGGAGTTATTCGATTTCAAAGCATCCCTAGTGGGAAGGCATAAACTGCCCTAAGCTTTTGAGGATTCCATTTGAGACAAATCATATAAATTCAGTGGGCTGTCGGTTGTAAATATAACACGACCACTGAGCCAACCTTGCATTAAACGACGGACCAAAAAAATAAAAGACAGAATACGAAAGAATTCGCTATTTCTTTTACCTTGTGCTAAACTTCTATTTTCCCTGCTAAAGCAAATATATTCGAATATATTCTCGATGGATGTTTTCAGATTAAGCACAACAGAGTATGACAACTAAGATGCTTCTGTGTTTTGCGCATTTCTGATTGCCCAATGAATTTGTTGGGTCGGTGGGAAAATGAGAAAACAGTGCGAGAAACAAATAGAATAAAATGGAAACCTGTGTTAATCAAACAACACCTGTTAGCAATTCCGAACTGTTTTACCGGCAGCTGTACACTGGTAGTCATCGTTAATCCCTGGCAAGACAATAGCCGGTAGCTCAATCCCCTGTGTGAAAAATTCCAAACGAGCGACATCCAAAAGCCTTAGTCAGATGCTAATCAAATAATCTGATCCGCAAAAAAAAATTTTTTTCAAAATTTTGGGCCCTGACGATCACTTCGGATTAGACGCAGAAACTCTCCAAGGAACTGGGGACTGGGCCATTAGAAGCCAATTTGCTTCGGTCACTTATTCTTCCACCTTTTTCGACTGAGTTCCGAATCAGATCAAACCTAGTTTGGAAGGTCAAGGAGGCCATTTTATCAATCCAACACCTTTTAATCATTTTTATGTGCTTGGATTGAGCTAGGCCATGCTGTATAGTTCTTCGTATTATGAATGTTCGCAAATCGTCGTATCACGTCAAGGTGAGGTCTGATTTTGACGAAAACCGGTCACCCTGTATCGCAAAAACAGCCGTTGGATATGGCATTCAAGCCCCTGGCTCTTTTTAATGAGAGGTGTTCAGATGACTTAGCCATCCCCGGTTTCATGCTCGTGCAGGATCTGCATTTCACAGTAATGTGTGCCAGAAAAATTCACTTCTCCGTATACAAACAGCCGAAGACGAGTTCATGCTTATTGTGATGTTTCATTCGTGCTCAGTATGAAAATTGGTGTTAATCAGGATTGCCCCGTTTCGCTTTTTCTTTTCATCTTTTCACTGAAATGCTTGCAAAGTTGTCCTCTCTTCAATTGGCAACTGCGGGTTAACTTTCTGACAGACAGGAAACTGTCTTATTTGGAGTACATGGACAACGTATTACTTCTAGTGAAGAGAATATTATCTTTTTGTTTGGATTTTCAATGCAGACCATCATCTTCTTTTGAAAGACCACAAACCGGTGTCTTGAGAAACAAAACCTCCGCCAAAGTGTCTGGTTCAATTGAACGTGTTATTCGTAGCGGCAGAGTATTTCGCACGGGCACATTAACTGGAAGATCAGGAACCACTGCTGTTACCCGTGGACGTTCGGTAAGAACTTGAGCATGATGAGGTCCTTAATGAATGTTTTTGAGTGGAAATTGCTCCCAGGTTGTCAAAAGTTCTTTGGGTCGTTGGCTGCAAGTATTCTGTTTAAATACCAAAGTGTAGATAGGGGACAATGGGTTAAAATATGTGTAGTTGTGGAATCCTTTAAACGAAGTATACATCGATATTAGAATTTCAAAACATAACCAAGAAACTTTTGATTAACAAAAGCTGAATTTTCTGAAGAGAAATCTATTAGGAACACCAATTTCGTAAGATAAATTAGCTATTACATAAAGTTAGGATATAACGATTCTCCTTAGTAACGATTTCGATCCGAGTTATTTGTATCTGAGAAAATTCCAAGGTATCTCCAGATTTCAGGATGGGTGGTGATGAGTGGAAATTTTTTAAATGAAAGATTGATTCAGGTTGCCTAATATGTCTATCATATCTTATTCCCACGGAGGTTAGTTTATCGCATTAGTTACAAATGGCAATCAATGAAAATCGGCGATGGTTGTTACGGATAAACTATTAGTTGACCGAAAAATTTGTGGTTGTTGGCAATTTGTAGACTTTTAACCATGAAACCCCGAAAATCATTAAAACAAATTTTGGCCTACCTAAATAAGATTTGCGTTTCCAATCCCCTTTATTTGGAGCTCTCATCTAACAGATGGATAAATTACAGGAGACGTGACGATGAGCACAGAAATGTATGCTTGGATTGCATTTCTGTAATTGAATTAGGCAATCAAGAGGAGTAGATGTTTTCGGAAAGGCACATGAGAACTTTCAATACGGTGGCCCATAAAAGTTCCCTTTGGGTCTGTTATAACTTTGCGCCCGTTTACGCATTGTAGGTCGCTGCAGATATTTGAGATGGCACTTTTATGGTGGAGAAAGTATCTCAACTTAACGCACACGAAAGAAAAACTAACTGTGCAATTATAAAACGGCCTGCAGAGAGCGTATATTATGAAAAGGCACCGGATGATCGGGTTAACTGCTGAGTTGAAGAGCAGCAAGCTAGTCGCCTGAAGAAATCATCTAAGGCTGTCGTGCGGGGCCAGTTATGGTACAAGAACAATATACGCCTCACCGTGGCCGACGCTGGCCATTTCCGGTGAGGCGACAGCTTTTGTGAATCCTGGAAAATGTAGTGAAAAGCTAGTTCTTTCACGGAGGGTAACAAGCTCGATAACACTAAGCCAGTTTTAACAGTTTTCTGTTTTCGGTCAGCTGGGGATGTTGCAGGGAGATCCGAAAATGTTAACTGTGACGCATCTCCAGTTAGACCCCTGAATCGGGATCTTTGAGATGTCCGCTCTCAAACGACAGTTGGAGATTCTAGACGATATGGCCTAGTCGGTGACGCCCTTGGATCCATAATCTTTCTCCCATGTAGCTTTAATCCTAAAACCTTTCATTATTTTTCATTCTCTTTTTCTCTTTCTTTGAATATACGGTGTCGTGAGGTGGCAATCAAACTCAGAGCACTTTCATGCAAGGTTATCGGTTATAAATTTGCTGTAAATTCATGATTTGTCCTTAAGGTAAATGCCGAGGACGAGCGGCCTCAAGCATGACTAATCAAGCACATAAGTGCCAACGTGACACTTCATAGAATATTCACAGAAATTGCTTCTAAGACCTCTTGTCTGCATTAGCACTTGTAATTAATGTTTTTCACAACAAAAGTTATCAGCATGCCCAAAGGATAAATTAGAGCGTAAACATAGTATGCGGTTGAAAGTGCACAGGTTCAATCTATGACTAAGCGAGGTGAGGACTCACGTAAGAAATTACCCCATTTCCAGCGAATATAAAAGATTTCGTCCTTAGATGGGCATATTTAACGTAAGTACTTGTAGCTTTTATACTGGAAACACTAGAACTTGTTTCTCCCTATCAGCACTAAGTTATTAAAAAAATGTGAATCGTTGAGGAATAATGAACAGTAGGTATTGCCGACAGCTATTACACTGATTAGAACGGGAAGAAGGTAATCTGGTTCGGATGAGATGACTAATTATTTTGCTAGCTATTTCATTCATTTAGTAGGAAGTCATTTGGAAAATAAGGCAGAGAACTTCATACAAAAATTCCATTGGATTATTTCTAATAATGCACACAAGTAGAATGTTGGAAGTTGCTGTCATTGCACCGTCAGCGATAGAGATTTTCAAGTTGATCAGTCGTGTAGAAACACCTAAGCCTGCTGCATCAGATGGGGTTTTTACTGTTCTCCTTCCTTAGTAAAGCTGAACAAAGTCCAATTTCGGTGTGAGCTTACATTTCGGGCTTCAAGTGAAAAGCGGACAAATCCATATTCCCACTTGGGCCAAACAGATGAGCGTCGTTAGTTATCTTTATCGAGGATTAAGCGGTTGGATATTGTTCGCTCGATTTTGGAAGGTGAACGTTCATATCGGATGATGAACAGTTTCGTTTAAAATATAATATAGTTTTCGCGTTGAAATGCATACGTTTTATGTTTTTCGACCGGTCTTATCACACCACATATTTGCCAATCACATGAATAATCCGTGTTCCTTTTGAAACTGTGTTCGGTTTTTACCAGTTTAGGGTACATATTACATCGTACCATTCAAAAACATTCGACAGAGCAATAAATGGTCAAGTATGTTCGATGTATGTTTTCCATGAAAGCCAACCAGAAGTTCGCAGTACCCAATTCGCCTCCCATGAACCTTCCAGTGCGTCTTAACCCATGTCGTTTTGTCCACGATTTTCTCTTTTTTAAGTTTAAAGTGAACGGGAAATCAAAGTCACAATGTAGTTCCACTCAGGTATAGTTGACAGTGTTGCCAAGGCCTTTATAATGGGTGATCAAAAGCGAAGCAAAACATGCAGTGATTAGTAGTCACGGATAACATGATGACAATTGGTTTTTCAGTTCTTCACTTATCAAAGATAGATTAGTTTTCAGTAGTGGGAGGTTTGCTTTCATTTCCGGAGTGATTGGTCGAGGAGATCCACGTCCAACTTCGCTGGCCAAAAATCATGGACATTTTGTTATCATAACCATCATCGTTCGGCGTTAAACAGCAATGCAAACCTTACTGACTACCACCTTTCCCCAGAACTACTTGTTTCTATAAAAATAATGAATATGCAAGGTGAACAGGGATTGAATCTACATAGGCGGGGAAAGATAAGAATGCCAGTGTAGCCAACACAAGGAACCCACTGTACAAGTTCTGCCTACTTCGAATAGAGACGAAACAGGAGCGAAACGCATGATCAAGTTCAGTGTGAACAATCTGACCAGATGTACAGATTGGTCTCTCAAATTGAAATGGTTCCAAGGATTTTCGGAATCTGATACGCTTTGGATGGCATTATAAAATTATTAAGTTTTTGCTTGGTTTTACAGACTGCCATATGTCCGGGAGGTGATGGAGAGTTTATTCATGTGGCACGGCTAAATTTGATCAAATATGCCAAAAGACCGGAGATTGCAAAATGCCTTTTTGAGTATCTGTACTACGTGGCAGATGATATGAAGAGCGCTTTGAATTTGAGCAATCTCGTTGCACAAAAACAAGAAATTCAGGAAGACTCTGTCTCAAAAGAACCTAAAGACCACAGAATGATGCTCAATAGACCAGATCCCTGGTGGAAACTTAATAGGGCCAAATGCTTTCTGAGGTAAGTCGCTGTTAATTCTTTTATGCTGACACTAAGACATCCGCAGTCATGGTATATCCGCATTAAATTACATAGATCAGTTTATCAACTCCAAGAAAATTTAGAACAGCCTTTCTATAATTTTCCTGTTTTTATAACGCTTTTCAGTGCTGCTTTTCGTCCACTTCTCTTCTGTGTAGACGAAGCCCTTAGGTAAAAATTAAAGGCAGAGTACATTAGTACAGGCTTTAGGGTTATAAAAGCTAAATTGAACTGAACTAGTGTGAGCAAAACGAAGGCCATTAAGACAACAGTAGATAACTGCTACCTAAAGTGTTTAATAGAACAACGTAGTGCAATGCGCTTTCTTGAAAATGCATGGGGAAGTTTCTCAGACAGAATGAAGGGCCGGATTATGGTAATCAAAAATACACCTCGTAATGTTTCATATTGTTGTTTTCAAATACCCGGTAGTAGGAAGGAACGACCCTTATAAGTAGATGGAAGACCACGCTTTCATATGAACTGGGTGTGGATTTCTGAAAATCTGTTTGCAAATTTAAAAGGATAGAAGATGCAAAATATTTCAAACAGATGTTAGTTTAGTGAAGCTCCAGTGATCAGTCGAGCCTCAGCATCACGCGACATTGACCAGAGATCTTTATTAACTGGATGTTCGGTTGGCTACACTTCGAACGCTTTCGTTCATCCCGGGTTCGCATCTCATTTCGGGTGCAGTAATTAATCACTGCTGACGATTCCATGCAAGGATGGAACTAGTGTATAGTCCATTCACTAGTTGTTATTTCACCGTGGATCCTTCGCAAGTCTAATTACCATGAGAAAGTCAGAAATTACTACACGTCTGGTGTATAACGATACTCCGTCACCCGACTTGAATAAATCACCAACATTGCAGATAATATGGAACAAAACACCCTAGTGCGCAAACAAATGCGAAAGTGATAACAAAAGACGGTGTTTCGGTGCAGCATCCGAATCAAGAATATCGCGGTAGTGAGCAACGAATGTTGAGACTGGTGCACACAAAGACGCACAAAAAAGAATGACCCAATTAAATCGTAGAGAAAAGTTGTTCGTCGTGCAGTAGCATTGCACAATTCGCCACTAATCCACCACGAAATCGCAGTACGGCTGTCACACCTTCCTTAGGATTAACCGGTAGGACTGGACTGCTACGTGTCACCTGCTCGCAGCAGTGCAAAAGTTTAATGAATAAATGCTGCATCATGTTATGAAGTTTAGCGAACCACTAAGAGCCTACCTGGCTGTGTGATAGTTGACTTGTTTGAATCGCCATCTTTTGTCCAGGAGTTCCGTCTCAATTCCAGTACGGTGCCAAATACTTTGGTAGTGCCAAACATTGGTGAAACAGAAGTGTAGTGTTCCCATGGTTTGTTGATGTTGAGCTGAGCAGGAATGTCATAGGGTAAATAACTTCGCCTATCACATCACATATATATATATATATAACAAAATTATTATTCTATCACATCCAGAAATAGGTTTCTCAGAGAGAGTTACGTAAGAATACGAAGAAGCATTCAATATGCCAACTGATTTGAGCTTTTTTGAAATCTTATATGGCAAAACTGACGTGCGACCCTCTACCAAGGTATCCCGTTCAACCTAATGTCCGAATCGTCGTCATTCGGACCTGATTTATGTCTGTTTTCGGATAGGACAACTGTGCGTTTCTGGTAAATCCTAACAACTCATAATAGCTGCGTCGGGTCACATATTCTACTAGATTTGGTGCCACATGGTGAATTGCAGGTAACTCATATTAATCCTCATAAAACAGGAGGACAAATGTCAAAGAAATGGTTTATGAAAGCAATGATGGAAACCGGAAGAAAGACCTTCAACATTAATAAATGATTGAATTTCCCCTACGGGAAACTCCAGTGCAATATCGAAACTCTGTATGGTCAAGGACTGAGAAAGCAGAAGAAAGCAGCTGTCATGTGTGATTACAGTGCTCATTATTATTAATCAGCAGCAAATTGCTATGTGCACAAAGGGCCAGTTGGATGACCACTAGTACTGACACCTTCAGAAAATAACACTCCTTCATTGTCACAACTTTCTCTCATGGAGAAACGTTATTTGTACCTTTTCTTTTTGACTATCCTTTATAAGAGTTTCTTTTTTAGCTTTTGCTGGGTTACATCATGTGAACTTGTTCACGACAAACGGCTTATTTGTCGACTAAATAAGTTTGCTAAGATCCACTATATAGGGAGCGGATCATTCAAGTTAGCAGTTAGATGGAAATGAATAAGTTTTCACCCCAGATCCACAAAAACCGCACGGTTTGAAAAATAAAGGCGTTTTGTTTTTGTAAGTAGGATTGACATACTCAACCGCCCTTACTCAAGATAATTTCTCCCGCTTTCGTCAAATTTCACTTAGTGGGAAATTTTAAAACCCTAGTTTCGCCGTCGACAGACCCGAATTTCCACTGAAATATTAGTGGGAAAAGAAAAAAATGTTGAAGTAACGATTGCAATGAACCTGGACACTGCTTATTTAATAAAGAACCAAGATAAAAGAAAAGCTGCATGTCGCATTTTGGAATACTTGTTTGTAGCTTTGGTAAGCTTTTTTCGAAGTTGCTGGCAAGCATTGTTATCGGCTGACTATTCAACACCAATACAGTACTTGCACAAATAGTGATAAATCAACCTTAGCAATCGCAATATACCAACGACAAACAGGATAGGAATTAAAATAAGGTTCGCTTTTAGGACAGTCAAACTACTAGGTAACCAAAATAAAAACAACACATAGGGAAACAACGTGAAATAGACAAAAATATAATATCAACACAGCCAGAGTAACGAATCTTAAAAAGGATGCAATGCTTTACTTGATAATCAGAAGGGGAGCCGAGTGAGAGAGGCTATCATAGGTGACGGATTTCCAGCTTGCCATGTACACATCCAGATACTGAATTGTCGTCTGGTTGGTCACCGGTGGTCTGAGGATCATCGGTCACCTTAGACCATATCAGCGTAAAGGCACCATCGCATCGCTGTTTGCAGTTGAATGACTTTTTATATACAGACAGCTATTTCAATAGCTCTGAAAAACACCACTGACTAATAACGGAATTCGTCAAAACTTTAAGAAGCACTCATGCCGCACGGGTGAATTTTGGTAAAGTTTTTCAGGCTATAATTAAGTTGCTACTCTATCGTCGAAATGCTAAAGTAAGCACATACATTCCGAGAGCATAATATCATATAGAAGCATTTTAGTTTCAAGGTTATTTTAATGACCAATTTCCAGCATGTCATTGCAAAAATAAAGATTGCGAAAACTAGTAATATCGGTTGTTAAAGGTCGTGTCTATGAAAAATTTGTCAGGCAGATTTACTAAAGAGATCACGATTAAATATACATATATATATGTAATATTTACATCGATATAAATATAACTAAGCCGAAATATCCTTTTCCGATCACTGATGGTAACTCCACTGCTAGTAAGGACACTTTTACAAATTAAGGGCCAGCGTCAATGATAAAATATTGGTAGACATAATAATTTTAATGCCATTCCATTAATCTGACTGGTTGGTGAAATCGAAGTTGGTACTGTCCATATGTGTGTGCGATCACATCGCGTCCATTGCGGCTAAACATTTGAGAATATTGTCCGAGAAGATCGTGTGACTATAAATCTTAAGCGTTAATTCTATCTGTACTCGGGTCGTCCAACTCTACCAAGTCATCCATACTGTGGCTTTGTACCATATTACTGTGCCTTCAAATATAAATTCTATTCATAGTGGAAATTGACAGTTGATGTTGATTTATTTTTGATTCTTCCAAACCTTTTTTTTCGATTCTTAGACTCGGTCTACTTCATGAAGCGGAGTCTGAGTGTAACGAGGCCATTCGGCTGCAGCCACACATCGATATTTTCGTCCTCCTCGGACTGATCGCTTTACGTTCTGATCAACCTCTACGGGCCATAAAGGTTTACGATGATGGGCTGAAATATTTTCCGAATGATATTGAGCTTATGACGTGCAAAGCGCAGATTTATGAGGTAAGAGTTATTGGCCTGTATAGTTGTAAACGTGAAGTTAGGAACTCAGAAACACGGGGCAGTCCGTTGCCCGTTCAAAATGAATATTTGTTGAGAAGAAATATTTTTGATTGCTTTTCCATTTTTTTCGTATCAGGTGGGTTGAGACTCAATGATAAGATCAGTGAACAGTAGTTTATCCTCATGTATTTTCGCGATGTCAAACCTTTAGATATAAACTCCGAAGTACTGTAAGGTGCTATTCTTTGCCTTATCCATCTTCCAAATACGTCAACAGATTACTAACTAGTTCCTAGCAGCATTTTATTATTTACTTCGATATTGTTGCCATTTGTCGGACCATGTGTGAAAACGAAGCCTGTCCTAGCAACCGGCCTTCCATTTGAGTTTCTGTTATTCCTTCCGGTTTCATCCGGTTTTGCAACAATTAATCTTCCACCAATGCGCTCCACCTTTGACAAACGCCTACTCAGAACAGAAAAGTGAACTAATTGTGATAAAATAGCGCATACAAAGTGTTAATTTGCAGAACTACCTAGATGAGGAGGGATTTCGAATGCAACTGTGATTCTGAGCCACATCACTCAATTTGGCTAACGATTGTTTGTCACTTTCCGCATATTCAAGAAAGCAACCTTCCACCATTTGTTCCTCTGTTGATTCACTTTAATCTTCCTCCCACCCGATTCCATCACATTCTTTGGATTTTGCAATCGGCCGTGCTGGTGCTAGTGTCACAGGAATAAGTCCTGTTGTAGTTCTGTCGTGTTTTGCCTCAGACAGCATTCAAATCTCGCCGAACTGGCCTCGACCGACTAATACACTGCTTTGTCCCCTTCAAACTGGCCACTTTCGTTGTACGATAACTGATGCGTGTAAGTCAAAAGGGGTGTCTAACCGGTTTACTGGAAGTCCTAGCCATCGATGTGCGCTGAATCCAAGAAACTCGCATTCAAAACTCTAGCTCTATTGTCCGACTGACATCTCATCTAATCCTTCTCTGAAGATTCATCTATGTCTTTCTGGGGACCATCAGCATGAGGCTTACGGTGGTTCTAGTGTTGGTGTGGCTCCCAGTGAGAGGCCTGAGGCTCCACTGCTTGACTGGGACCCAACCAATACATGGCTGCGGCCAATAAGAACAAGAGATTCTTACATAGTGAAAAATATTCGCCCCGATAAGCGCAACTTGTTTGTTGTCTCACCATGTGCGCCAACATTTTGAAGCCCAGATGCAGTCAAGGATACTTTCTATCGAAAGTTGCACGATATCTTGCGCACAGCAAGGAAAGTGCCACCGTGATTTCGACAGTGCACTATATTAATAGAATGGGTCGGCTGGGTTGGCTGTCCTCGAATAATGCACTCCCCGGTGGTTCCTTTTGCCTCCATTCCTGTCGCTCTGAAAACGAGGAAGGTTTGTTGGCTCTGTGCTCAGACCATCAACTGTTTCTTGCCACTGCAAACTTCAGGTGTTCCAATCACCAGTACACCATCTGGTGTTTGCCCCCTTTTAGTCAGAAGTGGACCTAAATCGATCACATCACTAACAGCTACAAATGCTGAGGCTGTTTACAAAACTGCCGGTCGTACTGGAGCATCTCCTCCCGTCTCGACTCCGACCCCTCGTTAGTATGCACGAAGCTATCCATATAATTCAAAGCCCTCAAAAGGCATGGTGCAGTGTTGATTAGATTGCAATCAATTATCAGATGCGACTCACTTATCAGTCTTTCGGAGAGAACTGGATGGAAAACTGGAATTGCCCTCACCTCAAAATATCAATGAGCACTGGTCGCTTATCAAGGGGCCTTGCATTCTCCTAGCTTAGTTAGTTATACTTATACCCGTTGCATGTAACACCGTGGATTTCTGCTGAGTCTTTGCGTCTTTTAGTGGACGCCAGTCTATCCCAGCTGATAAC
>LUCM01011120.1:78167-106202 GCA_008360955.1 Fasciolopsis buskii | reverse complement strand
CGAGACTTGGCCTATCCACTTTGACGATGCCCAGAGACTTTCTGTTTTCGACCACCGATGTCTTCGAAGCATTTCTCATGTATGGTGGGAACATTGTTAGAGGAATGACAAGATGCTTCATCGTGTGTTGGGTGCAGCCAGTCGTACTCTGATTGAGATAATCTCTCTAGGTCTCTTTCGTTGGCTTGGGTACGTATTGCGTATGCCTGCCCATCGTCTATCTTTTCGTGTTATTTTTGCGCGTGCTGGGAACGGTTGGCGGAATCGACGTGACGGTCAGTCCATGACTTAGCATAGATGTATGAAGAAGTTAGCTACGGCGTCGTCCTCACTTGGTACTCTCTGCCTTCCTGGTTGTGGGTACAAAAATGACGATTATTGTTCGCTGGAGAGGCTCGCATATATGAGTCGGAACCAAAGTCACTGGTGCAAATGTTGCGAGGCCTGTCCATAGAAGTCATACTCTTTAAACAACTCGAAAACAACCAAAAAATGTTTAGATTGAAAATACAAAGCAGTTGCTTTGTTATGGTTGATTATTTTTCCCTCTGTTTGTCCCCCTTCCGCGGTTCCTTTTACATGGTTTGTTGGCACCATGTTTTTCTTTAAGCCGGTGCATTATATATATATATATATATCTGTTTGAACTGGTTTGAAGTTAGCTTATATAAATATCGCAGGTGGGACCTTTCGAGTTATGTCCATCTATCCGGTCAATCTTTATTCTACATGACAAGGTTTATTTCTTCCGGATTATTTAGTGACCATTGTTAATAAAACTTTCGAATTCGCAATTTTGCGAGGAATAATCAAAGACTATTATTCCAAATGGGACTGTCTGGGTACCACAAAGTAAAACAGAATACTGTTTTCCTTTATGAATACCGGTGTTTCTTTCAACATTTTGGCGCCGTGCATTTGCCGTATCTATGGATTCAATGAAAGACTACCTTCAAATTTTTCACCGTGGCTTTTAGGTTATTTTTCGTAGGTATTTCACAATACAGAATTATTCATCCATTAACTCATGTGCCTAACATTCTTTTGAGTCTGAGAATTTCGCACACCTCATCAAAGTGTCATTCTCATATTCTCACATGTTCGATGTTTCTCTCCCTATCCCTTTTAGTGCTTAACTATGAGAATTCTGCGTTCCCTTATTTAGCACATTACCCAAAAAAACGGAAGCCGTGTCTCTACCGGCTGTCTTAGCAACCCATCATGATAAACTAAACTATTAATTTCACAAGTTAAACTGGTGCACGAAACTTTTATTGTTGAATTACAGACGTGAATGCAAAGATTTACACAGTATAACAAATCACACTTCGGTCTGCCAGTTTGCAGCTTAACAACTGTGAAACTGGAGTCAAATTACTTATGGCTACATACTGAACTGTGTTTATGAAGAGAGAATTTCTGATGGTCACTTATTTCACTGTGAATGATATAATGTTAATAACACACAGCGTTGTTGGTAGATGTAATGCGCCAAAGTTTCGACTACCATGGGTAGACTTTCTCAATGCAAGTTTTACATCACTTGGTCCTGCTATTTATTTTACTTCATTAAAAGTATTAGCACACAGTAAATTAATCACTTTTGTAATTGTAACTTTACTGTGATACTGCTTGCAAAAGTTCAAAATTAAGTCAAAAGATTTTATGGTTTTCACTGAATCATAATAGAGTTCAAGCTACTTTATATACAGTACTCATTTTGGCAAAAGGTTCAATTGAGGCGCTTCGTCGGCTTGCCGGGATGCGTGCAAATAGAGGAAAGTCTCATGAATACTCGTTCCAAATAGGCAGGTTAATTAACAAAAATAGTAGAGTGTATCGGAATGCGACACTATGATAAAACATCATGCAATTCAGTTCAATTTCCGCAGCCATTAATCTCGCATCGATGTTCTGCAAAAGGAAGCATAATCTGAAATGGAATTAACTCCCATTTTCAAGCAACATATCGCAAACGAGCAAGTCAGGTGTGGCTTGTGCGATCCAGTGACATGGGTGTGTAATCTAGTAAGTTTGATAATGGCTAAGAAGCGGGTATTTACTGGAATAATCCGGGAGGTGAATGATTCTAAAGGACGGGAAATTCAGTAGCTAATAAATCTCCAATGTACACAAAAACTAACCAGCTTCGTGATGGTTACCTTTTGTCTGGAGTGATTCCACTTGTCTACGAAGTGGTGTTTAAGGCACAAGCAGGCCTTAATGTACATGATCAGAAACAAACTGATTCAGTTTTTGCATGCACAGTACCGGATAATACCTTTTCCAACTTGACTGCAATGAATTCGATGTGGATTCTCCGTGCATCGGAAAAACTGAGACGTGAAATGTTATCTGTAAACTTTTATTGCTCAAAAGGTCATCGCCGTCGAAACGGTTGACAATTTGTCCACGTTTCGGTTATCAAGGATAACTTGCCTCAACGCTGACTCTCAAAAGGATGAACTTAGAAAAACAGCCCAAAATAATTAAATTTTAGACCATTTGCGCTCGTGCCTTTACTGTCTTCATGTATTCGTATCCTTTTTGTGGCCCTGTGCGTTGTAAGTGTGGATGGTAAGTCTCCATTCTCACTGCCCCAGTTAGTGATGTTAGGCTCATTTGAGGTCAGCGAGGTGTTATGTTCCTTTAGGTATTTATCTATTAACCCTTTCAGTGTTATCCTTGTGTCTGAAATCTCCTCACGATTGCCCCAGTTGAGACTTGCAGAGTGCAACGCCAACTGTCAGGGCCTGACCGTGGAGGCTGTCGGTGTGTATGCGAAAGCCACGTACAAGGATTCTATTGCAGCCTTCAGACAATGTGAAGAGCGAGAGTGGAGTTGCGCTGTAATATTTAAAATTTGATTTCCGAAGTTTTGAACCTAATTAGAGAACCAAACATTTTCTCGTTGTGCAGTACTGTTTTTAGTCGTTAACAGATTAAAAAAGTTTTGTATTCCATCACCGACTGTTTTTTGTGCAACTTCTAACGCATTTTTTCCCAAGCATTTATTTCACGTAACTAACATGAACTACTTATCAGTAGGGTGAAAACGGCTAGCATTTGTGACCGAAACGCAAATAGTCGATATTATTCTGTCATTTTCAATGAATATTTTGGGCTGATAAATTTTATAGAAACTTCAGAATTTACAAGGGGATTTCTTCGCTCAGCAGCTGATAAACTTAGGAGTTATTTATGTACATCCCCGCTAAGCCCTCATCAGCAAATAGTCTACAGAAGACCCTGTTTTTAGCGACCGCCAACAATCTTTTTAATGCGATACTTAAGCGGGATTCGAAGGTATTGACTATCTCACTGTTTATTATCAAACGAGCTGTTAATAACATCAATAGCGTTTCACCTACACAGACAGTATCAATGATTCCTACTTGTCACCTGTCTGTTCATCTTTTGTAGGATCTTAACGATTTGCACACGTCAGTCGCTTTGTACAAAGAAATAGTCAAGCAGGATCCAGGTGATTTTGAAGCTTTAGCTTCTGTTGGTGCCTTTTATTTCCATGACGAGCAACCCGAGATGGCTATTACGTTTTACAGGTCGGTTCATTCTGAAGGTTGTTCTATTTATTCGAAGAAAATCGACGTTGCACTTACTTTCGCACTATGCTTCAGGTTTTGTCATCAAACTTATTATTCAATTTTCGCAACCTTTACCCAAAGAGGATGCAACGCTGCATATTTACTATTGGAAAGTTTATGTAAAAGTTATCAACATGGTATTACTCAATTATTTTCGAGGTGTTCATCGCTTAAGGCCCAATTGCTTTCACTACATTTTCCCTGTATAGAATGTCAATGAACCTTCAATAATTTTACTCCACTTGAATAACTTGCTCTAAAGAGGGGCCTAACTGTGCAATTGCACTGTGCACGTACGGACCTCGGGGACCGATTTATTCGGATTACTTAGAAAACTTTTGGGTTTTCGATTGTTTACAGTTGGATAACTCTGTAGGTAATTAGATTTGTTATTGTCCTGGTCGTTCATTTTTTTGCAACAACCGTGAACTAATTTGAAGTAAAGGCAAACATTCCTGACACTTGTGCATCCTAGTCATATGATGAAAAAGTTTTGTCTTCTGATACTTGCAGATTTAGCTCGCTTTGGTGACTGAACTGAGTGGCCCAGTAAGAGTGGCCACAGCAATGCATTTGTGAACAATATTCCAAATGCTCCGGTGCTTAAAAATGTACTCTGCTTTTGGATAGTTGATCCCATCTATGGTCTATACAGGTCCTTTTTAAACAGAAAACTTATCTTACTAAGAATTATAGAATCTCAGTACAACTTTATTCTCAGGGCTTGTTTGGAGACTCTAGCCTGTGGCAGAAAATCCAAACTTATTTTACACCTGACTGTATCCGTAAAATAATCATAACACAGATTCTGCCTTCTTATCAAAGGCCCCAACTTAGACCGTTCGTTGCCTGAATCCATGGTGAAGGTTAGGTTATTATTATATGTCGGTAAAATTTGTACTCAGTAAATCGTAGCTACGTTATTCTCAAGATTTTTGAGACTATAGGCGTTCATAATCTCCAAGGCAATCTTTACTTGCAATGATTATCGTCCATCAAATTCTTCCAATGATGGACCCAACTCCACTGTGCATCCTATAATAGTGAGTCCTGTACAATGTTTTGTCCCATTTTGCTTTCATCAGAACAGTAACTACCAATTTGAGTAATTGATTAATCTTGAAGTAATATGCGGTTCTGATTACTATCTCACAGTATCGTCTAACCAAGTAAAAAAATTAAATGAGTAGCAGTGATAGAAAACTACAATGTAAAAAGTTGTAATCGAGAAATACCGATAGCTTATCAAGGTTTTCATTCAGAAGCTCAACACTGAACTTCCTTTCCAGTTTAGACGGTTTCCCATCTAAACGAACATCAATGTCATTATTTTTGCAGGATTGTGAAACGAATTTCATTGTATATTCAATTTCAAAGTAAAAGAGAAAAAAGGAGAGGGCAGTTTGGACTACTAAAGAGGGTAACTACTGCTGGTCTCGACTGACTGTAGTTTGTTCTTTTCAAAATGGGTGCAGAAGCTGTCATCGGGCAAGCGCAGACAGGATCAAAAAATCAATGTTCTCCAACTCATCATCCAGACGATCACGTTAGGAGTATCAACAACTGTAACACTCGGAGGCAAGAGATAAAGGAAAACAACACAAAGAATTATCGTATGGTCGCATACACGAGGAACATCGAAGAAAAAGAGAGTTATGATAAAATTTTTAGCTTTTAAACTTGTCCTCAAATTTATCTGCAAGCTGCGAATTACCCTGTTCAACGACAGTATCCGCTACAAATCGGAAGCAGTCTTTTCGATTCCGCATCTGGGATTTGATGGGGAATAAATGCGTAGGACGGACAATTTAGCTAAGCGTTCCGTTACATCAATACATGCCAGATTCACTGAGGGCTAACTGAATTACATAGACTCTAAACAGATTTGTCTCTAATTTATATTTAACTTATATTTGTTTAATGTTATTAAGGAATAAAAGCAATATATCTGACCTAAAGTGACGCATTCGTTTTTTGTAAATGTCATCCAAACGACGGGACAAATTGATGACGAGACAAATGAATGATACACTAATGCACGTAATACAAATAAGTCAACGGGAATGATTTTTCTTTATTTACCGAAACCGTTATTTCAGACGGATACTTCAACTGGGATTTCGATCGGCTGAATTATTCAATAATTTAGGATTGTGCGCATTCTACGGACAGGAAATTGACACAGGCTTGGGCTATATGAACGAGGCCCTAAAGACATGCATGGAGCGGAATTCCGCAGATGTCTATTTCAATGTGGCGCATATTTTTCTCGTAGGTCGCATAAGTATTTTATTAAACTGATCATTAGTTTCATCAGGAATTTGTGTTCGGCTGGTAATGAGGAAAAAATCATTTTGTAACCATCGTTTTTAATTGAAATCTTCGTTTAATTCTCCTTTGGTTTGTCAACTTGCTACCGTGAACGACAAAAGATTAGAGCAAGCTGCGACCTTGTCAAAACTGAGTATTATGGGAATTGTGCTTGCAATTAGGAACATCTAGTATATCTTTAACCATCTGTGAAAAATTCTAGATACGTCACTGCTGTCGGAAAAAACGGGACACTAATTTCAGTCGGAAACGACAGTTCAGTTTATTTGAGTTTGCAGAACCATTAAGCTTCCAGCAGTATGCTCTGGTTTCGATTGGTGCTTTACAGCGTCATTTAATCAAACAGAAAATGAACGGGAAATATAGATGAAATGCAAAATGTTGAGTTGAAAACCAAAGCAAAGAAGGAAAGTTTCAAGTGCAAGAACGCAACTAACTGCGATATTGAGCCGAATCACCTGTCCTCTCCAACCATCGCTTGGAATAGCCTCGTGGAACCCAACCTGGTAGTTTAACTGCACTTACGCGAGCCAATTCGCTGGTCACCGTTTTCATACGTTTTATCCATTTAATATACTGGCCACATCGAGCAACCCTCCAATCATTAACTCCCTAGAACAACGCCATGCAGCCAATTAGACAGTTGTTCTGTGGACATGTGTAAAAATTGTCCCAACCACCTTAACCTATTCTGATTAAGTGCTTGTTCTAAACAGTGGTCCCTGTGACCCAGTATCTTAGACCGAACTTCTGAGTTGTTCACATAATTCCCCCATTCTATTCTACCAATACAATGAAGACCACGGTGTTAGCATACCGAAAGTCTTCACATATCTTCTGTCTTTATCGGTCATTTTTTGGAGCCGTAGACTAGTACCGATCTAACTGCTGCTGCATATGCTTGATCTCTGGTGGTTAGCCGTATGTTACTCTGATACGACGGATTTCTCATGATGGTGATTGCATATTAGGCCTTTTGTTTTGCTGGTTTTTAAGCCGAAGCAATCCAGGGAAATTATCTTACACATCGAAGTTGCAAGACGCATCCCTGACTTATCTTTGATATCACTGGGTTGGTTGAGAAGGACCTGGATCTTGGTTAGTTCTTCATTCAGCAGCAGAATGTCGTCAGTTTTTCTGCTTCAGGTATCCCTCTGTGCGAGCAAATATCAATGTCGCTCTCCTCAGCTTAGGATACAGCTATCTCTACAAAGACCTCACTGACAAAAGTGAAGCGGAGTGTTGAAAGGAGGAAACCTGGCGAACACCACTTCTTAGTCGATCCAACATTCGGCTGAGTAAATCGTGGGACTGTGAAACACGTGCTTATATTGTAAGACCCATTACAAGGTGATATCAGCTGGTCAGTAGAATTTCTGCTGGGAAGGAAACCGGCTTGGTTCTAACGTATACACATTTTGTGAGCATTAGCTAATCGGCACAGGATGAAGCCCACGAGTAGCTTGGATGAAATTCTTACTAAACTAATTCCTCTGTGGTTTCCACATGGAAAACTATCAACCTTCTTGTTTATGCGCCATTCGGATGGGGCTAGAAAGCCCTAGTGCCCAGTAAACCCATTCACCACCGACGTCGGCCAGCAGACAGCCGCGTGTTTCGTCATCGCCTGTGGTTGGTTTGGAATCAGGGTTTGACCAACTGCCTTAAAACGATTATCAATGATTCACTCTGCAACTCCAATGGATGCAAATATATAATGGTTGGAAGTCGCTAGTAGTTCTTTTTACCCTAATGTGATGGCATATTCTATCTGAAAGGATCAGTTTATCACTTGATTGATATTTGGTTGTCTTAACATATGGTTCTTTCGGGTGAGGCTTCCACCTTTTTAATTTGTTGGGTGAACTTTTATGTACCTGCATATTTGTTCATAACAAGTGAATAGAAAAGAAACTTGAAGGTCAAGGCATACAATACGGCAGAAACAGAATTTAATTAGAACGTCTGAGTGAAGCTTGTCTGGCAAGGACTGCTTGGACTAATTGATTTTCCAATAACTAATGTTCGATACCGTCTCTGCGCATTATTTTACAAGTTGGCTAACCGGGGCACAGAAATCAGATGTCAACTACTGAAACATATGCTGCCCGTGTCACAACGTTTGAGTTAGAAATAAACAAGAGTTCAGATTATTATTCCCTTGAAATTGGTTTCTTTAATATTTTAATAGGAAGTTTTCATCAACCTGCTCTATGTTACCGTGTCTTTTAAATTTCACTTTGATTGTCGACATGATTTCCGCTACCAGTCATCTTTATATAACAACCTCATATCCAGCTTTCCGATTTTAATGCCATAATTGTCTAAGGAAGTTTGTCCGGTGCTCTAAACCAAATGGATGCGTAACCGGTCTTTAAAATTATTACTTGGTTTTTAAGTGACATTCTGCATTCTTCTGGCATTTTTCACCCATAGGAGCGTCACACAGATGTATGTTTAATCACACTCCAGTGTGAGCGCGGACAAATTGGGGCAGTTTGCTAGTCTCAAATTTGTCGAAATGACCGGTTGAGTAGGTAATCTCTTCATGCGGCCACGGATGACACTGGACTGCATAGTGCGTATTATAGTCCAAGTTTAATTTATTGATTGAATGGGAATGACATGGAAATAGCAGTTAACTTCACTTACTAATTACCTAAAACAAATAAGGGATGTCATTATTTTTCCGGCAATTGTTTTGGTCTTTTTGATGCTTAAGTTGAAGTATCATTTTGGTCATCATGATATAAGTATATGCATGTTATTGGGCAACTTAATGGTACTAGTCAGCTGAATCAACTTTCCGTCTTCTGATATCTTGCAGTTCCAATTGTCACAAATATGAAACACCATATTACTCTTGTACCTAAAAATATAACACACGCGGTCCAAGTCCATGAGTTGTGTCCCTGTGTGAGTTTTGTGGACCTTTCATATTTGACACTAAAATTGCTGATGAATTCCGATTCCATTCCATCAGACCATTCAGAGTGAAGTGATTGGAAGCCCAGAATTAAGAATACCCCATTAATGAACACGTAGATTAATTGGTTTTAATAGCATTAATCTCCTTTAAATCCAGCCATTATAATTCATCCGTTGTAGACAAATATTATTCTGTGAATCGTGCAAACACATATATTTACACATCAATAGAATCATTACGTCGCAACGTATTGAGCAATATTCCTAGATGCAGGCTATTTTTGGGAATTGTTGAATTCTAAAAAAGACAAACAAATAAAGCTATTATCTAAATTGTCAAACTCCACAGGGGCTAGGAAACATTTCAGAAGCTGAACAGGCACTTCGAATCACACTGGCCTACGACTCGAACTATTCTGAAGCATACACAAATTTGGGCGTCCTCGCCGAGCAACGTGGCGATGTGGAATCTGTAAGTTACCTGTCTTCGTATTATAGATCTTAAGCGAGATTACTAAAAGCAGAAAACTTTTAAGCGCGAACGACCCGGGCAATTATACTGTCTGTGCAGCTCAAAGTAACATATAATCAAGTGGTGTTAACGCCCAACTGGCCATTAAGAAACCATGGGAGCAGCGTATAATTGTTTTATACTTGGATTTAAGGGTGAAACAGCTGTACAGTGCTTCCACGGTTTCTCGATGGCAAGTTGAGTGTTGATATTACATGGTGCATTATTTCTTCAAAACACCTAATCTTCTATCGCCAACAAACTAATGCTTACTTGTTCACTTTCTAATTTCATTTGTCATCTGCTTCGCCGCACTTGTCGGTCATTTGTTCGTTGGTTTCTCATATTTGAGCATCAAATCTCTCCTTTGGTAAAGGCCTCTGGAGATGAGGAAGTTACTTGATTAATTCGGTATGTGTGGTGTTAAAGTTCAAGGAGATGTATGAATTGTGCTAGTTTTGGGCACTAACGATGCTCCATTTGGTGCTTTATGTTATGTGATATATAGCTGATTTTATGGGTTTTTTAAAATAAACAAGATTCGGTGTGGGCCGCGTTGATCAGCACCCTGTGTCACCGTCTGACTGACAGCTGAATACTGAAGAAAAATTTGGGAAGATTGTGAGAACAGAGTAAGGGAATGTAGAGTTGAATGAGTGTTTGTGGGTCACTCACTGTAGTAGTCTGTCGCGATGACGGATCTCTTCACCATCAGTTCTGTTTAGCATTTGCATGCGCTAGATTTGTGCTAAAATGTTTTGAATGTCTTTCTAACTTCTTAACGGAAGACAGGTGATTAAACAACAAGTCGGAAGAACTTTAGGGTTGCGAAATATTCCAAATGCAAAAACACCGCTGTTGGTGGAATTGAACCACATTGCCTGGAGCCTATTGCCTTCGATTTGGGAGGTCATGTAGACCTCAGCCAAGTAGTCCAAATTTGCCTGCTGCGGACCATCCACTGGATAAGATTTTCATTTATTTTTGTCCTGTGACAGATCGGTCAACTTGACTTATCTTGTAGCAGTTCCCTCACTCGAAGAATCGTACGCACCAAGGGAAGCAATCCACTGGCATGCTGCAAGCACCTTAACCTATTTCAGTTCAGCTTAATGATTGACTAGTAAGACCTGCGACCCAGTAAATCAGCTTAAACTTAGAAGCATCAACAGAACTCTTCAACCGCATTCGAACGACACTAAGGGGACATCGGCGTTCAAACACTGACGGGTTTAGCCTATCTTTGTTAACACTGGTCATGTTTCAGAACTGTTTAGTTTGATTGATCACATTTTTGTGGCCCGCGATCGCTCTTTTATCGGCAAGCGGATGTAACTCTGAGATCAGAAGTGTCTCAGTTTGGTAAATGCTAATAAAACTTGTATATCCAATAATCCTTAATTCATTGTGCAGCCAACAAGTGAGATATGGAATCCCAAAAAGCAAACACATTCTTTTACTTTTTCACTTTATCCCATACAAGAACTGGGTCCGGCTGTGGACCCATCCAGTCCGGTAGTAGCACTTCACATCCCATCGGTGCAAACCCCATCTAAATCACAGCTTCAATGCAGTTGAAACGGTCAAGAAAAGCTGACACCTCAACTAGATGTCCCCTGAGCCATTTTGCATATGCAAATTAAGAAAATTTTGTTTAAATAACTATCAGTACTATTATCCTTGCAAGAGTGCTCCAGGATCAGTATAATCAACTCATCTACTGAATCTAAAAATGATGAAGGGAATAACCCCGATGAGCGTCATTTCTAAATCGGATAGTGCATCGGTATTTTCATCAAATTTTTGCTGTTATAAATGCCCAATCTTCTATTCAGATTGTACATCCAAGAATGATGAAGACCGATTAAGCTTATGCAAAGGAGTTAGTGGCACATATTGCAAATACCCTTACCTGTTCCGATTCAATGGCCACTCCAAGGGCTGAGGTGTACAGGTCATAAAATATCTTCCTTGGCGTGGGTGTCGTTGACACCATGTTTACATCACAGGTGACCATCAATGCAAGCTCATTATGCTGAGACACTCCAAATTTGTGCCTCGTCCATGTACAGAGAAGAAATGATTTATACAAAAGAACTTATAAAAATTTTATTGCACTAATCCATATCCTGGTAGACATTTGAGTGACCTGCCAGCCACATAAATGGGCGAAGCCAAAGATGGAGCAAAAGCATTCGTTAAAAGTTGGAGTACGCATCGGGAACCGGAGTAGAGCAATTGTTTGCAAACTCAAGTGTATTTAGAATCCGAAGTCTATGAAAATGGTTGATAGACTCAGCTTCATGGGATACAGTTTTCTACCCAAGGTTTCCACGCTGATTACTTATAAGAAGCACCTCTACCACCGGCTTTTGCAATCCTGTTAGTTGATTTGACTGAACTCAGGAAATACCTTTTCTGAAGTAGGGGACGTTAAAACTTTCAGCTGCTCTATGACAAAACGTTCATAGAAGAGTTTTGACCATGAAAAACTTTCCGCTTATCGTTTTAGACATTAGTGTACACAATACTGCATAATAATGGTGAAAATATGTATTTGTCGCTTGTAATCGGTGAACAAGTGCGACACATTTCGAAACTGCAAACAACCGGAATTTCGCCGTCTGCGGTGCACATATGAACAGGAGTATGCATCAAAATTTGAAGGATGGAAAAAGATATGAAGACGTAGATAAAAGAAAAATGAAAATCATTAAATACAGATTAAGTGTAGGCCCTGACGTCGACAGCAGTAAAGTTTGCTTACGCTTTTCTGGCTTTACCAGTTGAATTGCTAATACATCGGTAACAGCCATGTTCAACCATTATTTTGGTCCTTAACTGTGCTGGGACTGTCTTAAAATCTAACACTGGCTTAGATTGGTGTCCGCTAGAACCCAGGTATTTCAGGGACTACGCTAAAGACCACTCTTACTGTACACTTCCAGGAAGGCCTCATGTTGTTCATTCATTCTTTGGACTATAATCTGGCCATATTTACATATCGCGCAAATAAGTTAGTCAAAACTCGATTCTAGGTGCAGTAGTTCTTTCCTATCAAAAGAGCAGAAGAAAGGTGTCAAAATATGTAAACTAGATGACGCAAATAAGAGCACAAAGTTTTCTGACAGCATAGGATCAGGCTTCAGGTTTGAAAGATGTGAAGAATCTACCATCTCCTAATTCCCTTGTAACATTTACCTGTCCCGTAGCACAGCTGTTATTCTACTAAATGTCTCCTCTCTAATGATACACTGGGGCCTTATCGATAAACGTATTTAGAAACATTATTTGTTAAATAAAATTTAAATAAACACTTCTCAATTACGAATTTACAAAATATCAGGGAGCTCGATCCGCGTAAGTCAAGTTGCTGAATCATTCAAACGTTTTTTAATGGGGGAAATATTCCCAAACTTGAAATAACTACGACATCCCATTTTTGTTTTTGTTACCATTGACGTTTTGAAAACCGTGACTCGTGGATGCCCTACTTTCGTCATTTCTTTTGAATTTCATTTTTAAGTTTGAGCAGCCATTATACGGTTGTTCTACACAGAAAATCTATCGTCAGTATTGTTGCTTAGTCGTTGCGTAAGATGTCACAAGGTGTTAACAGGCTGAATGAAACGTGTTAACTTGTGAGTTATCAGAGACAGTTCTTGTTTAGTTACCTCAATACATAACCCGTCTTATTGGTCACCTTGGTTACTTATACTACGTCACATGTAGCAAGTATCATTAGTTTTGTAATTTCTGAATCCGAATTTGGCATCATTTTTTTTGCTGAAAATCATTTTTCTTCATCAGGCCAGAATTTTCTACGAGTGCGCAATCAGACAAATTCCAGATGCATTTGAACCAAACCACAATTTAGCTTTACTCACCTACCGTGTAAGTTGCCCAGAATTTATCACTTTAGTTCAACAAGCATACTGGATTACAACAGTTCATAGAGGAGGATATATATGCCTTTATAGGTAACAGAAAATGTAGACATTATCTCATTACGCGTAATCTAATAATCCCTTCAAATTTTTAATAATTTTTCTTGAGGCCGCACTTCATGCGCAATCAGTTCAGCTCAATCTTTACGAAAACTTCCAGTGCTCAGCTACTTACGGATTTCTGAATGGTCATTTATTCTAGGAGTTACGTCAGATTCTGGGAGCATCATGTATCATTGCCGACCTTGGGCTGCAGTTCAAGGTCGAGTCCAAGGCACTTGAACAGGTTAAACATCTAATTAATTAATTAAAATTGCAGTTATTTATTATTTATCCCCTGGAATTTTCTTAACTGCCTACTAGATCTGTTCATTTGTGCCATTATACCTAAAGATTTTGCTTAACTGCATTCACCTCTTAAATGATACGGTTTCGTTTCTCTCATGCCTGGGTAACAATTGAGGCGGAAAGAAACAACTGGCTAACCGCATTATTTTGTGCAACGAACAATGTGATTATTTTAAGTAGCCTAACAAATTTGTCATAATCTGAATTACTCTAGTATTGAAAAACATTTCACATCGTCTCTTATTAGAATTCTCAAGTGAAAACTAATTGCTTTTGGACAAGAGGAGGACTGGAGAAGAGAACTCAAATATTTTGTCACGTCTCACGAAATTCCATATGTTTCATTTTCTAAAGGAACTCACTCTTCGTACTCTAAATTGCGTTTACTAAACGTACCATTGTTATTACAGGTTTCCTTGCAGTTACCCCGATTGTAGACTAATAATACTATTTTGGACAATGATTACTCGGTGGACATTAGGCAATGGAGGAGTTATTTCATATTACGTGGTTTAAAATACTAGGTTACAGAGAACCGGCATTCACTATGGTCATGCTATCACAGGCCATATATGGACAGAAAGTGGAGGTTCTTCACTCTCAACCTTCCAGTATTAGTAAGCTTTTGTTTTCAAAAGTCGACTATTCAGTACTACTAAAATCAGAGTCTATGTAGTTCTGAGGAAACATTTTCTGTTGGTAAGCAGGCATGGACCACAATGGGCACAAAACACGCAGATGATCAGTTCAGCCTTCCTCTCTGGATTTTATTGCCTCGTCAAACTTTCTTAACACAAAATCTATCAAAGCGGTAACAAACACCGTGTTCACACCTTAGAACTGGACATCCGAATTTCAGATTAAATTATGGTTGGATCTTTAAGTATGCATGATTCTAACATTGTTTTCTCAGATAAAACAATTTTAGTATAAATGGTCCCTTGCACATTGATTTTACAAACATTCGCACCCATTGCACTCATCAATAAAACAAAACAGCTTCCGGAAGGAAACCATCAGCAAATTTAAATTCGTGGATAAAATCATTATCCACGTATACGATTGTGTTTCGTGCTTTCGGCAGGCCAACAGAACTAGCATTTTTATGCCTTTGTCTTTTTCAAAAGATAATTTTTTGGTTTGTTTATTGAATCGAGAACGGTTTTTGACGATGTTTCATGGTAATCGAAACAAAATTATTTTTGATTTACTACTCTTTGTGACATCGGGAGCTCGAAATTTCTAGAAATCTATTTCTCTTCTGCAAGATGGCAGTAAAAAGCGAGTGTTTCTATTGCTCCCTGACTCTTCGTCACGAAAATGAGATAACAGCTCAAAGAAGCATGCTCAAAGGAGACTGTAAATTCAATGCTTACGTTGATGCTGATTAAAGTTTCTGCTTAAAGAAATGTTCCTTACACATCAAAAAAATTAAAACGGAAGTTCCAGTAACGTAGAATTTTCCGATGGTTGCATAAACACCTTTGATTTGTATACTGAGGTATAGTTTGGGTTGGAATCGTGGTAGAAAGCACTAAATTTGTTGAGCAAATGATTTATTAGGTTGAGCCTTAGGGACTGAATCGACAGGCTGTCATGTGACAACCCGTGCCAAGTTGACTACCTCAAAAAACAGTGAACTGCCGGCGTGAGCGTGAGTGCCACAAATTCTAAGTCACTTTGGTCAGTTCACAGCATGTTAGTCGTTTCCCTTTATCCGTCAGCTTCTTAATTTGAATCCACTGTTTTTCCCGGGGCCATTTTTCTATTTCAGCTGGGCGACCTGCAAACAAGTTACCAGTTGGCAAACAAAACGCTAACCGTTTTTCCCAACAATACAAACATGCTGAAATTACTAAAAGAACTGGAACATTATTTCAAGTCAACCTGACAAGATATGCTGTACAGATTGTTGTATAATCGTGCAATAATTGTTCACGGTCAACCAGTCTCTGTGTTCTTCAGCAGCTATTATCACGTTGGATGCAATACGTATATACATATATTTATTCATCTACAAATATTGAACATTTCTGAAGGGGAAGTTTTGCAATTTCAACCAAAATTTGCTCGAAACATTTGTCTAAAATGGTAATGCTAAATAATTTTGCATTGTATCGTTGTAAATTCGGATATTTGAAAAGTAAAATTAAATTGTCTTAATACCTGGATCGGTGGCTGATGTATTTGCTGTTGTTGCATGCTGTAAATTTGTTCACTTTCTCTTCCTTCCCAAACACATTTTTTATTTTTGACTCCACGTGCAAACTAGCTTTATTCAAACTAGCAATAATACATTAAAACATCGTTTTTCTTCTGAAGGTGTTGCTGCGTATTACGATAAAGTAATTTAGCGTAAACATGAAAATAGTTTAGGAAATGGACAGGTGGATGACGTAAACCTTGAATTATGGTCTTTTTCTCGATCAATCGTTTTACGATTGTTGGCAAAGATTTCAGAAGAATTTCGTTCCAGTTCACTGATTCATCTGAACAGATTAACCCACTCGCTAGGATCCTGACGATTTGGTGACAACTCTTGGAGAATAACAGAATAGCTTGAGTCATTTAAAGTGAATGACATGTAAATTCGAGTGTTGGCTGTGAGATTCGTCGCATTTGATTGAAGCATTAACAGCAGAAAGCAAATGATCACTTAAAATAAAAATCATACTACCTCTTCGATGGTCGCTCCGATAAACTAGGCTTGTGGATTTCTATTTGGAAGGACAAGACTTTGCCCATCAGTTTTCACGGATAAATGTGAATAAATGCATCACAAGCTACTTTACTTGGAATTTCACTTTGCTGTTCTAAATGAAAGACAGGATTGATTATGAAAAATGATTCGGATTCTTCCTGCTCGACTCACAAAACTGGTTCCAGTGGTCCTGAATAGATTTTCGAAGAACCTCGGTCAACTCATGCTCATGTTGACTGGCTGCAATCGGGGGCATTAAATGCTTGCTAATGAAGAAGTTTCATTAGGTCATGAGCACAATAAGGACAAATAGTGAAAAATTGGCTTATCACCTTATTTATGTTTGCACATTTCAATGGAAATAAAGTGCAGTACTTTAGGGATTCTCGTTGCATATTCTGATTTGCGAGGGAAGTCAATATAGATACTATAATGCTCCTTTTGTTGATATTTAATCTGAGCTCGAATGGTTAGCCTCTGTCTCTAGGCAGAGCTAACTCTTGTATTTCACGCGTCATTTGGAAGTATATAAATGGAAGTCCGTCTCGGTCAGTAGTCGTTAAATTTATTGGAAAAACAACAATCGAGAGAACATTTTCTCTGCACGTGTCCTAGATAGCAGATTAATTCAAGAAAGCTTTTTTACATAAAATGCTCTCGAAATAAGTAGGTGAGTTTGTTCTGAACAAGTTGGGTTACAAATCATGTGTACTGCTCCATACCGATGAGCAAAGTCGGCCAAGTGTTCGTAATGGCCTCAGAGCTGGCAACTCTCACAGTTGATCACGCTCACTTCATGCAGATTTCTGACGGCATCTTTGCCGTCCATGAAATATTTTAACTATTTGGTCAGTAAATAACGGCGCTATATCTTGTAGCATTTATAGTCAATGCAACGAAGAGGATTAGCCCGGCCGGAATAATGGCTAGATCCTGTGGCTCGCAATGAATCGTTTCGGGCTCGTGTCCCAGGTTAGGAAGCGATGGATGCGCACTGTTGATGTTTCCTGACAAGGATAAAGCAAGCGTACATAATTGTCCGTGGCAAGTTTGATGTTGACAATGCATAACGAATCATTCGGAAACACCAAACAAAAGCTTTTGCTAGTGGCTAATAATAAAACAAAGAAAACAAATTATTATGACTCGTTTTAGTAGCACTAGGAGTAATAATAATAGTTATTATATTGCCAGCAGTAAAAACAACAAAGGAGACAAAAACGCAACAACTGTAACCCTGAAACTTGCTACTGAATTATTTTTAAATTGATCACATTAGGGGTAGTAGAGGATGAAGGGAAAGACCCCACTGTTTTCTTACCATTTTTGGTATATTTTAGTCTTTTTTGCAAAAAATTCCGAACATCTTTGAAACTCCGTAGGGAGAAGAGCTAGACTGGTAATGAATTAAATTAGGATTAATTCACCAATGGTGGAACGTTTGGTATTATGCATGGTCAGTACCCTGTTCAAAGAATGTTACTAACCCTTCCTAATCTACAACGTACCACTGACACGAATCTGAGTAGTTTTTGTAAAATTGTTTTGGATGTATGAATGTCATGTCAAAATTCTTACTACTGCGTGCTTCAGTTCAGTCTCTGAGTGCCGAATTAGCGGATACTGTTCCCGGCATTATTCACCTCATCGGTTTAATCCTGTCACATAGTGCCCATTGTCAGAATTATCATCAGAACTTGAATAATACCTGGGAATTCCTTGGACGTCAGGCCTGTTCTCCCTTAGTAACTGAGTTAAATAAATACAAACAAGTTAATCGTGCTAATTGTAGACTGACATCGGTTCACTGCAAACCTTCTGACCCGGTGCAGAATACATTCACAGAATTGACTAGCTTGTTGTCGAACGTTCGTGATATTCCGCAGATGCGTTAGTTTACTTGTTGTGCGATGTTCGCATGCATCAATTATTTATTTATTTATTTATCATATTGATGTGTTTAAGTCGTATTTCAGTCGGATATCCTGAGCATATATTGACTAAGGTTATTTACATTTTGAAACCTCGAATTGTAAAGAATCTCCAACTTTTAAAAATCCTGATTTGATTCTGCTACGAGTGCAACTGAGCATGAAAAGGCAACGCATTTCATTTTCCGATTTCTTTTTTTTCGATGCACTTCCACTTATTCCATCTGACCTGCTTGTTGGACAACAAGTTATGAGGAAAGCAATAAGCTGTGCATTCCCTGGAAATTATTCTTTGCTAAAGGCTAGTTCAATGGATGATTGCAGACTCATTTGCGATTTTGTTTATCGAAGTATCCTCTGGGGAAACAGGGGGTTCACAATGAAAAAGTAAATTAATCATTGTACTTGTTGTTCTAAATACCGCATCAACGGTAAGGGGTATATGCGTCAAATGCAAACTTTATCGTTTTCTTTTTTTATTATTCCGAAGGATATACCCGGTAGTATGATTTTGTCGAACGTGATGGGATGTTTGCCCTGATGGAACACCAGTTTCATTAGTTTAATAAGTGTCCCATACAAGGGGCCTTGGAAATGAGGCAGCTGATGTGACAAGACCAAAATCGCCACATGCCTCCCGCTTTATTGAAAAAATCATCGTTTCCAATTTTTCATAAGAGCTTCCCAAGTGATTATTACATTTCGAGGGGTCGAGAGGTTACGGTAATTCTACGGGTGATTTTTACGTGAAAATGAATCGGCGAGAAGAACACGACCGATTTCATAGTACAAGAAAGACTGGCATTACAATCGAGATGCGAACGTGAGTGGTACTGGTGATCATCAAAATTGCCCTAGTAATCTTGCGATACCTAACTCCGATTTGCTCCGCAATAAGTATTTTGGAAGAAAAACAATTTTATGAGCACCATAGGAGACTAACAAAAACGTTTTCCCAGGGCCGATACTGGCGCCAATCTCTCAAACATTTGCTTACTTGTCAAACTGAAATCATATGTATTCTGGTGATTGTTTTTGCTAAGGCTGTTTACCTAAAGTGACCTTGCTCGCGAGATTAAGTTTGCGCAATCAAGGCTCAAACCAAAATAGTCCACCCGTAGAGAAAATTATTATCGCCAAAATTTGTCTAGGTTCCCAGATCAGTCCAGTTTGTGCAACTTTGTCCTTGAAGTGCTGCTAATTGAATTATCTTCCAGCACCGATTAACGGTGGAAACAACCATTTCTTATAATAGAAGGATTGTTAAAAAGAGGAAGTGTTCTGAATATATGAACTCTACCGACTACGGCGTTCAGCCGTATTATTTAGGGACCGGTGGTTAACATCACGCTGTTCCAAGTCGAAGGTCGCCAGTTCGATTACTCCAGTCTACGATCCACCTTCCGCAGGGCAACTCTCTGTTGACTGCCATCCTCTTCTTGGAAACAATGTAAACTACTGTTTCATTAGCAAATGCCAGGCTTAGCTTTCCTAAGACTTTGAAAACTGTCAATCTGAGTTACAGAACGCACCGTTATTGAAGGTAGTTGAAAGTAAAGGAAGGAAAAATAAGGATATGCTGTTCACCTATCGCATTTGACAGTCCGGTTGGTCTTGATCAAATAATCTCACTTGATCTGCACACAACACAGTTGATTGTCTTCATACCATTTCCCCAGCTCATAAACTGACTATATTGATCAATTTTTAAAATTAAATATCTCAAAAAAGACTGCCTAGTGGGGAGTCTTTGGTTCAACAACGATAGTTTTTCCACATATTCCCTACTGGTCTTTTATTCTGAGCGGCTCTGTAGGAGCGATCTATCGACTGCGGTAAAAAACTGGAACTTTTAGCAATAGTCGTATGTCGAGCTGACTCTACTTATCCTTTCAGTTGGTGAAACTCATCAAACCTTCTGTACTGGCGAAGAAACGTGAGCTGATACGCGAAAGTTGGGTGGGATACAGCTGCTTGAATAGAGGAACTTTTCTAGTTCTACCAGCTCCGCTCTTCCAAGAGCGACGCTCGGCTTTGGGCCACGTCAGTCCTACTGTAGCATTTTACGACATGAGAGTGTTAAACATATCCAATACAAACCCACAGCGTCCTTCAGAAACGGGGCGACTACTTACATATTAGCGGGCTCATTATTGAAGACCATAATAATATCTAGAGGCATTACGTTGTACAATCATAAAGCTGAAAAGAGAGGGCGGGCATGGGGTATCCTGTGCCATGATTGTGCGAGTGTAACACGCAAAGTTCGGCTTCCTGAGCCTAGAACCAAAAAGGTATAAAACGTTTGGAACAATTCCAACTGAATAAGAATAGTCATAATGTCCTGAGACTATCAGTAATTATATGCCTGTCACTGGTGATGTGTGCAACACTGCCGGATTACCAGGTTCCAATGAGTCATTAAATCTTCTACCATGTGCAACCACAGAGAGCATTTGCGCAGTCTGCAAGTTAATGCAACAAAGTCCTCGCTGTGATTATTTAAATCACCAATTGTGCATACATACCCGGTCACCTAGATGAGCTTTTTCTGCTTATCGGGCGATGGCAGATCAGGGAGGTTAGCGGTGCGCCTCGTTCTGAGGTAGCTGGCAGTCTCTCTTGTTGTCGCATGTACCGAACTGCAATGCATCGGTAGGTAATCAGATAATTCGTCATCTTGGTCAATTTTATCGTCAGGAAAGTCTTCAATCAGTTGACAAACGTCCTATTAATTGGCCCGACAGGTTCATTCCACTATCGAGGGTTAATTGTGGTCCCGGTGAACGACAGATTTATGGAAGGTCAGGTATTTAACATTGATCTCGTTTTTAGACAATGGCTGATGGAGAGCAACCCATCTTCATAATCGATCTTTTATTGCAGCATAGACATCCATATACTCATCAGTTAAGCATAGAGGAAGGCCTCACATCATCCGATAAACCAGTTGGCCAGTATACGAAAGTACTCGTCACCACTGCGTGGAACATGCAAGGACAGGACTAAATCTACATCAACTGTTGCATGTGGGACACCTGCAGCAACTGGTTGCAGGTGACCAAAACGATGTTGCCCGAAGTCCGTAAAGCTGTTGACTTCATCAATCGTCTCCAAAACGTCAAAGGTATTCATCAGATGGCTTGACAGACGCGGTCTTGTTGGATGTTCCTACTTACTGACACTTGCATATCGCAGCTCAATGGGTTGCATTCGGTTCTACAGTCAACGGCTCCTTCTGCCAAGGTTAACCTGGAAAATAAGCGTTGAAAAATTTAGGAAGCATTCCCAACGCAAAGAGATCTACAAGGCTTGTGGTTAATCAGAATGTGGTAAAGTGAAGGGAGACTTTAGTAGGTGGAGCCTAGCAACTTCAATCAACACCAAACAACACTCACAAAGTCGGGATCGATGTGTCAACACACAGACTAGTCAGTGCATTGGTGACATAAACCTACAAAAACCCCGTAGGTTACTCAAAATTTAGACATTCAAAAGTCAAACTTCTTTGATTTTTGTATCATTGGGTCTAATAACTATAAACGGCAATTGAGTTTTGTAACCGTGATCATACTGAGACGTTCGTTGAGTTCGCAAAATTTTTTAGATACTTTGACAAAAGATGACTTTGGTTATATATGATTCATAAAAAAATGCACCAATACAAGTTGTTTCATTTCGCTAATCGAAATCTAGATTATTTGTGGAACTGCTTCCCAACGCCAAAACAGGGAATACCAGTTAAAAAAACATTATTTTCAACTTCAGTTTAACTTTTCCTTGTTCAAGCTCTGCACTTGTGACCACTCCAATACCGGGTTGGAAGAGATCAATCCAGGTTGGACAAAGACAAGCTTTGTATGATATTCATTGTGAACAAACCGAATGAAAAAGTGAAATATTTCTGGGGATTAACACTTTCGTATTCCATTAGATCGAGGAGTGTTGGGTTTCAAAGACAACTCGTCTGTGAGTTTTTATGGTGTAGACTAATGCAGACTACGCGATTTGGTAGACAGCTTCATGCGAGATAGACGTGATACACCACCGATGGAAGACAAACTCTGGCGATGAAAAATGGTTTCGTTTAGTGGGAAATCATCATAAGTTGCGGGATAAAGAAAGTGGGAAACGAAGACTGGAAATAAAACTGTAGAAGTAAAAGTACCGAAGCCTTTTTTGTAAAATCATAGTTTCCTAATCTGCTTTGCGCTGTTCGTATTGTGAGAAATCGCTTTTAGTAGTCAGCTGTGTTAATCACTGAAAATCTGACTTGGTCAACAGTGAGGTACGGTTATTTTTTTGAGAAATATGAAACTAAGATAGCAAACCAGACTGCAAAGTAATGGCTGAACGCACTAGTCATCATGACAGCTTAAAACCTTAGTCAAGGTGAACAGAGAAACGGTGAAAATGGGATATTTTTGTAAAATTTTATGTAATCCTACGAATGAATATTACGTTAACTTCAATGAAAAAAATGATCAAGGGAAGTTGTTGATTAGTCGGCTTTGTAAATGTAAAGCACCACAGCCAGATGATGTTCAACGATAATCATCTTGGCTGGTTATCTTTTAGACAGCGATGCTTTGCCTCATCAATTTTACTAAGATTCCCTGGGAAAATCCCGGGAAACCAGGACGGTTGTGCCCGAGACAGCCAGGAATGGAAGTCGTCTCCCGAGCTAATGGTAGATGAGAAGTATGAGGTTGTACATTGCACCAATTTGGATGCTGAGTAAAACTTTTCAGGTACTAACATGCTTTGTGTTAATAATTTTATACATGGGATAAAATTTATTAGAATGATGACAGTAAATTTAACGGTCCAGCTGATGTACAAGGTTAGTAATGAAGTTTTCAACTGCAGTGCCGGGTCCAGTTACATAACTTACGAAGCAACCTCCCGTCATGAGCAAACACCATACAAGCACTGAATAAAGCTGTATTTTGACAATGGCCACAATGAATAGTCATTCTGTGAAATGTTGGTCAATATGACGGTATAAAGCAAGGTAACTTAACTTACTGACTGCTAATCAAAATGAGTTTCCATCGAAAGATGTATCTTCATTGATACATCACTCAATTCGCCAGGCTAGGATTGTCGGCCTTTGTTGAAACTCTTTTAGCTTTGCATCGAGTAACAAAATCAGACAAGTCCCCTTTCTCCTGCTTTACTATGTAATCCATTAAGTAAACAGTTTATTTGTTGTTGTATGACGTTAGCGTAATTCGCGCATCTGGGTCTATCCTGGCTGCATACACAAAATCTGAGCATATGTTGTGTTAACAATTCACTACTTTTTCGACAGCTTCCTAAATACATTAGGTATCTGTACCATGTTCAGGGAGAATAGAAATTTTAAAAAATGATTAAAAATTAGAATATACCAGCGTCGTGATCATTCCGGAGGCAGGAACTTTGAATACTATGCTTGATTTGACGAATTATGCTACTGCTTTTCATACCACTTGGTTAATCACCGTTACCACTTCAATACAATAGAACTATCGAGGCTGATAGCCAAAATTTTACAAGATTGGTCTAGCGAGTGTTATCTCATTATGTATTCTGGCATGTAATTGATCAAAACTGATGGTTATAATCACATAAAAAAACACGGTTAATTAAATACCGGCATCACTGCGGATACTTCCTTAAGTTATTCGTTTCTAAATGAATTAAAACTGAATACATTTTGACTTCGAGCTTTTATTGGTGCTTTGTAGCTAAAACAAACAAACAAACAAACGGGTTTCTGTACATTTCAGTGCAAAAGAATCTAAAACGTTTACGTAAACTTTCGAAAAATTGCGCAAACAGCAGGTGTGAGAAAGCCAGTCAGCCTCATAAATAACAGAAAATTCACGGATTTGGCTTTATGATCATCGTTCTCGACCGCGAAACCATTTCACGTAATAGACAACAAAAAAGTTGATCCGAATAACAGAGGGACAATTTTGCTTGCTCATCCACCTTCATAATTGATGTGGTCTTGTACGTGTTTGTCTGTTTCGGCGGTTTACAATGCAATAACAAGCAAAACCCTGCAACAGTTCGTTCAGCTGTTTATTTAAAGCGTACTACGTGCTTTTCCACTTTTTACAATTGTTTGTTTGTACACGACGTACTGTGCAACGCGAACGAAAGATAATAATGTTGATTTCGAAATTAGTGAGGTAAGAAATGGTATAGCGCGATTATCACAAATGTCTTTAGAACGAAAATGCTTTCATCATACACTGTCCACATCCAGTTATTTACCGATATTCACGGGAGCAGTGTGCACCCCTTTTTCGTCTTTGGTAGGAAACGCTAACTGACAAACCCGTCATCTCAGACTAAGGACCTAAGTCCAGGGAGAAAGAACTGAGTCGATCTTTACGGTCACTAGATTGAAAAGTTAGGCAGGTACTCATCGAATTACCGGACTTTAATGTTGCCTGTAAATCTCTTCTTTGCCAATAGACTAATCACAACGAGAGGTTTACAAAGAATTTACTAAGTTTATATCCCATTTTTGGCTTGATAGACGTGCAACTCTGACGATCGCTGACAAGGTTTGGCGGCGAGTACATAGGTCCATACTGCCTGAATTGATAAAATAGTTCATTTCTGTGCACATCGGTTGTAACATGCAACGATTCTGTCTTTCGTCCAGTTGGAAATACCAATGTCTGCTGAATCCTGCGAATCACTTAAGGTGCTTATTTTAACTGCCTGCTAATATCATCCAATGTTCAACTGAGTTTCTTGGAAATTCCCGCTGAGCACATTGAGAAAACACAAGATGGCGAACGCGCTCAATGTTAGTGTTTCGTACTCATGCCATTACATCACTATACATTAGGAGGATCTTTTGGAAGGGATTCAGATAGTCAGATAAAGTATGAGTTGAAAAGGGATTTGTGGTATTACATGCATAACCCGTACACAGATGAATTTTTTGTGATCCGGGATTTACCTTAGGACGGAGGGTGGGCCATGGGGAGTTGAAGGGCAACCGCAGTGTTTTTGAGCACATGGTGGAGGATTGCGAAGACGGATCGCGACAGATTCCACAGTGCTCAACAGGCGACACTTCACCAGACGAGAGTGTTGTCTCCTGCTCCTAGTCAGGGTCTGGAAAGCTTGAGTCACATTCACGGTTTGGATAGTCTGTGCTAGGTGACTATTAGGTGACTTGATTGTTCAGTAGAACTGTCGGGCCTAATGTGTATGACACCGTGTTTGTCTAATCCTGAATGCAAAATGAAAATAACCGAAATGCGTATTATTGCAAACATGTCCTTGTCGGTTTAATTCCAATCCAAGTTTATCATTTTGAAATTTATTCTGTCAAGAAGATAATGAGACTTCGTTACTTTAGTCAACCGACATATAACCTCACTACTTGTTTGGTGAAATGATACGACAAAAGTAGAATATTTAACATAGTTTGTTCTTACCATAATCGTCAAGCCGAATAATGATCCCAACGAAAAACCTGTTGCCTGTCAAGTCATGGATCATAGGATAAGATTGCTGAATAATGGATATTTGGGTAGTGTGGTGGCTAAGTCGATATTCGTTGTCGGGAGTACATAGTTATAGGGGCAGTGATATTTCCTCCGACAAGTTTTCTACCTAAGAATGTGCTTTCTACTGAAGACCCGCTTACGTTACGCGTATGTCCCTATAGTCTTGCAATGGTATACCTATGTCTTGGAAACATTTTGTACATTCATATAGCAAAACATTCTTGTGGGACTGGGCCAGCTTAAAGCCGAACTTATAACTGGTGAAGAATCTTGGTGAATAGAATGTTTTTTGCCAGGTCGCATGGTTATTTGCCGTGTCCCAGTTAGATACCTTCCTCATCAGCATCTATAAATCCATCCTGATTCACAACTTCAGTGGCAAAGATAATCATGAATGCAGGAAATGGGACGTCCACTTCGTTTCAAATGCATCTGATAGTTTACAGTTTACCCTTAGGAAACCAACTGTGTGCCCATACGATAGCCGCAGCAGGTTCATGAACTTATCTAACATACTCTTCCGATGAAAAGCACTGGATTGCCCTGTTCGGTCGACTGAGTCGAAGGCTCCGTTCAAGTTGAGGAGAACTGCCCCTGTCGGATAAGGGCGTGTGTGGCAAACTCTCATTGGCTAGAAAATTGTGAAATTCAGTCAGATGAAATCTCATCCGGGACAAAATCCAGTTAGCTTTTCAAGGAAGTTTGTTTTGCTAATCGCTGTCAGCATTATTGAAGCCAAAACGTTGGAACATACCAGAATTAAACTGATCCGACGATGAACACAATAATCACTGAGTGTTCCCTTTTTGAAAATGGTCAAAATCAATGTTGACCTCGGGAATCGATATTTCAAACGTTTTTTTCATATCGGTTGGGGTTCAGGTGACACAGAAGACTTAGCAGTTGTTTGTTTGGGAGTAATTACATTGGCACCAGGCTGGCTAAACTGTTTCTCGAGATGTTTATTCCGGAGGCCGAGCATCTCGTGTCTGCCGCAATTAGGTTCTCCATCTCTGTCACTTAGTGTTGCCAACGGACGCTCCGCACCCAAAGACTTCGATTCTAGACTTAGATGGAAGCTTACTGCTACACAACCGAGCTGACTCACAGTGCCAGTGGAATCAGAGTAGCTTGCAGCTGAGCAGCGCAAATTGCGTCAGAAACTCTTACTAGGTAGGAATAATCCTCGGTGTGCGCAAATCTAGGGAAGCCTATTCTCCTTATCTATAAGCTGACCGGCAAAGGCACAAAGTGCACCAGCAAATGATTCAGGTGAGCTGCATTTTCTAGCTTGTGCGTTAGAATCACCTAACAGCCTTTGTTCTGACCAATGGAGTTAGGAAGTGTATAAATATCTCTTTCTTCCGGTTGAAGAAATCAAAATAAGCTAAGCTTACCACAACTATTCTGTCGAATGCCGATTAACCGCAGTAGTCTTATGCCACATAAATTTCTAGAAACCGGAATTCGGTCTAAATTAGCTGTTTCAACCTTGTCGTTTAAGACTGTTCCTACACAACATGGACCTGCAACTTCAGCTGAAACACGTACTGAGGTGATCAGGAAATGTTTTGAAGAGATGTTAAGCGCCGTCAATTGGGTTGGACCGCTCGAATCGTGAATTCTTGTTTCAATGAACCACTAGATATCAGTTGTCACCGGATCTCCTATCAGTACTAAACCGACTTTCTTGAGAGTATGCACGTTGATTCATGGGCCGACGAGGTTTGAGAAAGGGTGAAGTAGCATAATTTTCTAATAAACCACTGTCATTGTTATGCGTGATATAAGTGGGGAATTATCAGTAAGCAGTAGGAGAAAAGAGGACTGTTGAGGACAGAAGGTACAGGCTGAATAGGAGAGAAGGAACTCTGGAAGGTAGCACACTTTTACTACCGACTGTGTTGGATCTAATGGACGAGGTAGACTTGATTATCCTGCGTGAATACCGATGCAGCATAAGGTTATGTTCAAATGTATAACTCACTGAAGATGTTGGGTGGGCACTGGTAAAAAGTCCAGACACCTTGCAGTAGAATGACCTCGGTTTTCAGCCGAAGCATCTATTTCTAATTAAAACCTGACCCATAGCACTAGGGAGTGGCTGAATGGAAACCTATTGGCTTAGCTTGAATATTCTCCTACTGATTTTCCGTACTAATCAAACCTCAACCTGAATAGCTAGGATACTACCTCGTCAGACCTCTACC
>LUCM01011120.1:15894-70280 GCA_008360955.1 Fasciolopsis buskii | reverse complement strand
TTCAACTAAAATTAGTGAGTTAAGGAAGCGTTGGTGGTGTTCGAAGAGTAGAAACTTGAATTTTCAAAAATTACGGATTTTAGGAAAAAATTGGAGAAACCGGTCCTAAGGAATTGAATACTGCAGTTAAATCCCTGGATTTTAATTTGCCGTTACTGGTTCTCTGCTTGCTCTACTCGGGAACCAGGAGAGAATGAGCGAGTCGGAGTGCACGTGCGGACTTGCGGGAGTTGCATGAATCACATCGATTGAACACGGATCACGGGGGAAACTTCTGAAGATGTGAAAACAGGACGTGCAAGAAACGGTGAAAGCCTTAAAGAGAAAAAAAAGAAAAAATTATGTGCTTCTGATAGTGTTCGCGAGAAAAAAAAGAGATGTTACGCACCGCCTAGAAATATGATTTTTATGTCTTGAGTATGCTGTTTAGGACACTTACAGTGCCCATGCAGCTTGTATTTCGCCATTCCAAGTGCAACAATTGAGGAATGCCTTCTGTATAAGGTATGGAAAAAGGGAGCAAAAAAATTAATAGGATGAGTATGAACTGCAACGAGTACTTTTATGCAATTGATTTTTGCAAAGATATAAAGGAAGAATCACTTCTCATTGCCAGATGGACAGAATGATTATCCAGCCGAGTTTGGAAACCGTGATATGGACTTACATTTAACCCAGTCGTGGGCCATAGTTTTCGATCTGCATCTGACCCACGAACTGGCAAAAAGTCTACAGAACTCCCGTCATTCAGCTCTTGGATACACTGTGGTCCAGATTGCTAAGTTGTCCGAGCAGAAGGCAAAAGATCTGGAGCGAAAATAAATTTCTCTTGCGGCCAAACTGAACACAGGACACTGTGCAGTTGATTGAATGGTTAAACTACGTGAGGAGATTTCCAGGCTTTTCTACGTTAATCAATAACAACGATATTTTATGAGCACATGAGCCAAACGCTCAAAGGAACTTTAGCGATGAAGTTTGCCCTTTTTGGTTCCAGTAATTTTAATGGTTGCAACGTGATCAATATCCAGACGGTCGATTACAGATAGGCAGAGGTTCCTGTGGAAAATTGTTTATAGCAGGCGCCCATTCGCCTTTCAACGAAAAGCCAGTGGAAACAACTTGATGAATTCTGTCGAGTCAAGTTAACGCACGGGGACTTTCCAACTTTCGGAGAAAAAAAGAGAAACGAAACAGTCAAGAACTCCGTGATTTACGTTTATCTTAACGAAATTCATTGAATTTTCAACCGGACTCAACTTTATTAATCCGACTTGAAAAACATATTTTCGAATAAATAAAAATCACGATTAAGTTGTTTATTCGTAGTCAAACACGTGATTTTCATATCTCCACTCGATATCATAATTTGGAAAACAATAATAATCTTCCGTATAGTAAAGAACGATGCTATTTCTATGTTTGAGGAACCAACCATATTGCACATGAGAAGTTGTTTGCTGTTTACGATGTCCATGACAGCAGGAAAGTTGTTTGTAGAATGCACCACCGCTTGAGGCTAAATTAGGCTGGTCATACGCATGACTGATTTAGTACCCTGAGGGGCCAGTTAACACCCCATTATTGATGGGAGACATGCAAAGGCTTGCAGGAGCGCCATATGTGAGAAAAGCAATTTTTGTAACTAAGAAATAGATCCCTTCTGAAAATCGAAACGTGGGAAAATTTCAGTTATGCATACTTGAAGACTGCCTGACCAGAAGGCCGATTTAGCTGATCGAGGTTATTTAGTTGGAGAAAATGATGAAGATCCAAACGCTTGCCGAGGAGTGTTTTTTGTTGCACAGTGTTTTCTGCTTTTCACAGAGCTAAATCTTGGGACTTGATTCGTACATTAAAGACTGAGTTGTTCTTATTGCAATTCGTTCATTCAATTAAGGAGTACGGGCTTCGAGATGGAAAACTGAAAATAAGCTTTCCATTTAAGCTGGAGGAATCAAAAAACCCAAGACTTTCTTCGTTTACGTTCACCAGCGAAAAAAGGCCAAACAGAGGCGTTTTAGTCTCGCTTTCAGTTAAGGGTTATTCAAATTTCCCAAACAATAAAGGTGCCAACAAAAACGGTGGGCCAAAGAATACTGGCAATCCTTCGGAAGTGCTGTCGTATTTAGCGGGGGAAAAAAGCAAGCGCAGAAACAGACAAGAAGAAAGAACTGCATAAATAATTTAAAAACTATTCGCAATCTTACGCGGGAAGAGGGTAGCGTTTCTGACCATAGTAAACTCTCGGTTCCAATCCACGATTTTTGAGCCCTACCGACCATGACAACTACAGCCGGCGATTCTCCCGTGATACCAAGAAAATGAAACTGTACAGTTGCCCAGCAAGTATACAACAAATCGAAACACTTAAACAGGAAAAACTGTACAAATAAGCTCCCAAAAAGGAAAGAAACGGGTGACCAAACCGAGAAGTGAGCAAATGATGACAGACACCAAAATTATCGGAAAATCTCCTGACATCATATCTGAACATAGTTAGGTGGATGCCGCGTAAGAAATGTAATGCTTATTTTTCTGTCCATCTGCACCTGGTAGGTTTGTAGTAAGCAGCAAGCAAAATTAACAGTTCACAAGTTTGAAAATTTCAATAGGAAAACATGAAATGAGAAATAATTAGGTACAATTTTTATAGCTTTTTTGCTGCTTAATTGTGCAAGTTTAGCTAAACTCGTGCATGCTGCGGCAGGTAGGCTTTAGAATCAGGCAATAACAGAAGTATTTTTTAAATTCTTTGCGAATAAGAAAGGAAGTGGGAGTGCAATGTTAGTTCCATTTGTGACGGCAACAGCAATCGAGCTGAAGGGAGGATCGATTAAACTGTGTGCTATTCAAAATTAAAAAAGATAATGCCGATTATTAATTCGGTTGTTATCTACATGTGTTTTCGCAAACACTGAACATATAAACAATCGTGAACTGCTTCGGAAGCAATAATATCAAGTGGGACCAGTTCTTGCCTGTCGGTAAAGGACACACAATTATTCCCGAAATTAGGTTGGAAGAAACAAACGAACCTGTTTTGTGCACCACGTTTGACTGGTATATAGTTGTGGCATGAAGAGGTTGAATTACGAAACGTTCAATAATCCCGTCCCAGTAAATGGTTGTATCGGCTGTTTGGATGGGCGAAACAGAGGGAAAAGAGATGACCCTTCATGGATTGGCTCTGTTTTATTCGCTGTGGTCGATTGTATTGAACTAAAAAACGGATGGATGAATTAGATTTAACTGATGTTTAGTGACATAGTTTGAACTCAGCCGCAATAGAGATATGATGGTGATGAGTTTGCCAGTTATGGATCCACATTGTCATGATTGATTGAAGTGCGCGAATAATAACATAGATTGTTTTGGCTTGAAGTTGGACGAATACGGTTTCCACAAATATATATATGCCGGCAATTCATTCCATTCAAACGAGGCGGAGCATCCCGAGTGCTAATTGTCTACACCGGTGCCAACAATTCGCCAATAAGTTATTGTCCTACCGAACTGCATTCAACGAATGACAACCGAAGCTTGTCTCGGGAATACGGCCAGCAGTGCCCTTGAATGCCAACCAGTATATTCAAATACAATGCTCCGTCTTGCGATGTTCTGATCATTTCTATTGTCGGACCTCATGGTTGGAGTCTAGTTAGCAGGTGAGATGAACGACAGAACAGATGGGAATTGCAGAACTGCAAACTTCAGCTCTGCGTAGATCGCGAATGGGTGGCATTTTCAGATTGTCGTATTGTGTCTGCATTTCGCCAGTTTTGCACGTTTCGGCCATCTGTCTGCCGAGCTAGACTTCTCTCTATTGCTTTACTTTCACATGGATTAGGTGTTCTTGAACTAAGGCTAACAGGATTCGACTATCAAATTCCTGCGCACAAGTTGTTAGAGTTGGGATGGGTTCAGCAAGTAGCATTATTTCAAAATTGTTGATATGATTAATTGGAGCAGTAAATTTATACCATAATTCCCAAAAGTGGCGGGCATTGTCATTTTGGCCGGAAAACATCGGAGCACTTTAAACCCATATTATGGTGCACCCAGTGGGACAAAATTAAGCGTTAGTAACAGTGTCTGTCTTTGTTGCTTCTATTCCGCTGAAGCTGAGGGTTCTGATTATTTCACGGGTTTGAGAGATGTGAGAAGATATTTCTTCGACTTACATCTCTAATTGATTAAAACTATGCTGTGACGTGGAAATCATTTGGCATGTAATGTTGAAGGCTGACAGGTCAATGTAATGAGAAGTGAGATAACATCCGATAGATAGCTACATGAATGGACAGATAAGTAGATAGGTAGATAGTTAGATGGATAGATAAATGGATAGGAATTTGATAAATAAATAGTAAGAACAGAAAAGAAAGTTTGTTAGAGGTAGATAGGGAGTGAAAGGGAGATCGATAAATGGGAAAGGGAGGGTTAGAGAGATAGATAGATGAATTTGTGAGTAGACATTTGTGAGTGGGTAGATGATAAAACACGTATGAACAGGAAGATGATTAATTGATACTTGCAGGTCATTGTAGTCAACCCATGCTGGATTACTATTATTGGGGACCAAAAGCCAAAGTTGATTATTTACATAATTCGGAAGTTTTGGCTGGTGTTTAAGGCGGATTTGTTTTAGCATCCACATGACATTAGTGAATGCTTGCGTCCGATGTATATTGCAAAATCGGGTTAATTTCATATGCATATCTTATCAGCCAGTCTGAAATATGATTTTCACGTTACTCCATTCAGTCTTCTCGGCGAAGTTTATATTGTCATTGTTTATTCTAGAGTAGCAAACATTTGGACGAAAACATACTGAATGAAATCAGAGACGACAATTTTTTTTGTTAGCCACATGATGCAAGATCCCAAACAAAAATGCCTTGAATAAATTTACCATGGTTTCGAATAGGAAAATGTGAAGGAGTTAGCAGAAAACCCGTGGGAAATTGAAGGGACAATTCGTATCGCATTGTGCATAGTTTGATGCTGGCAGTGTTACAGTAAACGAATTTCAAAGTTCATTGTTTGCTTTACACATCCACAACGTTCTCCTCAGATGGCCTACAATGCAACGCATCGGAAACCTTCAAATAGACAGGCCAAAGATGACAATTGTCGTAAATACTGTTCCCGTCTGCTACTAACAAATAACAAACTCAGCAAATATTGTACTTAATCCCTATTTCTCGTGTGTCGGTTCAGCTAATTCGTATGATCACGGAAGCAGTGATTGGTTCATTCTCTACAGCTTGAACTTTAATATATTTGTTCACATTTACGATTGGATTCACTATTCAGGAAATGTCATAAACTGCATGAGATACCTGTTCACTTACTGGTCGCCACTATTTTACTTTTTAAAACCCAACAGATGATGTGCGGTGCCAAATGTTCCCGTTTTGGAATCCATCTCTCTCATTCTACCCGCTCTAAGTCAGCGAAGAAAGCGTGACGGGAGCAGTAAGAGAATTTGGACTGCTTACATTGCTCAGCTAAAATGGAAGTGAAACCAAGGAAGGAATGATTCTAATAACTTAGAACCTGAATTAACTTGATGACAGCTGCAAGGCCATTTCGATTTGCCTCTAAAGAAGATACGCGCTGAGAGAAGAGCAGTATCGGTTGGAAACCAGTCGCCACAAGTCTGGTATCGCCATTTTATTGATCATGGACCCAGTGACGTGGTGTAGATCATACTGTTTTCATTACCTTTTTCTCGCCGCTGTTAATTAAACTGTCATAGCGGGCGGTAAAGTGCCTTTCATGTTCCTGCACAACGGGGCTTGGTGGTGTGGTTGTTGTTTTTGGGTGGGGTTCTTGTTTTGGTCAATTTGTCCTTAACGTTTTCAGCCTCTATTAAGAAAGTGGTGAACGGTACTATATGGCTGGCAGGTCATGGCACGTGTCTTTCGTGGTGGTAGGTTGGCATAGCTGCGAAGAGGGGCCAGTGTCTACTATACCGGTTCGACTGTTCGTTGTAGGTGTATATATTAGTTTCTCATATTTAGTGTAGGTCGTTGTCTTGTGGTGAATCTGATATTCTGGGCGTACCAGTTGCATGGTGAAGTGGACAGGGTGTAGAGTCTTGCATCTAAATCTCGAGTTACTCACAAAATTCTTCCATCATATTTTGCCAATATTTGAAGTCGACGGTATTCATACATCCACGTTTCTCACGTGTCTTATGTTCTCAGCGGTCATCTATCCAAGTCGCACAGCATTGACGACCTCGTCGTTGGTTAATACGTTCAATCTGTGAACGAGAACCGGCTGTCTTGCCGACGAATACTAATCAAATCTTCTGTATGGATGAAGAATATTCTTCTGATATACGATCTTCAAGTGAGATGCAACTATTCCATTGACTGAATCAACCCACCTTATCCAACTGCTCTCATTCGAGTGCAAACACTGACCTGAGCCCCGGTGAATTCTGCAGCAGCATTTTACATTTCGAACTAGTAAAACGCTTCTCAAGCATGCAAAAGTTCGTCCAGACCATCGATAATTTTAGCGTCTTACTTGAATCCTCTTTCGCTAGCTTATTACTATACGCATATCCTTAATTCAGCATTTTTATCTTGAGCAAACACCAAAGACTAGATAAAAGGAATGGCTTTGACGAACACTAGTTTTCCAGGTGAACTCAAGTAAGTGATCCTCGTGATTATGAAATCGGGTGTGAATGTCCGCATGAAAAGATTGGATATGTAGAACTTATTTCTTTGGCGCAGTCTTCAGCGAGAGTTAGCAGTTAACAATTGCATGATCGATTGAGTTCAAAGCCATTTTTAAACCAGGGAAGATATTAATCATAGATCCAGGCAATATGTACCTGTTTTCTAAGATCTGTCGAAAACTTAAATCTTGATCACCGCAACCTAAACCGGGGAGGAAATCGGCCCGGCTGTCACGCAAACACCTTTCGTAAGCACTAGATTATCCGCAGAGTATTATTCCCGCATAAAATTTGGATGCAACGCATACTAAACTGCTTCCTTTGTGGCTTTCACATTGGGTTCCTGTAAATCGATATAATTACCGATTCAGTTCGGTCCTTTGAAATCTCTGCTTTCGCAGATTGATCCCAAATGTTTCGTTAATTGCGATGATAAAACTTCGCCGCCCTCGCCGAAGAAGGATGGCGACGAAAATCTACTTCCCTCATCACCTCCATTATGGATGAAAGAACAGTGTTCATTTGGGTTGGTTCACGTTCAGTCGTAAGAGGAGAGACCTCTGTGACCTCTGTTATCTAATGTATTCTGTCCAATGCGCCAGCCGACGATCTTGGGAGTGAATCAGTTTGCCACCGAAAATTTTAATCACCTTTCTCATACTCGGCTCCCATGGACCGATAATCCTAATCCGTCGGTGCAGGCTGTGTTTACTGCCGACAGCTGCAATGTTTTCCTTTTTCCATTCATTTACCTACCCATCAGTACTCGCGGCCATTCCTCAGACTCCTTGTCGGTTGGCTTCTCAGGGGTCTTTGCGCACCATTGTATGTTGCACCCGGGGGGCACAAATTTGCGAGCATCTAGCAAAGCAGCTGAGATCGAGGACATCCATCGATTTTGAAGTTCACATTGCCTGGAGTTCTGCTTGGCAGTTGATCTTACTAACATGGGTATTTCAGTGCGACAAAATTCGAACTGAAATCTCTTGCTGAAACTGTATTCAGTGACTATCGTCTAGAATCCGTTGTAATGAATGTATCGTTTTTGTCCTGGGATGAAAATAGATAGGCTCAAACCACAGAAAAATGCATTACCTGCGCCCATAGAAATACACCAGAATGATCGAAACCCTTCGATTGATCTAGACCAGCGATAACCGACAGCTTTATGACCAATATGGATGGAGCGCTGTGAAGGCGAATGATGGGACCAGTTGAACCAAGGTCGCTTTTGTTGACAAAGAATGGTTTTCCCCAGGAACAGAATGTCGTCAGAACAAACTCGGGTGTGACGATCTCCGTTATTGGTGAGATCAGTGAAGACAGAAAATCAGCCGCCGATATGCCGTTCCGTCTCCACTAGGTTCCCAGGTAGAGCTTTAAAGCCAGCGAAGAATGCAACGTCCTTTTGAAAGCATACTTCGGAGCAAATGAGATTATTCTACAGAGGACTGGTCTTTGGCCTTATGGGAGCTGCGAACATTGGGTGCAAACCCAGATACAACGATCAGACAAAAAGCTTCAACGAACTGCTATTTACGGGGACAGAAGCGTTCAACCGGACTGCACACGATCAATTGTAGACTCCGTTCCACTCTAACAGTGCGCGCTTAGCTCGCATGCTCAGATCGATCGTAACCCAGCGCTAAACCAAGCGAAGACGTGTGAGGCCGTTTCGGAACACAGGATGCATCTGTTTCACAAGCTGAAATTGCCATATCTAGGGCAGCATATTGCCCCATACGATTTAATAAGCGGACATTGCAACCACCCAAGTTACGTGATCATTCGGACTTAAGCATTACGTCCCAGTCACCTCCTAGCTGTCCACTAACATTGAATTCAGATAAAGTTATCGAGCCGCAGTTCTTCGTGGCATATTGCTTGATCTCTTTCACAAGAAAGCGGGTTGGTAAGATTTCCTATGTTAAGTATGGCGGAAGTTTTTGGGTCAGTGATACTTGTCAGTTTTTCACGCTGCAAAAATCTAACCTCGAAGACAGCCGAGCGTCAGCCCAACATGGGAGCTTTCAGCAGAAGTTTACCTGCTATCACCACCATGGTCTAAACAATTGGACAACGGGGTCACGATTGTCCCAAGCAACGAACGATGGAACATAGAATTCCATTTGATTTTGTAATTAATTGTAACGGTGGACTAGATTTTCTAGGCTGCCCATCCCATAAATAGTAGGACAATTGGGGTTCTCAATCGAAGCCTTTATTTCAGTGGTTGTATTATTCCTGGAATAATCCAGGATTGTGAACAATAACGGGTTACTCTGACCAGCTAGGAGTCTCTAACTCAAGGATCACAAAAGCCAACTCTTGCCTTGAAAATGATAACAAACCTAATTATATCGGCGATTTTTGTTGGCCGCAAAGTCGGGCAAACACATCGTTTCCATTACGAACATCATCTGCCATTAGCTGGCAGCCAGGCAGTCTACCTCTGGTTAATTATAGGACCTTGTTTCCCCATGCACATCGGCTCCCGATAGAGTGATAAATTGTTCGAAATCTCACCGAAGCTCATTAGGATTCCGTTACACACTAGGACTGTTCTGGTTAATTACGGCATAATAATCCATTATCCACTCGCGTGACTGCCAGCTTCGACGGAGGCCTTAATTCTTGACCTCGATGGAATAAGCCAAAGATGTTTCATGCAAAATATTGCCCACTGGGGATTTTTTGAGTTGTTTCAATTAAACATTGTTTGGTTCCCATTTTATTGTCCAACTCATTCGAGTCTAATTTGGATGAACAATTAATTTAAGTAGATCATCGAGAAATGAAGGGACTGAGGGATCGCATCATGATTACCGTTGATTGTGACACCCATTCAGTGAATCGCTGTCTAGTAACCTGCAGACTGTCTCGAGAAAGTCCATTGAAAAATTTCGTAGGAAGCAAAGCCTCCGTTTAAACCAACTTTTCCGTTCTAATTTCCATTACAGGTGCATATATGAAACTGGTGGAATATTGAATAAATCTGAGAATAAATGGACACTGTTTTCTACTAGCAGCTCATTTCTGTGATTAAGTTGGGTGTGATTTGCTATCTCTTCGCGGGCTTTTTCGTCTCGACATTTTTGAAGCGTTAATGGCTAAACCATGTTCTCTGCGGCGATCAACAAGTGGGCGGTGGGTCTATTTTTCCGTACATTTTACACGGTGAATCGAAAGCGGAATCTCTTATAACGGCGAACATATTGTGCCAAACCAATCAACGATTGCTTGTACTAATGTTTCCTGTACCGCCGTTTGATGGTTGTTTATTTTGCTGCTGGATCAAACTGTGCAGCGATATCAGAGTCTTAAATTTCCTGTGCAGTAGAATGGTGCTCCAGCAAATGTAAAACGACTATACTTGAAAACTCCCGACTGAGAAATTAGAAAACAAGGAGCTTCACAAATGGCTATGGGCAGTCCGCTTTATGGGTACTTGGGCGTGGCTATTGAAGAAGGGTAGTAATCACTCTATCTCATTATCTCTAAAAAATGATATAGTTAGCCAGTTGTAAAGCACCGGAAACAAGCTTGTTTGTTACTTTGCTTTATGGAATATAGAACGATTTGCAGTGATGTACCGACCTGTCAAAGTGAATGCAAATCACGGTAAGCTACAAGTATAATTTTCTTATCTTGTTGGTCAATTACTCTTCGGATATGAGCAGTTGCACAAGGACACCCGCGGGACTATTCATTTTCAAAATGAAACGACGTCATGCTAAACGTCCATTAGCCATCATCTTGAAAGGGTTGAAGTTACTAAGCAATATTAATGGACACACAGAATTAAAGGCTAGCTTTGATTTATTTCCTAGTTTTAAAACTTTGAAGGGAAAGCTTAGGAACAAGTTTAACTAACACATGTTTGGTAATAATATCCATCCACTTTGCAATTTTGATGTATTGTGAACTAGCGGACTATTCTTTTCAGTAATTGTAATAATTCAAATTTAGCCACTGTGCGTAGATCTAAATAAATTTCCTTTTAATGAACAGACTAGGTTTTAAACAAACTTGAAACATGCTTCTTTGTGAACTCGCCTGCCTCAAGAGCACGGAAAGATTGGTGATACGAATGTCTAAGCAAAACCTGCCCGACTCAGTGAAGATAATTCAGGTGAAATTTTCCATGTCAAAGAGATTAATGGGTCATTGACATCAGACAGATGCATCGAATAGCAACACTGCCAACCCTAGGTCCCCAGCAGGAATGGGCAAATCATTAGAGGCATTGATGTCTAAATACAAAGACCCATCAAAATTTCCTCGCTCGAAAGGATGATCAACGAACCGAGAATTCGGAGACTACTAACTGTAGATCTCCACAGCCCCGATGAAATTTCGATACTGCAATCAATCGAAGACTTTCTCGATTTCTACAATTCATTGCCTGATTTCATCCCACCAGTACACCTATTTTTCATCACTAAATCCAGTGACCCCTCCTTCCTGCAAACATGAATTGAGCATCAACAGCAGTGGATGAAACAGGGGCTTCGAGTTGGTTTTGAGTAGGTTTACTGCATCTGAGTGCCCCAAAAACTAGCAGAATCACGATGTAGTCATAATGACGGTTACGGTATTTTCCAATTAAAGTCGTATCCACCTGGCAAAATCCAGTATCACTTTTTCGATAGTTTCTGGTTAGTAAATACAGCTTCATTTTCCAATAGAGTAATCCAGGACTGATCCATGAACTTATTTGGTTCACCAGATCTCTTAGGACCTAATGCTGCTCTGTGCTACTCCCGATTTTAAGGTCTTAGTTTCCCTCTACACCGGTGTAGAAGGATTACACTTGCCGTGGGGCATGCTCTTTTTATTACGCTTACGCAGAGTAGGAAGTGTGAATTAAAAAATGCCTGAAATAATCCTTAAATTGTGCAAACATTTTGATTGCGTTGCTAAACATCACCACGATTCTCTCGACCGTGTTTGGCTTATGGATTGCCACTACTATCTCTATTTCTTACATTTCATCCCTTGATACAGCTGCTTGGATCATTCTTCTGGCAGTCTTTGGACAAGGGCTTAGTTAGCCTGTGCAATACAACGATGTGTTATATCAGCGCCGTCTCTGCCGCACGAGAAGGATCCTCTCTTATTACACTTACTCATAGCTGTACAGTTTGGATAGAACTTACTGGTTTGGCGACCACTCTCAACTAAGCAATTATTGTTCATAACTGCCTCGCCAGCCCCAAACCTATTGTTATCTTACGGCCCACGAATTTTTTCTCGTCATGAGAACTACATTTGCACTTACACGAGTTGTCATTGTCAAAGGTTTCTTTCCGTGCAATATACTACCTCAATTCTCTTGATTGTCGTAACCGGCTTGTTTTCTTTCTGTTCCCGTGGTACGTATTTCTGCGACCACCAGAACACCTCTGTTGTGTTTTGATGCTTCCCAGGTATATTAATTTCCTGGTTAATTTGTTCTGTAGTGTCTAAAAGCAGCTGTAAGTTGTGGCTACGATAGTTTGTTCCCTTTAGATGATTCACACAAAAGTGCGGCCGGAAAATGTCGGTAAGGCAGAACTGACTGACAAGCCCATTTATACTCAGGTGAATGGCACACGGACCAGGGGTTTGATGCCGTCCAAGCCGGAGGACGTGTACGGAATCACCCAAGTCTGCTAGTTGGCGGAAATTGGTTTGACCCACCAGAGGCAATTTGATCGTTTTTTTCCAATCGGGTTTAGTGAGGTTGAACTAGAACCAAGACGATCGTTTGAGGCTGCTAGATTTACAGACGACCATTAACCAATTTTAAAACAACAATCACAAAATGATTGGGTTTTTTGTTATATTTGTTATACGAAAATACTATGTGCACACTTACGAGACCGTATTGAAAAGCGCTCACACCGAGGTTTGCTTACAACTGATTAAAATCACAAAAAAAATCAATCTCTTAATAATGACAATTAATTTTGGGCCCTAAACAGGAATGGAATTAGTTACTTTACAATAACTATTATCCAGCAATTATTTGTGCAGGAATTCATTTACTTGCAGAATTCGGTAGGGAATTCTGCTCGATATGTGATCTAGTGATTCAGTGTATCCAAAGTCAAAGTATGGTTTACTTCACAGGTGGCAGAAGCCTCGCTTTTTGTGGTATATTTACCGTCGAATTTTCCTTCTTCTATAGAATCAACTGGTGACATTTTACCTAAATGAGTAAGAAAATGTTCATATTTGAGTCTATTTTAACATAGACCATTTCTGAGGAATATGCATCAGTCACTATTGTGAATAACGGCTGCGTTTGACTGCGTATATTACTAATAAGAACATGGAATATTTCAGGGGAAGAAGGATGGAGTCACCACTCGCGCTCAGCTTGCCGCCTGTTTTAGAGCGAAATTGGGGAGGAGGAATATGGCTATGTTTGTGCCTGAGAGCCCCGTGTACGCACAACTAACAGTAACCACAAAACCGCTCGCGCACTTGCGGGAAGATCCATTCATACGTAAGAAATACCACAGCCGACCGAGTAACTTTTTTTCGCAGCAGTCAGACAACTTGGTATTTTAATATGAATAAAATAAATTTGCAAACGAAGTTGTCCCGGGGTCATTTTGAGCAAAGAACTCGAAAACCACAGTTTGTGTATTGCAATTCGTACTCTTTTCCTATTCCTGCATTCGTGAAAGTGACAGCCAGTTTGATCATCTCACATACCTGTACTGGTGTATGCAAAATTACCGAGTTGTTTTTTGTTTACCAAATAGTGCACACTGGAGGACCTGAATTCATAGCTAATTTGATAACGCAATCATCGTAAATTGACTTAGTGCAGAGTTTGAAAGAAAAAACCGGCATACATGCTCAGGTACTACGAGCTTCTTGTGACTTCACAATATAAGGTGTTTCGATTAGCCCCTATGCTCAGTTTATCATGTTTTACTTAACAGGACTTTTGTGCATATTTCAATTGCAGAACTTATCCAGGTAAAACTATTTTCCGATAATTGGGTCGGCTGGACGCGGGGTGTCCAACTGGACGGATATTCTGACATAAACAGCTGAAACGGGATTGTCTAAACTCCTTCTTGTGTATTAGCTTAGGGTTTGTATGAAAGCTGGGAAGGATATTTTCATGCGGTATACCTCAATCGTGAACTTTCCGGAGTTCTTTTACGGTCTACTTTTCAAGAGAGCAGCGAAACTGTCAGCCAAGTGTGATTTCCTACAACTCTCCGCTCCCACCCCTACTGACTGAAGATTCCAGGTTATGAACAGAAAACCCGCGCAAGGGGGCAGTTTGTTTTGTCAGCTGGTAGCCACATGTTCGTACTACTCAACTACTTTGATAGTATTATAAATTAACTGGTTCTTTTCACTAAGTGACGCTTTTTCCCGGGATAGATTAAATAAAATGGCAGAGATGCACCTGCGACAAATAAACTGCAAGAGGAATAGTCTTTCGTGAATTTTGGTTGCTTCCTGCTAGTAAAAATTCCGAATATTAACATTTGCTAGCTCCAAAAATTTGGCTGGCAACCTAGTTGAAACGTGCTCTTGTGAGTTAAACATATATAAATCTGGTCTCTTCTAGACAAAAGCTTGTTTGATTCAGAAAACGTCACACGCACATGTGGTATTGGTGCTCTATATTACCCGTTGAAAATGTTCGGAAGTGCGAGGTTAACATCGCTGTGTTCACTGCTTCTCGCACTTCTTTCAGGCTCCAACCTCCAAATATTCGACCATGTCGCCTGAATTACAGAATCGTTTCTCGGTATTTGTTATCAAAATTAATAGAAAGCATATCAGTTTAAAACACAAGGAACAGCGTTTGGCAGGATATTAAAAAAACTAATGTGGTCTTCGACCAGTGAGAAGTTGATTCTGACTAATACAACTCGTATTCGACAGTGCTGGACTACAACACGGACTCTTTCTTGATAAATTAGTAAGAAAAGGAATTATGCTAACAGCTTTGTCCAGTTCTGCTCTCCATGCCGTACAAAGTTTGACGACGAATTTATCACACCCGTTTTCGAAACAGCTAGAGATGATGTCGGGATTGACTGTACCCAATCGCACCGAACTAGACTGAGTGACAAGTAAGCAGGTGGATATTTGTTGGGTAAAAAATTTAGTTAAAATGGTTCTATGAGTGTGATCGAATCGATATTTGCATTAAAGAAAAAATAATTGGTCTAAAATGAACCGATTTTAAAAGGGTGCTGCTATCCGAAATCTGAGTCCGGATCGATGTGGACGAAAAATAAATGAGAATAAAATTTAAAATAAATGCTGCTTTGTACACGGTTGACGTAACCGGTCGGCAAATCGGTTACGGCAATACTAGTTGATCGAGAAACACCACAGACCACCAATTTAGGCCAAAAATTATTTTCAGTGAAGTCTTCCTCGAATATGTGCCATCATAAATTGTCCTTACAAAATCCAGTCTATTTATCTGATCAAATAAATGACATTTTCCGTTTTGTAAACCCTGAGAATGACGCTTAGTTCATAAATTTTTGCGCATCAACCGAGGTGACAATATCGGTGAGCAGGTGATGACCTCCTCTGTGCTCCGTTGTATTCTTAGCAGTATTGCAGTGCTACTGTGAATACAACTAAACAGAAAGTTCACTGCCCAGGCGCTAACGATGTCAACTCGGCGAGGGCTGAAATGCCGTCAATCTAAGGACCATGTTCAAAGTTTAAAATAATTGAAAACAGACAATCTGGAATGCAAAACACGTCGGCATTCAAACTCGTTGAAAGAGGACGACGTATTTTGTTCAGCAGCAGAAATGGGTTCATGGATCACCACCGATGGTTGACGTGCAGCAAAAACTGACCAAATGTTGACATCAAAATGTCCAAAATCAAAAATTTCCCCTTTTCCCTTTTTGCCAACCAAGTAAACAGTCTGGACACCTGCGTGATCTGATAACCATTCCATTTTGACTATGCGTGATTATAGAAGCTCGAAAATGAACTCACCATAAACTCTTTTGCTCCTGAATTTTGTTAGTTACCATTCGACGATAGCACATTTCTTCGGGCGACAAAATATGCGTTCGCTCGCTAAAATGTCATTTACCTCAGAATGTCTACATATATTGGATCATAATTCAATAAATGCATGCAAATGTCCACCAAACCGATCTCCCGGGCAAAGGGAATTCCCAAAGAATCAAAGATTATTACATTAACCTCAACTTTTGCTCCGCCCTCTGCTGTTCCATTCACTTCAACATCTCGCTGTCTGTTCAATAATACTTTTGTAAACCATCATTTTTCCTACCATTTCTAAGGTTGTCGGTGGAAACAAGTTTAGAGGAATCTACCAGTTTCGGGAACCATATGCGTTATTGATTAGTACGCCTAGAATTACAGAATACACAGATACCATACAAAAAATCTCGCGCATGATGGTTAATCATCTGTAAAGGTGTTTGCTGTATCGACACTCTGAGGCTTTTTGTTTGGTAACAGACAGTACGGACAGTATATAGGGGTGTGTAATCCAGGGAATCGTCTAGTAATTGGATTCCTCATTGGGTAAATGGCTCTTGGAGATTACGTATGGTAGATGCAATCAGAGACATAGGTATTCTTGAAAGGTTTAAACTAGCTGGACTATCTGGGATGGCTCCGTCAGCCTTCAGTGATCATGGCGAAATGCCAACATAAGAGTGGACAGAACTCCTGAGATCGATCTGTCAAAGGGATGGATTCCTAAGGACTGAAGCGAGTAGGGGATCGCACCGACTCACAGCCAATTTGATGGATCCCCATGTGAAAATCAAGGAGAAAGGCCCATAGTAGACATTATCCATTGCCGACTATCCAATATCTAGGAAACATACATAGGAGAGAATTAAACAGTTTGTCAACTAGTTTGGGGGCGGGGTAATTGACTAAAAATTCACTCTGCGACAAACATTTGAAGATAAGCATAGGTATAATAAACGCAAGATCTGTACCTTTAGCGACCTGATGACGACATTCGGCTCGGACGTCTGTGCACTTTTGTGGTGATCATCTGGTTGAGTGGTATGCGAGAGCAAATCAATTCAACTGTCCAGTGTTTGCATTCAAACACACGAAGCCAAATTCCTGCTTGCAGCGATCGCCCACACGACTTCATCAGCTGAAATGGTAGTCATCAATGCAGTCCTGTTTCAATTTTTCTATGCAATTTCATCGTTGAAATAAAAGTCACAATCACCGTGTCTTCTCGCGAAAATGGTCACGTTGAAATTTAATCAGAGAGAAAAACACTTGAGCGAAAGAATGCGGATGTAGTTGTTTGTCCAGTGAAGCCGTCAGTTACAAAAGGGCTTTGCTCGAGAAGCCTAAATGATAGTATAGATGCGGTGAGGATGATTTCCTTACCTTCGAAGTGTGAGATGCTGTTGCCGAACTCACCGGGGTTAAGGTCTGTGTTTGCACTCGAATGAGAGCAGTTGGATAAGGTGGGTTGATTCAGTTAATGGGATAGTTGCATCTCACTTGAAGATCGTATATCAGAAGAATATTCTTCATCCATACAGAAGATTTGATTAGTATTCGTCGGCAAGACAGCCGGTTCTCGTTCACAGATTGAACGTATTAACCAACGACGAGGTCGTCAATGCTGTGCGACTTGGATAGATGACCGCTGAGAACATAAGACACGTGAGAAACGTGGATGTATGAATACCGTCGACTTCAAATATTGGCACAATATGATGGAAGAATTTTGTGAGTAACTCGAAGATTTAGATGCCAAGACTCCCACTTCACCATGCAACTGGTACGCCCAGAATATCAGATTCACCACAAGACAACGACCTACACTAAATATGAGAAACTAATATATACACCTACAACGAACAGTCGAACCGGTATAGTAGACACTGGCCCCTCTTCGCAGCTATGCCAACCTACCACCACGAAAGACACGTGCCATGACCTGCCAGCCATATAGTACCGTTCACCACTTTCTTAATAGAGGCTGAAAACGTTAAGGACAAATTGACCAAAACAAGAACCCCACCCAAAAACAACAACCACACCACCAAGCCCCGTTGTGCAGGAACATGAAAGGCACTTTACCGCCCGCTATGACAGTTTAATTAACAGCGGCGAGAAAAAGGTAATGAAAACAGTATGATCTACACCACGTCACTGGGTCCATGATCAATAAAATGGCGATACCAGACTTGTGGCGACTGGTTTCCAACCGATACTGCTCTTCTCTCAGCGCGTATCTTCTTTAGAGGCAAATCGAAATGGCCTTGCAGCTGTCATCAAGTTAATTCAGGTTCTAAGTTTTAGAATCATTCCTTCCTTGGTTTCACTTCCATTTTAGCTGAGCAATGTAAGCAGTCCAAATTCTCTTACTGCTCCCGTCACGCTTTCTTCGCTGATTAGGCGGGTATGAGAGATGGATTCCAAAACGGGAACATTTGGCACCGCACATCATCTGTTGGGTTTTAAAAAGTAAAATAGTGGCGACCAGTAAGTGAACAGGTATCTCATGCAGTTTATGACATTTCCTGAATAGTGAATCCAATCGTAAATGTGAACAAATATATTAAAGTTCAAGCTGTAGAGAATGAACCAATCACTGCTTCCGTGATCATACGAATTAGCTGAACCGACACACGAGAAATAGGGATTAAGTACAATATTTGCTGAGTTTGTTATTTGTTAGTAGCAGACGGGAACAGTATTTACGACAATTGTCATCTTTGGCCTGTCTATTTGAAGGTTTCCGATGCGTTGCATTGTAGGCCATCTGAGGAGAACGTTGTGGATGTGTAAAGCAAACAATGAACTTTGAAATTCGTTTACTGTAACACTGCCAGCATCAAACTATGCACAATGCGATACGAATTGTCCCTTCAATTTCCCACGGGTTTTCTGCTAACTCCTTCACATTTTCCTATTCGAAACCATGGTAAATTTATTCAAGGCATTTTTGTTTGGGATCTTGCATCATGTGGCTAACAAAAAAAATTGTCGTCTCTGATTTCATTCAGTATGTTTTCGTCCAAATGTTTGCTACTCTAGAATAAACAATGACAATATAAACTTCGCCGAGAAGACTGAATGGAGTAACGTGAAAATCATATTTTCAGACTGGCTGATAAGATATGCATATGAAATTAACCCGATTTTGCAATATACATCGGACGAATGCATTCACTAATGTCATGTGGATGCTAAAACAAATCCGCCTTAAACACCAGCCAAAACTTCCGAATTATGTAAATAATCAACTTTGGCTTTTGGTCCCCAATAATAGTAATCCAGCATGGGTTGACTACAATGACCTGCAAGTTCATTAATCATTTCTGTTCATTAGTGTTTTATCATCTACCCACTCACAAATGTCTACTCACAAATTCATCTATCTATCTCTCTACCCTCCCCTTCCCATTTATCGATCTCCCTTTCACTCCCTATCTACCTCTAACAAACTTTCTTTTCTGTTCTTACTATTTATTTATCAAATTCCTATCCATTTATCTATCCATCTAACTATCTACCTATCTACTTATCTGTCCATTCATGTAGCTATCTATCGGATGTTATCTCACTTCTCATTACATTGACCTGTCAGCCTTCAACATTACATGCCAAATGATTTCCACGTCACAGCATAGTTTTAATCAATTAGAGATGTAAGTCGAAGAAATATCTTCTCACATCTCTCAAACCCGTGAAATAATCAGAACCCTCAGCTTCAGCGGAATAGAAGCAACAAAGACAGACACTGTTACTAACGCTTAATTTTGTCCCACTGGGTGCACCATAATATGGGTTTAAAGTGCTCCGATGTTTTCCGGCCAAAATGACAATGCCCGCCACTTTTGGGAATTATGGTATAAATTTACTGCTCCAATTAATCATATCAACAATTTTGAAATAATGCTACTTGCTGAACCCATCCCAACTCTAACAACTTGTGCGCAGGAATTTGATAGTCGAATCCTGTTAGCCTTAGTTCAAACGAACACTTAACTCAATGTAAAAGTAAAGCGAATAGAGAGAGGTCTAAGTCCTATCGGCAGACAGAATGAGCGCGGAACGTAGCAAGACCTGGCGAAATGCAGAACAAAACGAAATCGTGAGAATGCCACCGTACATTCGGATATACGCAGGAGCTGAAGTTTGCAGTTCTGCAATTCCCATCTGTTCTGTCGTTCATCTCACCTGCTAACTAGATCCACCACTGAGGTCGACAATGAAAAATGAAGAACATCGCAACGGAGATTGTTGAATAATACTGGTTTGCATTCAAGGGCACTGCTGGCCGTATTCCCGAGACAAGCTTCGGTTGTCATTCGTTGAATGCAGTTCGGTAGGACAATAACTTATTGGCGAATTGTTGGCACCGGTGTAGACAATTAGCACTCGGGATGCTCCGCCTCGTTTGAATGGAATGAATTGCCGGCATATATATATTTGTGGAAACCGTATTCGTCCAACTTCAAGCCAAAACAATCGATGTTATTATTCGCGCACTTCAATCAACCATGACAATGTGGATCCATAACTGGCAAACTCATCACCATCGTATCTCTATTGCGGCTGAGTTCAAACTATGTCACTAAACATCAGTTAACTCTAATTCATCCATCCGTTTTTTAGTTCAATACAATCGACCACAGCGAATAAAACAGAGCCAATCCATGAAGGGTCATCTCTTTTCCCTCTGTTTCGCCCATCCAAACAGCCGATACAACCATTTACTGGGACGGGATTATTGAACGTTTCGTAATTCAACCTCTTCATGCCACAACTATATACCAGTCAAACGTGGTGCACAAAACAGGTTCGTTTGTTTCTTCCAACCTAATTTCGGGAATAATTGTGTGTCCTTTACCGACAGGCAAGAACTGGTCACCTTGATATTATTGCTCCCGAAGCCCAGGTTCACGATTGTTATATATTCTCAGTGTTGTGAAAACACATGTAGATACCAACGAATTAATAATCGGATTTCTTTTTTAATTTTTGTATTTGAACTAGCACACAGTTTAATCGATCCTCCCTTCAGCTCGATTGCTTGCGCACATGGAACTATTGCACTCCACTTCATTTCTTATTCCCAATGAATTTAAAAAATACTTCTGTTATTGCCTGATTCTAAAGCCTCTCCGCAGCAGCAAGAGTTGCTACTTGCACATTAGCAGCAAAAGCTATAAAAAATTGTCCTAATTATTTCATTTCATGTTCCCTTTAAATTTTCAAACTTGTGAACTGTTATTTTGCTTGCTGCTTCTACATACCTACCAAGTCAGATGGACGAAAATAGATACATTCTTACGGCATCCAACCTACTATGTCAGAATGATGTCAGGGATTTCGATAATTTGGTGTTGTTCATTGCTCAGCTTCTCGGTTTGGTCACCCGTTCTTCCTTTGGGAGCTATTTGTAGTTTTCCTTGTTAAGTGTTCGTATTTGTTGTACTTTGCTGGGCACTGTACAGTTCATTTTCTGGGTATCACGGGAGAATGCGTGTAGTTGTCATGGTCGGTAGGGCTCAAAATCCGTGGATTGGGAACCGGAGTTTACTGTGTCGAAACGCTACCTCTTCCGCGTAGTTGCATAGTTTATTATTTTGCAGTCTTTCTTTTGTTGTTCTGGCTGCTTTTTCCCGCTAAATAAACAGCACTCCGAAGCAGTATTCTTGCCAAACGTTTTGTTGCACCTTTTATTGTTGGGAAATTTGAAACCCTTAACTGAAGCGAGACTAAAACGCCTCTGTTGGCCTTTTTCTGGTGAACTAACGAAGAAAGCTTGGGTTTTGATTTTCCAGATTAAATGGAAGCTTTTCAGTTTTCCATCTCGAAGCCCGTACTCTATTGTATGAAGAATTGCAATAGACAACTCAGTTTTATGTACGAATCAGTCCAAGTTAGTCTGTGAAGAGAAATGTGAAACAAAACACTCCTGGCAAGCGTTGATTTCCATCATTTCTCAACAATAACGAGCAGCTAATCGGCTTTGTCAGGCAGTCTTCAATATGCATACTGAAATTTTTCCGTCGATTTCAGAAGGGATTATTCTAGTACAAAATTGCTTTTTTCACAATGGCGTCCTGCAAGCCTTTGCATGTTCCACAAAATGGGGTAACTGCCCAGGGTACTAATCAGTCATGCGATGACCAGCTAATAGCTCAGCGGTGGTGCATCTACAAACAACTTTCTTCTGTCATGAACGAAACAGCAACACTTCCAGTTGCCAATATGGTTTTCTCAAACAAGAAATAGCATCGTTCTTTCTAACGGAAGATTTATTTGTCCAAATTAGAGATCGAGGAGAATGAAAATCACGTGTTGACTACGGATAAACAACTTAATGTGATTTTTTTATCGAAAAATGTTTCCAATGATTAATAAAGTGAGTCGGTGAAAATTAATGTTCGGTGTAAGATAAACGTACACGGAGTCTGACTGTTGCGTTCTTCCGAAATTGGAAAGTCCCGGCGTTAACTGACTCGAAGAAGTCATAAGTTGTTTCACTGGCTTTTCGTGAAGGCAATGGGGTGCTATAAACATTTTCCACAGGACCTCTGCCTATTATCGACCGTTGGTTGATACGTTGCACCATTAAATTACATGGAACCAAAAAGGGCAACTATCGTATAAGTTTCTTTGAGCGTTTGCTCATGTGCTCGAAAAATATCGTGTTGATTACCATAGAAAGCGGAAATCTCTCAACGAGTTTGCCATTCAACAACTGCAAGTGTCTGTGTTCAGTGGCAAGAGAAATTTATTCGCTCAGCTCTTTGTTCTGCTCCTGGAAACTTAGCATTGGACACATGTATCCAAGAGCTGGAATGACGGGAGTTGTAGACTTTTGCCATTCGTGGTCAGATGCAGATCGAAACTATGCACGACTGGGTAAATGTAAGTCAATATCACGGTCAACCTCGCTGATAATCATTTTCATCTGGAATGAGAAGTGATTTCCTTTATTTTGCAAAATAATTGATAAAGTACTCGTTGCATTCATTCATCCTATTAATTTTTTGCTCTCTTTTTCCATACTTACATAGGATTCCTCATTGTTGCATTTGGAATGGGAAATCAGTGCATGGGATGTAGTGTCTATAAAGCATACTCAAAAAATCATATTTCTACTGGTGCGTAACATCTCTGTTTTCTCGCCGACCACGATCAGACCTAATATTTTAAGGCTTCACGTTGCACGTCTTTTCACATTTCAGAGTTCCCGGTGATCTGTTCATGATGTGATTCATGAAACCCCGCAATCGCACGTGCACTCACTCGCTCATTCTCTCTGTTCCCGAGTAGAGCAGCAGAGAACCAGTAAACGGCATTAAAATCCAGGGATTAAACTGCAGTATTCATTCTTAGGACCGGTTTCTCCAATTTTTCTAATCGTAATTTTGAAAATCAAGTTTCTAACTCTTCGAACACCACCAACGTTCTAACTCACTATTTTAGTTGAAGCTATTTCGCATGAATTTATCATACGACCATTTACCGAACCCAGCATAGATACGCCTGAATCTTCCAGTCAAGGGATTTGGCTATGGCACTATGTCCATTGCACGTTTGATGCTCACGTAAGTGCAGCGAATCGTCCAACTACATTCACCTATATTTGATCACCAAACACTTGTTTGTGGTTGATCGCAACTTTTGTATCACCTCCTTAGATTTTCATGCTCAAAAGCACGTACAGTTCAGTCATTCATCCAGCCTTTCAGCCATGAGATGCGAGATCGGATATTTTGCAATGGTCAAAAGATTGCCAACAAGTCCGCCTCCTCGATCCAACCGAAATCCCGTTCATGCTTATTATTTTGTTCTCAGCTCTCTCTCATAAGTCTCAGCTCCTACCCCAGTAAGCTTAAGAGACCTTCATACACTTACCTATTCCGTCCGTTTTACTCTATGTAAACGTCCACCTGCGTTAATACATATTAAAGCCCTGAGATCCAGTCAACTAAGTTGGATTTCATCATTTCTGAGCTGCCAAGCCATGGAATAATTCTCCTCTCACCCCGAACATTCCCTTATCACCTCACATTTCCACACATTTGTCATCAAGTTGAACTTTTTGATCCACACCCAGAAAATTTGTAACTGGAATGATTCAACCATGCGGTTATGCAAGGTTCGCACGTGAAAAGATCAGCATTTCACACGTTGCCACTCTCTGAACCGCAAATGTTTTGTGCAAGCTTGAAGCAAGTGTCCCAACAGCACATTGTAGTCGGAAATGCTCCGTCCACTCCAATTACTGATGTTTGGTCATATACACCCCTTCATCGAAGCCAATTTTGCTATCAATTAAGCTATCCACAGTTACCGTCCTTTCAATTCTACACTTCAGTTTTTCACTTATTCCCAGTTAACTGTCTGTTTAATTGCGTTTTCTGGATACGAATCTCCCGGAGTCGCCAACTTATTTTTCTGAATTTTGCAAGGCCATATTTCTCCTGAATCTTCGAAAAATTGCTTTATCTTCACACTTTCGCCAACCCATTTCAAGAAATTACTGTACCCGAACAACTAACTTTGTCCAGTTATCTGTGGACACTTCATGGCACTGACTCTTGCTGACATATTAGCTGGCTTCGCATGTGGCTTGTAGAGTTGGCGATCTAGAGTTTGCATCAAATACTTCCTCTTTCTCGCTTAATCTCTGTCCCAAAAACCTCACTCATGTCCCACACTTGAGCGCTGCTGACACGTTTGACGTAAACCGTCATCTTTCCTTTTTCGATTCATGATAGGGTTCAAAACCATGCATCCGGCAGATTGTTAAGTTGTCTTCAACGTAAAAACCCTCAGTTACTGGTCTGTCGACGAGCAGCCGCCGTGTTTTTCCTTCACTAACTTCACTATTTTATTTTCGGTTTTTTTGATTCCTCTTCTTAAACCTTACTTCCGCTTATCAGCTTCACAACGAGCCTGTGATCTGCAAATAATTCCCGCCTTTAAATTTTATTCCCCAAGTACACTGCTGCATTATTTCTTAAATTTTTGAACAATGTAACACTGTCTTCCCTTGTTCATTTAGAGCCATCCGTTATTTAGAATCAGGAGCTATGAAACGGATTGTGAATAATAATATCATTAGACCATAGATTTTGTTTGTTTTACTTTGATCTCCTTTGTGTAAAAGAATGCCGGGTTTGTCAGTATACTTAGATAATTGAACCAAATGCCAAATGTTCCCCTACCAGCTTCCAAAGGGAAACTTTCTGCTAGGGAGGAAACTCCGTGATTAGCCCAGGAAAAATGACTCGCATGTGGCAGATTTTGATACAGGCACTCAGGTGACACCAGTGCAGACATACGGGAGTGAGGCTGGATCCGATTCCCATATTACCAGTCACTGGCATGCATGTAAATAAATGCATCGTTATCCTATGGAACCAATTATTTCTCGCCAACAGAACATTTCCACTTGTGCATATCTATAAGGTGGGATGACATACGGGCGCGGTGAACAATAGTTCCAAGTGGACTGACCTCATTCAAGTGAACCATTGATTAATGAGATAAAGGCTCATTCAATGATAGGATCTGTCGTATCATCGATCTCATTAAACCGCGGCTACTCAGCACGCATTATTCTGTCACTTTAGCTAACTTTTTCTCGGGTTGGAACAGAAATTGCTTGCTTTTCATGTCCAGAGGCCAGCACAGCGAGTTGGGACAAGACCAAAAACCTTTCGATAACCGAGAACGTGATTGCTTTACCTAACTCCACAGTCGAATTCGCGGTGGCCTGGAATACATCAGGCAGGAGAAAGTGCAGTTTTGCACTACTTTGTATGTACAGTTTGCCTCACGTTTCAGCAAGTATCCTCGGGTGAACAAATATCATTGTGCGGGTGAAAAGAGGCGGCTCAATAATTCGGACTTTGGATACTCCAAAAGGTGGAACTGATTCCGATGGAAATGGCTGATGGTGATCCAAAAACAAATTAGTTCACACTAAATATAAGACCCTTGTGGAAGTGTACTTGAAGTGCGCACTTTGTTCCATCTAAGTGACTTCATCTGATCAGCAACATTCAGCCAGCTGCATGCGCATGCGAGATTCCCTAACTCATAGTTTGTGATGACTTCATTTCGTCAGCTGAAACATTTGCCTGCAACGTTTCGTAACAAGATTTTAATTTAGTGTTGATGATTACGCTTTTTGTGGGCTGTTGCATTTCTGGATAATGTTGTGTTTCTGGAATGTGCACGTCAACACTTACCGATGCACAACTGCGTGGGTTATAGTTATTGCAATGTTACGAATAAAGCTATATCATATGCATGCATATGTGTGTACAGCAAATTAACGGAGTGATGAGCAAAATGTTCGCGGGGAAACACGACCACTTTCATCGTTACTGATTCCCGTCAGGTTTGAGGCCCCTTGCTCTCGTGTCAAAATATCCCCGTAACTGTAAAGGCTGAGGCCAGATATGTCATCACAGTCGACGTCGCATCTTCAGGGGTGTCTGCAGAATCCGTTCGCTGACTTAAATTTGGTTGAATTACTTCGGCCTGCATTCAGTAGCACAACACAAAGTCTTTCTACTCCCCCTCCAGTTTGTATGGGAAATAAATAAAACTGGAGGTAGCAACGACATGGTGAACAATAAACTGCATAAGAATGCAGAGATTCACGTGCTCCGTTTTAACGCGGTCGAACTGTAGCACTGGCTGCTACTCAGGCCATGATAGAAAAACAGCTTTTAGAAAAATAAGTGAAATTAAACAAGGAGCATTGAAAAATAAGCTTTACATTAGTTCAGAACACAGGAGTTTCAACTGTACCTTATTTATTATTCTGGAAATTTACGTACAGATGCATGGAAAAGTGGTTTCACCATTGTGAAGGTGAGGTGATGGTAGATTTCTATTGCGACGAAAGAGGAACTTGCATTGCTTTAGCTCATGTTTCATGAAAATAGAACTGTAATCACCTTGTCACTTAATGCACTCTTGCAAAAGCAGTAAATGGATGACTTGGTAACTTTCCTGGAGCGCAGAAAGTTGCAGAACTTGGTATTCTTTTCTCTTCAATGGAGATTTGTGGAGTAGTTTTGATTTCCATATGCGCTTTCCCCCACAGTTTATATTCCGACCTAACCAAACAATGGATGCATGCTTGCGAAACGAGTGCTTTGATGCATCAGGCTTTGGTACAAGGTTTTCGAAGATGAACGGCGAAAATGAATGTTCCATGTTATTGAAGAATCAGCAAACAAATAGAATAGCAATCATTAATCTCGAACTCCCATGCTATCTAAACACTTTTCGACAAGCATTTATTAATTTGCATTTAGGAACTGTTTGCCAACTGGCAGCTAGATTTCATTGTGTCAATCCAAGTTTGAAAGGTTCCGTGTGTGATATCTGCAGTTGTCGCCAAGGATTAATCAAGAACATATTGATACCGGGGTGTGAATCTTACCACTTCACGTTCGTTTTCAAATCCAGCCAAATTATTACATCGATCAATAATATTAATGTTATCATTAGTATTATTATTGTTAATATGATTACTAATTTTGTCAACGTTAGTCCTATTTGCCTTGCTATTCTCGAATCCAACAAACTAGTCATTGACGTTGCAATTAGGATTTTAATCCAACTCTGATGGCTGTACTTGGAGACTGAATTAATCACATGGTCCACATTCTCTTGTTCTTATTCTCAAGGACTGCCTTCCAAGTCAACCAAGGTCTTTGCATTGAAACGTACACATCCCGAAATTCCGTAAAAATGGATTGAGACTCTTTAAGCTCAATTAAATTGCTTTGGAAATTTGACATCCTTGAGTCAGTGCCTGTTGTATCACTGTGCACGAGGCATCCAGAATGCTGTTACTTGGCTGGTAAATATTAGACTGTTGTCAAACTATATCTCGGATTACTGTCGTATGCCGTAATGAAATCACACTGTGTGTAACTCGTGAAAATAGCCCCTCTGATTGAATCCAAACTAAAGCTGATCGAAAAATTGAAATAGTAAATGAAAATAACGTGAGCCGACGCTTAGTAAAAGAACCCGAAATCTAAACTACTTATTCACTCAAAACCAATAGGGCGGCCTGCAGCCCGGGTATCACATAATTTGTGTTCACATTAAAATTTAGTACCATGGGAAAAATCTTTCAGGCAGAAATACTCTCAATAGTTTTAGAAAAACTGTGATATTATATACAAGATACTACTCAAGCAGTCGAAATATGCTGACTGTTGGATATTAGGGGATTTCCGTAGGCGGATGTAGGATATGGAATAAAACGGTATGCAGCGCAGATGAAGTATTGTTTGCAGCAGAAGAAAAGTTCTTTAACTAGTAGCCGACTGACATGAGACAAAATAGTACGGTGTTCAAACAAGCATCAGTATGTCCGGCACAACTGAGACAAATAAGAAGTGACTAGGAAACGGGCGTAAACTTCCTCGGAGCTGTTACATTAGAAACACTTGCCTGGGTGCAACCACAGGTCGAACGATATGCAGCAAGAGATAATCCGAGAATGGTTTGCGTTGAATAATGCACGTTCAAACGGACCGAAAATATTGTTAGAAATAGCAAGTTCAGTGGCGTACTAAATAGGTGAGTGAAAGATTTCACAAGCAAATTATCTAGGCATGAAGTGGAAAAACGTTACAGTCAAACAGCATCTTGTGGTGTGCCAAGTAACTCAACGGACTGTCGTTTGCTTAGTGTAACCTGATGATTAAGCTGACTGAATGTCCTTGGGGTCACCACTTTCAGAAATGCATCTTAAGTTGTTCGGGCATCCTTACACTCGGGAAATACCGTATTCGAGTTTCGATTTCGCTAGAGCTCATAAGCAATGCATATTAACCGTCACACCTAGAATTTGAACAAAGGCACTTGTGTCACGGATGGGGCCACCAGCTGCCTTTAAACTGGAATTACCGGGACTGGTACCATATCTCCCTCCAAAACGGTTATTTGAGATGATATTTGAACAAACCTTATTTGATATTTCTAATCAACCAGAACGGGCTATGCCGGCATTATGGTACCACAGGGGCCATCCAGTTGGAAAGTTCGCGATCAAACTTTGAGTGGATATGTACAAATGATCGGGTGCTTCCAAGGTGTAAGGTCGATTAAATGACCAGTGGTGTGGTTGTCAAATGTGTGGTCCCAAAGTCAGCTGACCGAAAGACAGTAACATCATTCTCATTACACTCAAAAGTAATTGCGAAAAGTACATGATATATTCCGGAATGGTCCACTCAATCATTCGAGAAAACAGGGCTTATCAAAATGTCTTAGCTTGTCATATAGAATGCAAAAGAGAAGGAATCAGTTTGTAAGCTTTCGGTATACTTTCATATCCCGTAGCACCATCGTTAACAGACTCACAAATAAAGCAAATCAAGTGGGAAACGACATCTAGGTTACAGATTTTAACCACTCAGAAATACGGAAAATGGTAATCGAAGTAATGAAACTAATCAATGCATCAGTTTCACGCTGAGAAAAAGGATCGATTTCTCTGAAATGTTTTGTTATTTATTTGCAAAATTTTTTTAGTTCCATCATTAATGGAACGGTAGTACACAAATCTTTTCCGGAAGGGGCCGGGGCCATCACAGGACTGCCAAATGGTTAAGTTGATCGGCGGTGGGATGATTTGAACCCGCCACTTTCTCGTTTAAATGCCATAACACTCTTCGTTTGAATACTGTCAGTCACTGTCTTTAAATTAATGGACGATCTCACCGAATGTCAGTATTTGATGAAAGTCCTGAAGCCAAGTAAGAAATCGGATACAGTAGAAAATGCGAAACAATTATGGGAAAATGTGTTCAGGCGATGTGATCAAGGTTATTCACACCCGCGGTAGCTGTTATTTTGAACAGACGGCAATTTCTACGGATTTTAGGAATGTGAATTCATTCGAATGGAAAAAAGTTGCAGAGAGAACTAGGAAATGAATGATTGGAAGACTGTGTGGGACGGATAATGAACGAGTGCTTATTTCAGTCACTCAAAGTGCCTGAAAAACTGCCAACTCCATAACTGACATTTTTAGTAGTCTGAATTTTTATCCATTACACATGCAACCACTTGTACAGTCGGACAGATTTGTCTACCCTAATCTCAGTTACCTTATTAGGCTTTTGACAGACAAAACTCTCTGAATTGAGTGATGACTTTGCTATTCCTGGTGCGTTCTTTTCAAATTTAAATACATTTGATAACTGTCCTGCGCACAGCACAACGCCGCAAAAATCCACGAGCCTTCAAGGCAATATATGACGTGTGCAAGTTTTGGTGTCTGTCTGATTGTGTCTCATACCTCAAAGGTGGGTCTGCGAAAAGCACCCAGAAATCAAACAGTACCTTGAGTGGAGCATTGTCGGTAGTCGGATAGCCGTAGCCTCAATGCATCCTGACCAAAATATTTCAAAAAACATCACTCCTATAAGAAGTGAGAATAGTTTATCTGTTCGAATCGTATAGGAATAAAACTGGTGACGGATTTATTTTTTCAGAACATTCGTTTTGGGGCTCCACGCACTTCGACCACAGAAAAGCCACAAGTAACTCTAAAATAGCGACCATGCGTTTAGTAGCAATGAATTTAATTCATGTTTTTAACTTTCAGTATATATTTTCTGCCTCCAAATTTTCACAGAATAGTTCTTGTTGCAATCTATCAAGAAATTCGTCTAGCATCGCGGTCCGTTATCAAACAGTTTGAATGTTGTTTTACCATACTGTTTTACCTTGTAATGTGAAAGTGTGATCAGCTGTTGAAGAGCAATTTGGATAACCCATTACCCGAGGTATTCTACCAATAACTATTCAAGGTTTTTGTCCTAGAATGGAGCGACTGCACCGTAGTTTCATTGTTCTCTGTATCATTTCTATATCTCACATCGTGGTAATCCATCCTGAAGTTTGCTAGTTGGAATCCTCTCCACTTGGATGTTCTCGGTTCTAGTAACAAGCGGAAGCATGAGGATTAGATCATCCTCTCCTGTCAGTTAAAGTGGGCGATTCTGAAATATTTTGAGTAGTGAGCTTGTCTAACTTCCGATTCAGGTAACCGAGTTACTCTGGTGGTGTCCCCGGGTGCCTGGTCAGTCGGATGAGAAAGCTAATCAGTACTGTTGTCCCACTGAAGGGCCAATGAAGATAAACAGGAGCTTAGATTTTGGGTTAGGAACGAAATTGTTCAATCTCAAAGGTCCTCACTGTGTGGCTGAAAATATTAGGGCTTGAAGGATATTCACGGCACGTTGACCACGTCCCAGGTGTTTGTAGAACAGTTTGCATGACTTCGACATAATTGCATTTAATTTAGTTAAACCTGCTCTAATTTGAGGATTCCTTTGCTGCTCTTTCAATGGCGTAGGCCAGATGCATCCATTATGTTTAAGTGTACGTGCTATAAATGTTTAAGGATTACAGTCGGTTTTCTAAGGATGTTGTTTTTGCATTGCCATTCAATATGCTCGTCCGTACATTTTTTAACTTCCGGGAACGAGCTTCCACAAAACTTGATAAAAAGTTAGCCATGCGTTCCGGTTTATTTCGTGCTATCAATCACATTGAATATCCGACGTTTGAATTGCACCAAAAACATTGCGGATTACGTTTCATTTGCATCTATCACGGCCGAAATGAGATTTCAACCAATTCTGGGGTTACTTGAGGACCGAATCTCAGGCTGGAATAATGTGATCCCCCGGTTGCAAAATAATCCCTTGTAAAAAGTTTAGTATTTCTGCTGGCAAATTTACGTTTAGTTCGAACATACTGCCAATTTAATATACTCTAGCCGAGCGAATTTCGGATTGTGCTCGTAGGAACGATACTCTGTGTGGTGTGGTTTTAAGAGGTATTTCAGTATGGACAATCAGCCTCGTCGGAAATGTTGGAAACGAGCCGATTTTGCGATCAACTTTGGTCACCTTTATTAAAACAAATGTCAAAGTTAAAAATTTCTACCATTACTGCAATGCCGGTTTTGATATTTGGACGGGTGGCTGCATCTGATGTGAAATCTGAACTAAAGGTGAAATGCAAAAGAAGTGCAAAATTCAGTGTTGCATTTTGGATTGTCGTTGGTTTACTAAACGGTCAGTCCTTCCCAAAAGATTGCCACTGCCGAAATGTAGTGGGGAAAAGCTCGTTTTCACTTATTCCGACTTGTATCGAGGTCTGAATACACTGGAGAAAAATTGAAGTCTTTCATGCCCTGTGTAGCACAGAAAATCAACATTTTAGATTGAAAATATAACGTCTTGGACAAGTCAGAATCCATTTCGGTCCGTCTTTCCAATCCTTTATTGTGAGCCCAAAAACAATTTGTGGTCGTCCTTTGACTTTTTCGGCCCACCTTGACCCCTGACCCAAATCAAAACCGTTGACTAGAAAATCATTGACAAGTCAAATTCATCCATTTTTCAGGTTACGCGTGTATCTTAACTGTTCCCCCTCGTGTCCCTACGTTTTATTTGACTAAGCCAATCACTCTAAGTTTTATCCAGTACATTGTGATACAATGATATGGGTAGAAATCACTGAAAATTAATTTGCTCTCCAGCTTTGACTTCTGATTTGTTCAGCGTTAGATATTTAAACAGACAGGCGACGAAACAGACTAGTGTGTCACTCAAAGCCGGTACATTTAACTAGAAAGTTTGCTATAATTATTACATAATAGATCAGCACATGATAGCGCTATACTTTTCCGTGTCTCAAGGATAATTACGAAGCATCGCTTGTGCCTCTTTATGGGTTCCCTAATGGAACAGACGTGAATCACACATCCGAAATGCTTAACTATCGGATTGCACTGTTAGCAGTTGGCTGAACTTTGGCGCTACCTGAATCAAAACATCATGTTTCCTTTATCCAATGACTCAAAGCCAGAGGAAAAAAACAGAGACAGTAAAATGTTAACCCTTATTAATGCTCTTCTCGTTCACGGAAGCGAAAGCATCTTGACATTTGCAGCATTGTGGTCTTTAATTGATGAACTGGGGAACGGGGAATCTTGGAGTACAGCTGTACGGAAATCTCCACAATCAAAAGAGTGAGGTCAATTCATTGAACGATGCATTGGCTGTATCAGTGTTCGCCTGAATGCATAGAAAGTGATCACATGACATACCACTTCTGACTAACTCAAGGTTTCTTATGGTCGAAGGCCCTCAAGTGAACAAACGACCGGCTGCTTTCGGGTGCACTACCTATTCGTGGATGTGGGGATGAGGGGATGCGGATTAAGGATGTTAAAACTAATATCCCAACAATTTGCCACTCGTAAACCTTTAGTAACCGAAAAAGCTTTATGATTTTCGAGTGCCAATGGGGCACTACTTCTATGAGATAAATCATTCGAAAATTGCAAAAAATCCAAAATTAAGTAAAGTGGGTTTTTGTTCTTCTGAAGATCCCGGTGATTATTTAGCGCAACTGAGCGTTCGGTCAAATACAACTGGAAATCAATTGTTACTTGTGTCAGATAGCAAGTGGAATTCGACCAACAAACGGCGTGCAACTACACAGCCGAATTTTGCGGAATGTTGTTCACCTCACCATTTGGCACAATTTAATCACCGAATAAGGTAAGAAATGTGAACGATCAGCGAATTAGCTGCGTGGTCTGGATCAAAGTGAGCAAATCACTCTCCTGTATGACAGGCCAGCCTGAAAATATTCGATGAAAAGTCAACATGAAGGCCCGAGTCCATATATGCCAACTATTGAAGAAAAGGTTTGGTGTTCGGAGGATGATCTAACAGGATAAATGGCCGTGTGACAACATGAACGAATATGGACCTACCTAAACTACAAAATCCATGTTAACACCAAAAGTGAGAATTCTAAAATTTCACGAAATGTATCGATCGAATTGTGGCGCCTAAGTGGACATATTTTGGTTTTACTTTTCAGTCAAAAAATAAAACCAGGGATAAAGCTGGTGTTAATACTAACAGGTCATTTAGAACAATCCTGCAAAATTATTACTTTGTTTTCTTTCTCGCAATAGAACTCAATGTTCGACATAAAACCTCGCCTTCGCAGAACAGTGCCACTAAGCGTGAGGCCGATACGAAATCCGGAGAGCTCCTATTTTTGCCAACTGCGCCATGAGGCTTGCATAAAAGAATGCGATTGCGATTCCAGCTGCATTCGTCTGTCAATCATCTTCCGTATTTCTCTAAAAGGGCAATCTAGAGTGTTTCGGTTGCATTCATCTCCAGCTCGGAACAGGACTGAGAAAGAGCAGCCTACAACAGGCGCCGTATCCGGAATAATTACCGAAGTGGATAGTTAATCTTTTGTCACCCAAGCCGACGAACAGTGTCCACACCATGCAACGCACGAAACCACAGGGATGGCAGTTTGAGGGGAGTTCCGTGGAGTTTACCTGTGGTCACACAAAATTGATTTAGCGCTCAAAAATAGTGAAATACTGTTGAGCTGCAACCCCGAATAGGGATAGTTCGAATATTGTATTCGTACACCCTGGTTAGTAGTAATTCTACCTAATTTTTTTCAGTTCACTATTGCAATGGTTAATGCGAATGAGAGCGCTAAATCTACTACATTCAACCTCGTGCCACACCCACTGATTAGTTTCTCTTATTCCACATTATCAGCACTGCAAATGTCATCCAAAGTCACGTGGTAGCATTTGCGCTTGGGGTTTAGTGGTTAAGATCTTATGAAGTAATTATCTTACTTGTATTATCAAGTTTACCATGATAAAGCAAATGATTAGAAGTGTGGCCACACACCTTTTTTCTCAGATTTCATTCTAATTGTAACATGCATATGTGTGATCATGCTAAAGGTGCAATATGGATAAGCCGGAAGAATGTGACAATCCGTTGGTTTAGTTACTCATTCTTTATAAGTATCCCACCTTCAGTTACCAATATGCGGCCTTCGCCTCAAGAAAGCTTCGACTGTCCACAGTTCAGTTTGCACCCTGCTGAATCTTTTACATTCAAGACAATGGGAATCAATGAATTTCGCGGAAGATATAGAGTAAAAAATTTGGCTTTATTGGTTCAGTTTCACACCGTATGTGACGAAACTTATCACGTGGTGGTAGGTGTATCTGAGTTCGTTGCTTTTGTGAACTATTTTCTCTGACCCGAAAAAAAGCGTGCTTGGAAAGAGTTCTGACTTACCTGCCACTGAACATCCCTATTTTTCAATCCCTATTTGGGATTTTGTCTCACTGAAACTTGTTGATAACACATGACAATCCAGAACTAGATGATTTTCGGCGGTACAAATGAATGTTAAACTACAATGGAAAGGAAAACATTCTCACTTACGATTGTTCTTTGGGTTCTTCTTCAACAGTGCATACAAATAGATCCATATTTAGTAATATGCCTGCAGAAAAGTTTGTTATTTAGTGCTTACTGCCCTTTGATAAATGGTTGACTTTGTTCCGTACTTTCGTTGCATGAGATAATTGATCGTGTGATGTCGACGCACAACTCACCATTAAGAAACCATGGAAGCACTGTGCAGCTGTTCCATCCTTGTTAGGAATCATCAGCATTGCACGTCCACCAAGCTCAAACTGGGATGCGGACCCAGGATGAACGATTTTGAGTCGAACGCGTTAGGCATTATGCTACCCAGTGGTTTGTGAGATTTCAATACATGATTTTGGTTAAGGCGTCCGTTTCAAAACCAGTCGTTCCAGATCCGAGTCCCAGTTTGGGAGCAGTAACTATGCGCTACTGATGGTTCATAACTAGAATGTGACATCTTTACAGTTTCCATGGATTTTAATAATGAGTTGAGTGATCATATGGCATGGTGATTTATTTCATGAAAACATCGAAAATCCTTCTACTAACAACTACTTTCATTTCACTTTACAACCGACAGTTTTGGTTTCCAATCTTTTTTAAATGCCTGTAGTATAAACATTCATTTTCTCAACTTGTTTGTGATGATCAGATAAATAATAGAAAACAATCATATATGCGACCTGACTCGAATTTCTCACTGTTGAATAGAGATGTTCACCAACGAGCGGAAAGTGTTTCCTTCAAATGTATCAAACGGCTGTTTTTGTGGCACGCAGATACAAATTGCACAATGCCTGTCCAATAGCCGCCTAGTTTACTCTAACAATATGCTTTTTATAATAAATTCTTTTATTCGTTATGCTACTTTCACCGAACAACTGGAAGGTAGAATTCCTGTCTGACGGCAAAGAATTTGTAACATACATTTTCACCTTATCATACATGTTATCCGATGTAAAAAGTCATGCTATTTTTAATTCCAAAAAATTTCAGCCGAGCGCACGCACGCACACACACACAAACATTCCAACATGCACCGCTGAATGTCCTGAATGGGCAAGATCACAGACAATTGAGCGGTTTGTCCCGTTTTGGCGGTGCGTTCATTTTTAATTATGTTTTCACGCGGTTGGTCTTATTTTGTGCGGTGCCGATTGATGCTGCTACTGTTGTCGCCGACATTGTCCTCTTGTTGCCCCATGCAACCAGAATGAAGTGAACCATCGCTGATTAATGGCAGAATAATCAGACCATGAAGTTGGAAATTGCTAAAGCAGATAAATTCTCCCAGGCGGATGCCCTATGTAGTCACAATCTAACTTTCCACCGAAAGCCACGGACGCGCGGTACAGCTGTGAAATTCTTGTTAAGGATGACCAGTAGTGCCTTTCTCTAGCGGCGGAACTGAGATGCCAGTCTAAGTAAAACGACTGCCATTCAAATATTAGCCGTTGCGGTGGATGGTGCTCATCCGTATATTCTAAATCAACACTACACTTTAACCAGCTACGCTAGTCCACTTAGTGAGGACTCTAGGCTGGCAAAAATCTGTCCCAGCTTCACGACCCACTTCCAGACACGCTAAGCGTGAGGTGCTGATAATTCCTAACAGTGACATTTCTGAGTCGAATCGCAAGTTCGTGCTGCATAGTCAGCCATCTGAAAAAAATATAGATTTTCGTTTAACACCCTAAATTTACACCAAAATTCCTGAATTGGCCTTCTACTGTTGAGCACCGAAAGACCATAACGAAAATGATTTTTGACCCAATGAATTTGTTGTACTCGCCAGGGCTGATCTCTATAGACGAGTTGTGCAAAGAGGACTGGATGTATGAAATTGCTGTCCAGTCTGGCTGCTTTACTACTGACATAGGGACATTCGTACCCTTACCTTCATATTTTTCATACATTCCTGACTCAAACACGATCATCTTAGTGCTAATCTGTATCAATGACTGTTGGGAAATTCTACACAAAGCCATCACATTAGGATTTTTCCATGCCCTTCGATCCTCATTCGATTCAAAGTGGTTAACTCTAGTGAGCCTTTTTTCACAATGACCAAAATGCTAACATGGACTTATTCCTGGATGATGTATAAACATATGTATGTATATATTCATTCGGTAAGTACAAGAATAAACGGAGCCCTCGGAAGCACTCCACTGGTTTCTTGGTTAATGCTGCCTATCACACACGAATGCCAGACACTCCAATATCATTTCATACATATATATATATATACATATATATGCTTGGCAAGGCTGAAAAAGGTTGTGCTACAGTCGAGCTATGAGTTGATCTATATCTCTAAGGAAGTTAGCGATCGTTCCCCATCGTTTGCTGATAGACAGTGCCTTCATGTGAGCCCAGTAGATAAGGATTACGGTAGGTTGAAGGCTCTGAAATGCATTGTTCAGGCTCCAACTCACTAAACCGACTGGTGCACGGCCGGACTGTGGAACTCATAATCCATGCAAAACAAGACGGAAAACAGAAAAGAAATAACGAAATCCCAAAATGTTTACGGTGAGCCAAAGAATCCTGGCTTCTCGTTTATCATTTTCTCTCAGGTGTATTCGGTCTCTGAATAATATTATTTTAATGTTACTGGGTGGCCAGCCTGCTTCCTTCAATCGGGTAATGCATGCACATAGACAAATTTATATATATATATATATATATATGTTTACCCTGATTTCTAAATCCACCTTTCAACGGATCACAATGAATATTCGTGCCTCTAATTTCGCATGACATGCAAAGCAGATGACGAACTAATAGCAACTGATTAATTGCTCCATATGTTCCAGCTAAGCTAAAGTTGAGCTCCCAGAATTCTATATTTTAGTTTTCCTATTCACTGTTCACCAGGCTAATCGTGCAGTTAATTACCTGTTTCTTTTTTTTCTCACCCGGTGCATATATTCGGATGGACAAAACTAGAAATATCTGGACGTAAGTTGCACTTCGCGGAACGCCGTATTTCCGTACCTAGCAGAATGTTTTTTTAAATCTGCAACCGCTGAAAAAGGGTCCCATTTGAAAACACTGATGGTTGCTTTGCAGATTTCAAAAATTCGTCTGTGAAAGACAAGTAAAAAATAAAATAAAATAATAAATGACACTAAAAATGTTTACGTGGGATCAAAACGGTATTCCTGGGGGCTCTAATTGATGGTTAGAAAGCAAGTAGCTTGACCCTGGTAGATGAGAGTGAATTTTCGACGAAAACAAATGGCATAATGTATTATTCATATTTGTCTGAAAGAAAAGTCAGGAAACTTGTTTGTTTAACTGCACAATCTTTCACGTCACGAGGAAATTAGAATAAAAAACAGATCAGTGAATGAAAACGAACTAATTATTTCAGGTTAGTAAAATGTTGATTGCATAATTTGCAAAATTCACAGCACTTTGGCCTGATAGTGACTGCTTATTTAATTGCATCTTAGACCAGCATATTTCCAGTAACATAAAAGTAGACTGTTTTTTATCTGATCCAAACAGATGTCGAATTCGCATTGGCTTTTGGGATAAGGGTAAATAATTTGATTTTGCTCTCCAATTTCGAAGCATATCTCATTCATTCTTTAGTGGCTGTATTGTAGAATTGTTTGAGATTTGAAAAGTCCTTGATCCGGGCGAGACTTTTCTCCTCGTCCTGCAACAGAAACATTCTTTCATTTCTTAGATTAGTCACAGTTTAGCCCAAATCTGCGTCCAAATGGGTACTGTGACTGTCGTAACTGGCACGGCTCCAGTGAGTGTCGCACGTTATTGAAGATATGAAACTAACATAATGTAAGCTTTGAAAACAATAGCCATACGGCTGTGACGTCCCATTTGTGGATAGGTCCGCTCAGTAACCATTAATTGAATTCATGAGAATCTTGGGAACCTATGACTCATCAAAAACTGTAACCACATACAGGCGGTTTAGAAGCTAAAAAATGGACGATCGTTCTAGCCACGAAAAACATCCGCGTCGAACTCGACCATTGGAGTGTAAGCTAAAGAGTAAGCGTTCGCTTGATGCATCTTCAATTGTAAATCTAAGGATAAATGAAACAGGGACTAATTCTTCATTTCAATAGTTCCTAAGAGGGCCACGCGAAATTCCATTAAATCAAACAACTGTACGTTCTTAATGAGTGGATGTTTTTTAAACGTAACATTGTACTCATTTTTGGCTTTTTGTTGTTCGACAATTCACGAGAAAATCGAGCATAGAAGTTTACCAACTGATTTACATCAGAGTTACCATCACCGTCAAACTTGTTAGAAACATCTGAAAAGTACCAAACTGGACTCAATAAATTTTTTGATTATTAGGATTTCATCTACTAAGTGGCAAAATATTTTCTTCGATTTAGCAAGATGGCTTAAGATCGAAAAATGCAAATGTAAAAGTAACAATAAATACTGCGTTTCTGGTGCTACTTTCTAATTGTCGTATTGCTTATTGTTCATTAACAATCCTCTCTCCTGTCAGTTGTAATTCAATTAGCTAATTAACACATAAATAGGAGTAATTATCCTTCCTATTATCCCCGATAGCAAAGGCAATAGACTGTGGCCGTCGATTTAAAGAATGGATACTTAGAGGTTCCATTGCGCACTAATCAAAATATAGTCACTATTGTTTAGCTTTACATATCGAATAAAAAGCAAAGCATCAATTTGTCGGGAAGGTTATACTTGACAAATACGGATGCGACTGAAACACACCGCTCCAAATGTCAATGACTAAAAAGGTTTTTCTCGTATAATCAACAGTGACGATTGCATCTGAGATTACGAATCGGAGATAAGGATAGTAATGTGAGCGACTGGTATTCTAATCAGCCCATACAAAATATCCAAAGAATGAGAGGCCAAAAAATAGGACAATAGATTTAAAACAAAATGTGGATTAATCATAACCTTGTGCTTCGTTTGATCAAATTTTAAACTGATTAAGCACATGTTAGATATGGGACAGTCTCCGTAGAGATGACAGTCCGCCGACGTTTCAGCTGACTCGTCAGAAAATAGGGGTTTCGAAAAGATACAATATTTGCAATGCAATCAATGCTCAACGTATGCTTACTAAGGTCATCACAAACGGGGCGAAAAACAAAACAGATATTTTTTCCTTACTGCTCCGTTCCTTTCTGTCACTTATAATCTCGCTCACATAGCTTCTCATTGAATTATGATTATTCTCAGTGTTGGATATTGATTCGTATTGCTCTTCCATATGCTCAATACAATGCACAATCTTTAGGATAAAAATAAGAATTCAAAATGAATAAATCTAATTGGTATTCAGATGATTGATTTGTTCCATTTACTAGATCAAAGCCGGTAGCTACATCAATGGTTCTCATTTTCCCTAAGAGAACTGGCCCATCTAGATCAAACGTTTGTTTCTAATCATGTAGTAATAGTCAAACTTCATCCAGAAATAGATACCTGATTGGAATACAATTACATTTTCCCGAAGTTCACTGGTGATTGTGAATGGATGCCATCTTGGGGACTTACATTTCTTAGGAACAGTCTCGTCAAAAGCCGCTTCACAAGACCAGGGTAAAGACTGTCGCTGGTAAATTTCCCCCTTGAGTTCATCACGAATGCATCCCTCGTTAGATATGTTTTTCAGTAAATCGATTATTTGTGGGCTGAAACGGGGGAATAATTTCTATCATCCACACCTCCTTGAGTTTGTTTAAAATTAAATCGATTTAATTGAGAAATGATCTGTACGACAGTCAACGCGGTATCGTGCGGAAGTCACGCATAGATCCAGTGATTTGTCAAAACTGAATAGGGCAGTCCTATTTGGTTAGCAGTTAATTAACTCTTCTAAATGTGTTTCCCAAATTCCACCTATTATGGTCTTAGTGAATGAGCATTACAGTCAAATTCAAAAACTCCAAAATTTGACACGAATGGACTGAAAATTTTGTCTTATTCTTAGGTCAGGTTGTTGGTCTTCGTGATATTTAATGCTCCATGCACTGACGATGCGAACTCGACTATTGATGAAACGTTTGCTATCTGAATGCTAAACTCAGCTATCGAAATCTCATGAGATTTCGGTACAAAAGGTCATAGGTCCAGGTTTGATAACTTGTTTTGTGGAACTATTCAGTTGCAGACTGTCTCAGATTTGGATGCGCCTTAGATTCCGTCAGACCAAACACTGAAATTTATTGCCTTCTTCGATAAGTGCAAAAGGCTGAACATATCCCGTTCCTCTGGTTTTGGCTGCATCACCGTCTTTCTCCAAAAATTCTTAACCCTTTCTTCAGTGTGTAAGGATACTCGTACGATAATTTCCCGACTAAAGATGTACGCTTGGGTCAAATGCTGAGGATTTTTCCAGCAGATGTTAAAAGTTATACACGAGATCATTATCGCCCAATCTCAACTTGAAGTGTGCGTATTCGGCTTCCCCGAACCCTTAGTCCAATTTTCCACTTGACACCGCTTTGTTGGCCACGATCCACCACTTGAAAATGTTGTGTATTGTTTGATCAACAACGAAAGTAAATAATAAAAGACAAAAAATATGGAGAAAACCCAGAATGATTGACCTCAAGCGATTTTTCCGAACAGGAGTTTAAAATTGCCTACTGTTTTTTTATGCGCAGGTATCGTAGATAAGGCGGAATCCTTTTTTCGTCATCTAAAGGCTACTGTGTTGTGTTACAACAAAAGCCAAAATATTTGAGAAGCACAATTCATGTTTTAATGTTTGATCAAAAGGAGAATTGCATGGGTAGTTTGTGCACAGCTGTGATAAATCTGCCGAGTAAAGCATAACAAGTTGAACGAATAGGCCAGGAATAAAAATCTACCCATCACATGAAGTTGATTTCGGGAGATTTTGTATCGTTTTCTTTTTCCTGGGTTGTGATTCATTCAATTTCAGCTCTGCATAGTTCGTCATAGTTTTGCAGAATCTAATTCGGTTTGCAAAACACGAGTGGCTCAGGAATGATCCTCGTCTCGCCAAGGCCAAAGGATCAAAGAATTAATTGAAAAGCCCCTTATGCTTATTCGACTTGAGGTCCGATATGGTTTAATAAGTAGCTGCTTCGTAGCGACTAACAAGTAAATTTGCAATGCGTGCCAACGACCAATTTAACGAAGCATTGCAAACAACAGGGGTGAGAATGTTTACTACCTGAAAAAACGTCTATGTAACTTCAGGATGACAAACTGCGTGAAGTTTTGAATAACAGGTCCACTTTGGACGTCGTCGCCTCGCTGATACATCACATTTGTAAGTTCTCAAACGCATCAATGAAATCTGTGCGTTGCGCCTTTCCAGACTATTTGTCGGCACCTGATTCGCTCTCACGATCTCTCCTAATTCACAAACTGGAAACATTTGCTTGTTCCTCGCCTTTATTAGCATGCAAGTCTGATTACTTTGCTAACCGAATCCAGTGCATACGAATGGACGGTAAAACATCAAAACCGTTTGTCAACAACTCATGAGCACTTCAAGGTGCTGTTCTTCCGCTTTTCCTTTTCCCTACTTACTTTAGCTACTTGTCAACTAGCTACCCCTGTCAACTGTTTAAATATGCTCATGACGCTGCCCTCTCTCAGGCTGTTCCGTGCAACAATGATTTTCAAAGTTTCCCAACATCTCATCATCTGTCTACGATTCATCTTCACAAACTGGTTTGAATCCCAACATTGCAAACTGTTTCGCATGTCTGTCCTCTCCCCCTCACTCTCGGTTAGCCCACCCATCCGAAGCATCTTTTATCAAATCAGAACCACTTACCAGGGTTGATTTTGTGAAATATTTGGGAGTTACCATTGGTAATAATCTGAAGTGGAATTATCGCATCTCCGACGGTTGTCATTTCAAATCAGGAAGCTTCGTGACTGCAAGGTGAAACAAACCACTGCCTTCCAGATTTGTATACCAGTGCGCTTTTCCAATCCATCTTTACTGTTCTCTTGTTATTTTTCCAGGTCTCTTTAAAAGAAACTTTAAAATTCCTTGCCGGGCCATCACTTGTTAGCCATGTGTCTGCCAGTGCATTGAATGAGTTGCCCTTCAACCGATTTGATCGGCATTCATCAGCATTTGCTCACAAAATTCCTTCAGATCCCACACATCCTCTGTATAACGATTATCCGAAGTGCCGCTCTCCTATTGCAGCACGATCCGCTTTTCTTGCCCATTACCCTGGAATCAATGTCTTTAGAAGCCACACTGTCCCATATTTAGCAAGCATTTTGACAAGCCGTGGCCGAGTTTCGGCCGAGTTCTTGAGCAGCCTATCATGATGTGCTGTGATTACTATTCGACGAGCTTTTTCAGATTTTTACAAGCTGATGAGTGTGACTTTTCCTATTTTTTAAAATTTTACCCACAGGATTTTGGGCTGAAATGTGACATTATTTTTTGCACGCAAACGTTTATATAATGCAATACAGTACCATTCAATGAAACTTGTATATATATGTCTGAGGAGGTACCGAATACCGGTTTGCGACCAAAGGTTGTTTTCGAATTTGCGAAGTCTATTGTCTATCTGATACCACGTTGAGCAGACAAATGATAGTCTGGCGGGCAGCTAGCATACTGGAGGAAATTCATAATACGTCTTTGCATGTGAACTGATAAAACGAAACACATCTGCAATTTATTCTTTATTTAAGCACATGATTGTATTAGCACAGATTATCCATTGTGTGAATAAGAGCTTAGGCACTTTTGGTTGCCAAATATTCAATTCACATATATTCACACACATTCCCGGGAATTTCGTTGTTGTTCTTCCTCCGTAGAATCCGTCTCAACACGAACGTCAGTTTGTTAATAATTGATGATGAATTATCAGCGCTCAGCACACCTTCAAGAAACTGCGAGAGTGCGGCTGTCTGGTTTTTGCTGGGAATCACTAGCAGCGCATACCTATCTCGTCCACCCTGACTGCCATAGTAGGTAATGAGACTGTCTGGTATACATCGAGAACCAGACCGAATAATTTCATTGCTTATTTGTTCTACTCACAATTGTTTATCCCAGGTAAAAGCGAATAATCTATACTAGTGACACAAAGTCATTTTCCAATTACACCATACCACCTACAATGATCGAATTTCATGTCACACAGCAAACATTCAAATAGTTCCATTCTATGGGGCCAGAAACAACACGTGGAATCTCTGAATCTACTCTGGCCATTGGCACAAGACGGGATTACGTAACATGTGCCCCCGTGAAACCAATAGGACAATTTACATCAGACATTATCCTTTGAAAATCTTTGACCTTTTAGTACTTCCCCAATGTCTCAAATAAAATCCCAGTGAGTAACGAAAATACAGCTTCTACCGATAGATTAAATCATAAAATAAACCCAAAAGTTTGAACAACTATTAGAAAAAATTGCATTTTCTCATTTACATGTTGCTCACACGCCCAACAAATTATAAAGTTTTTATCTGGACAGTAACGCGTGATTACAAAAATAATAAATACGTACGAATAGGAAAACCTAACCTTATTAGAGACATTTTACCGAACACGGAATGCCTAAAAATGTATACTGTTAATAAACTAGCATACTTCGTTCATCGTTCTTTAGTAGTAACTTTAACTGGACAAATCAGAAAACACTTGGCCCGTCAAATGGAGATTTAAGTAATCAACTGTGTGATTTCTATCCATACGTAGGCAGTAACAGATGCGAACACAAAAATGTATCGTATTTCTGCAGAGAATTGGGCGGTCAACCAGTGCGGCTGAAATCAGTGGATCGTGACTCAGAACGTAAGATATTTTAAACAGGACGGTGCTAATTCCCATACTGTCGCTGTTCAGCAGAGTTCGTAAAAATTGGTTTTCTTCTTGTCTCGTGCCGTTGTTAGCACACCTTTGTTGGTCTTATCTCACAACACTAGACATTACGTACTCTCATTGGTTTTTTGAGAATAACTCATCTAAGTGCTCGGCGCTTTTGTTGTGAAGTCTTGATGGCTTTGATCAAAGCAAATGACAGCAGTCCGTCGAGTCGTGTAGGAACCACCCAAAACCTTACTGCTAGAAACAATGAACCTAATCTTATTGGAGTAGCTTTATCTCATGCAACCATCCACGATGTTCTCATTCTTCCCTTGAATTCCCCGAGATATGTACTCAAAGTAATCTCTGACCGGTAGGATAAAAACGGTTCAGTGCTTTCCTGTTTCTCTCCAATATGATCATCATTCATCTGTTCACCTGCCAGCAATCTACCAGTTGCTGACAGTCATTCATTAGGGTTGTTTTGTTTTTGAAGGCAATTACGTTAACCTACTTGGGCCCGATTTACTTATAATATGTCGTTTTCGGATAATGAAATTCCGAAGCCCATTTCTGACTGGAATCCATTATCTGGAATTATTCAAAGCTCCTCAAGGGTAATCACACAAGCTCTGAACTAGTTATGCGTCGGAATAGCGATATACCATAATTGCATGGCTTAGTGAATTGAGCAAAATTTAGGCGGTACAAATTTTTCTGATACCTAAGCACGCAACCGGTCTTTGCAGCATTATCGCAGTTGCTAATGAACAACGATGAGATCTCTGTTGCCGAAAGACGAATAGAAGTGTATATCTAAAAATATGCTACACGTTGTGTTATTGCTTTGCTTGCAGAATCAACAAAGAACGGTTGTAAAGATGATTTCATTCCGTTGGGTATGCACAACACTGAAATTTGAAACCACTAACCGCAATGAAATCACTCATATTGTGGTCCACCAACAGGGCAAAAAGTGGGGCTCGAATTTATTAAGCAAAAGAACAATTAAAGCTTTACTAACTTGACACATGTACGTATATCGTCATATTACAAACCACCGAATAACAAGATAAACAAACCAAAATTGTGCCTGGGTGTTCCCGCTCCCTTTCGGTCTTCCGACCCTTTGAACATCTTCATTTGTTCTGTTCTGTTCATCGACAGTTTTGACTGGGGTTCTTTACCTGGGACATGAAGCAGTTCATTTAGAGGCCAGAGCCACCATTTTACCTGCCGAAGTTCATTGACCCATACGTGTTCTCTGACGTGTGGTAGCCAGTTTCCAAAAGATTTTGGTAACAGTCCCGGTTGCCTAATACGCATGATCCTCGACTCACAGTTGTCCAAAGCAGATTCTCGTTCCAATCAGGAGTCGATCGAAATACCGTGTTGAGAAGCCATCCTAGCTTGTAATTAAGAGCAGGGATAATCAGTCTGCTCCAAGCGGGGTTCGGATCTGTTGCGAACGAGTGAGTGAAACGAAATTTCGACATAAACACATCCGGAAAGAAATTTCAGCAATTCTCCAAAAAGCATTGATTATTTTGGTCATGTAGTCCGAAGAAAGTGAAACGTTTTTCATTAATGAGCAGTGAAACGTCAAGCCTTCAAGACAAAACGATTAGTATGGATGTTATGGTCAGGCACAATTCTGTCACTTTCCCGTTAACCTGGAATTTTAACGTGCACTGTCTCTCTTTCTCTCTCTCACTTGATCAAACAGAAACGAGAAAATTTCGCATTTTTTTCTTCTTGCAATCAATGTTCTTTGGGAAGAAGCGAATGGAAAAACTAAATGCCTCGAAAATCGAAACCAAATTGTGATATGAATTATTCAAGATGTGAGATTTGTCAAAATGTTAAAAACGTCGTAAGTATTGGCATAGATGAGCGGTATGCGTTGTTTTCTTGATGTGAATTAATCATTAGTTTCTCCACGCTGAGCACCGTTCGACCAAGTTCACCGCGTGAATAGAATTTTCCAGTGCACTGTTTTGTTTGTTTGTTTTGTGTTTCCTAGCTTACTCGTCTGGTATTCCCATTCTGTTGCTCGTCTCGTGAATTCCATTCGTGTATTGCTTGAATCGCATGAGCGAAAAGCAGCAAATGCCTAATGAACACGTTTTTATTCCTTCCGGAACACGTTTTTTTCATACGATATATTAGGCTAAAATTGAAGATCACAAAGAACGTTATGTGCAAACTGACCGGTTATTATCAAGGGAAGGAAAGCAAACACAGAATCGAACCTTCATTCCCTTTTCTAATAATATGGGTTAACTCAAACGCCTTAGCGTTTCGCAGCGTCTTTCGGTTTAGTCTAACCAGGCAATACCCTTCGCTCCTTTAACTCATGCATGGGAACGCAAAATTGTTTTTTTAAAAGGGCCATCTTTAATACTTCAAGAAGATCTATGAATTTTGTCAAAATTATCACGTTATTATGAATTGTTACCGCCTAACGTAGTCGGTGAACTTCCAATAAATAAACTGTCGTTAACCTGGATGAACACCTGGTATTGTAAATCATAATGAAAGTGATGGTGACACTTAGTTCTGTTACAGATGTTTCAGGTGACTCTCGAAACTGACAGTGCACTAGTGTTGTGTCTGGAATTAGTCACTAAACAATAATCAGCCCCGAGCACACAAAAGCCCACATGATTCACATTCAACTATCCATTGTTGTCTAGCAATGTGATTTTAACTCAAACTGGTTTGCGCTTTGAGCTGATTCGATCAGATCAACCATTCCAATCCATTCTGCTAATGATTCATTTCGTATTGGGCTAGTGTATGGAAGACTCACGGAGAGATTTTCACATCTGCTTGAGATTTTCATGACTGCCCAACCACAAACATTCGGTGTACATAAATTTGAGAAGTGCGAAATCGCTGCTCATTAAACGGGCCTTTTCTTGTACGTTTTTAATACTATTTCTGTATCTCACATGAGTCCAGGTAATGCGAACCCTGTGGTCGACCGCACAAGGAGATCCATAAATTGGTCCAGATGCATTTGTAAAATCGGTTTCAAAACTCATGACAGTGACATTCTGATTCCTGACGGTCCCTTAAGAAGAGTACAAATAGTACACTGCAAATTGGAAGTAACGTACCTTATGTGAAGTCCGCGCAACAGCCGTTCAACTGACAATGGGCAGAGAGAGAATGAGCGCTTTAGCATTACAGTTCCATGATTTTGATCATATACCCAAAGCCGCTATTAAAAGAAAAAGAACTATTATATTGAAAGTCTTTCATTTTTCGGTACTGATTTTCTTAAGAATCATTTAGTTATGACAACTTAGCAACATTCAATACTTTCTTCTAAGGAAATCGGCGGTAGTCAGGTGGCCAACATTACAGTGTAAACCGAAGTTCGCGGATACGAATCATCTTGCGTTTGGCCACTTTCCTTAGCCGACGGCATTCTTCTTCTTGAATACAGTGCACAATGTGGCCGAATTAAGCAGAGGAAGCAAAAAGATGAATAAAAGTCCTCCGTAAAATATCTAACTGCTTTATGCCTATAATTAGACAAAATGATCTCTGCTTTCGTCGACACCCATATTTGTTCAAAAATACCAAACGGCCTTTTCCGGATGACAAGTTATTCGCAAAAAAGAGGTTAAGTGCAACTCACTTTACGCAATCATTAGACTTCCATCAACGTGCTTTGGATGTGTTTGCTACCTCAGAGTGTAAGCTACTGAAACAGAAAAGGAACGAGGAATAGAGGAGGACCATCTGCAAACTAACAAACTGAACGTCTATTTATGGAAGAATAGACATCGTATGCGGGAACTCCAGGTGCTGCAGCTCTGAGCCATATCACCCACTGTATCCAGCATGGGAGCTGATCTCCTAGGCCTCAGCCCGACCGTGTACCTCCACCTGCACAAGCCAATCCACTGGTTACGGTCATCGGCTGACCATCTTTAGCCATTACCTGCCTCGCAGAACAGCATTCAGTGAGTTGGGTAGGCATCCGCATAACCGGTCCAAAATACCTTAAGCTATTCTGATTTAGTGCCCGTCCTAACAACTAAACCCTAATCCTCGTACCTTGTGCCTAACCCCTGAGTTATTTTTAACAGATCAACCCACAACCTTCTGTCAGTGCTGCGAATAAATAGAGGTTCAAGCAACGAAAGCCTTCACAAACCTTCTCCCTTGTTTTCGAGAAGCATGACTCGGCCGACCTGTCTGCTGTCATGTGCAATCTACCTTCGATGGATAACTGGACTTTCCGCTGATGTCACAGATGCCCAAAACTGACGAACGCCGATCGGACCTTCTGCTTGCTCTAAGGCACTTCATTCGATAAAGGTAAGATATAAATACCCAGGTAATTAAATCCTTTTACCTCACTCATGCCCTTTCCTGTAAAGACAAGGTTCAATCCAGAATAAACCCACTCCAGCAGCAGTATTTTGCACTTTGGAGTCCCAAAATCCATCCCAAACTTATCTACACCATGGTTCCGTTAATCAAGAGAAGCCCTTAACCCATTGGGTCTTTGCTCAGTATGACGACATAATACAATGCTACGCGGTTGCAAACTTCTGCTTCCTTCTTATTCATTTTCTTACTTGAAGTGACAGTAGATCTGGTTTTCTTACTTTGCTTATCAATCTGACACAGGTTTTAGCTCTGAAAGCAAGGACATTTAGAGGATACTTCCGTCTGTGATCTTCATTTTTGCCATAAAGAGAAAGGGTAAACCTGAGTTAATCTTAAACGAGATGCCACTGTTTCTAGAACTACGGAGAGTACCTAATATCAATAATGCCCCTAGTTGTTTCTACGGATTTGAGCAGATATAGTGATGGCCACTTTGCATGACATATTTGAACACCTTTCTCGCGGAAGAGTCTTTGGCAACTCGGTGGCTAAATGACTTTTATTGTTCTCACCGTGAAGCTACGGGACGGGACCTACGACGGTGGCGACTTTAACAATTTAAGACGAGCCACGCATGCATTTGCACAACTTTTGGTCAGTCACCAAATAGGAGGAGGTAGCTAATCCAAACCAACGGCAATTTGTGTAACAAACATTCGTTACATTCATCTTGCTATCTGGGAACAGAGCAAGCAGGCTGGTGGCTGAAATTTGTTTTGACAATGCGAGTTCGCAACAAACCAGAAGTGAGTAGTGGAACAAGTTAAAATTTCGACATTTACCCGTTAGGTCACATTCTAGGAAAAATTAGAAATATGCATTACAATTGATACATGAATTGCTTCTTAGATCAGCATTCAACTAACCTGCGGGGAGTTCACGATTTTGTCAAAAATGATTTTTATCAGCTCCGAGTCCAAACACGTTACATTTTAGCTTCTGGAGAACGAGTTTAAATATATCCTAGAAAAGAATATTTTTATTTCTGCTACAAACTACCATTTCACGACGAAACTGGTCATTTAGATTTTTGCTCTACTCGGATCAGTCGGCCAAAAAAATAGAAGTGGTTCGGCGCATAATTTCAAGATTTGGCAATGTGATTTTTAAAATAGCTTACTTTTCATTTTGCTCGCCAGTTAAGGAGTCTAAACTTAGACGCCCAGAGGTTTATTTAAACTTTCCCTCTGACTGAATATTTTAACGGAATTGGCAAGTGTACAGTTTAGATTTCAGCGGGCTAACCACTTGTACACTGGTTTTAGCTCGCTACGGTTCATCAAGCAACGGCATAATATGTCACTCTTAGGCCAATAGTTTCTCCCAGTCATAGATACATGGGCAGAGAAATCCAAGTACTTGCATTTGGACTTCTTTTATTCAGCAAGAATTGGAAAACACTTAAAACAATAAGTCCGATGCTTTGGAGTAAGCAAACTGGTTAGGAATTCAGTCGATAGCCAATTTTCGCCACCACGACGCATAACGACCTCGTTAGGATGAACAAACTGAGATTAATTCGCAACATTTAAGGGCCTGCTTTGCCAAGAATCTAGCAATAATTAACGCTAGCAATCGATGGACCCTTCATTAGTCACCAACAAATTTCGGTTTTGTCGTTTTGGCATCCACCACTTCTAGAATAAAGTTGCTTTTACTTAATATTTCGAGAAGCGTTAAACTTTCTGAGCCGGTGTGGACTGGTTAGATCCTTCCCTTAGATATCACTCTAAGGCGCGAAACATACTTTGAATAGGATCAAGATGCAGGCCGCGGTATGATTTTATGTGAAGTATAACATCCACCCGGGTAAGTTTACTTTGACCGTATTTACTTTAGAATGAAAGATCCTTCTACTAAGAAAAACATGTTCACCAAGTTTTGGCAAACTGAAACACGGAGGTTCTTTCGAAGAATCTGTCGTTGTTTATGTTGGTTAGTTTTAGAATGAATGGAAAATTTCCGTTAACGAAGCGACACCATTTCCTGTATTCGGAATGCATTCCATTTTGGTTATTTGGTAAGGGTTTTCCAATTTTATTCGTGTGAGAATGAACAACTCGGAGGGGAATTGGAAAGCTGGGCAATATTTTTGGAGAATGTTTCCTAGAAATATTCATTATTTAAATTTTTTCCAAGTCAGCAACATTGGGAGAACCTTTGATTAAAATTCATGGCATTTTCCAAATGTTGCACAGGATATTTATATTTCCTCTTTGGCTAGCAGAATAATTCATGTTACATAACCGCTGAAACTTGTTGCTTTTAGATACTAGTCTGATTTATCTGGTCCACGGCAAATGAGATATCGTTACTATTCTGCTACACGACTGGAGAATAATAATAATAATAGGGTGAAATTTTCTGTTAACCAAGATCCTTCCTAATTCGAAATGTTTGTTTGTGACAAACCATGATCACTCCACTTGAGGCAGAAAACTCTAGTTCAATAATAATCATATTCAGCCTGTAATTGAAAGCATAACTGTAAGTAAACTATTGAATTTTGGGGTGGGGAAATGAGTTTGGTACCTCTTTATGAATTTGAACTATGACATTCCAACAGAAGTTTGCGAAATTTTTGTGTTCCAGTAGTATTTCATTTCCCATATTCAGACACGTTGACTTAAACAACTAACGTCATACATGTTTAACTTCTCTTCTAGCAGTTATAATAAGGGAAAAGTGTAAATATATTCACGCTATTTCCTGTTGGTTAATTAAATTTTTGCAAGTACTGGAGCTTCACTTCTATTAACAGTGTGATTTTGTGAATACAAATTACACGGCAACAAATATATATGTATGTATATAATCAAACTGCAACTCTTCCAACATCTACAATGGTATATGCATATATATGTACACCTTCCAATTCAAAGCTAAACTCGTATCCTAATCCTACTGTGACCCTGGGCTGCTAGAGAGAAAGCCACAAATTAGAAAGATTAAAAAAAGGACAAAGGAGTTCTTACGTAGCCGATTATTTTGGACCATTCCTTTTTAACTCTCGGCTAGTATAGCTTTTGTGCAAGCATTGTAAATGGTGTCTATTCGGACACGTGAAATCCAATATCGTGGAATGTAAGGTGACTGGAAAAACTTGTCGTTTGAGGACAAAGTTCGCAACCGTCGGCAGGTGCGTGGATTCAACTAATCCTTCTAAATATCAAACATAAATGATAGTTGACAACAAGAACAAAAATATTGTGAAGATAAAACAATTTCCGGTTGGTTTACGGTATATTCTGCATCCCAATCCCATGCAGTGATTTCCAATTGCTGCCGCCGAATCTGATACTATTTGCAAAGAAGCTTACTGGCAAATGCTTTAATTTGAGACCGATGAACGGGTTTTTCTACAAAGAAGGTAATTTCAGTTTTTCGGTAATTCACTAGCCCACAGACCTGTGCATGCAAGTGAAATATGTTTTATCCGGTGCTTGAGGTGTCTTGACCTTTCCGAACTTTGCCTGATTGAGCTTGGTGGTGTAAACTATAGTTTTCGAGTTGGTGCTCACGTTCCTGTCGATGTGGTTTATTTAATGAGAAACGCTGGAGCCCCGCGTGCATACGCTACTTGAATTTAACATGCATAGTTCTGATTCCTTTTGAGCTTGTTCGTCCATAATGATTAGAAGTTGTTCATCAGTACAGACATGAAGTGGCATTTTTTTTATTTCATTGTCGGCCAGTACGATTTTGGATTCATCTGTGATATTTCTCGAATACTCTTCACCGAAAAATAAAGTACCATGAAATGTGGCAACACAATTTTGGATATCGAAATATCACATATATTCGAACTTCTGAAAATGGAATTCGCACAAGATGCAAAATCGTTTGTCGGAGAAAATTTAAGAAAAAGGAAGAATGAGCACTGATAACACTCGGATACGCTAAGAATGAAGCTGAAACGAGTGACTTTGATAAGCTAAGATAGGCATTTTGAAATATCTAACTGAGTTTTTCTGTTTTTATATTGAAAAACTTACATGTGCTGCCAATGAATTCCTTTCCAAGACTAGAATCATGCGCTTAAGCACGACAGTCGATTTAAGGTTTATCAGTGGTACCTTGCGAGGCAACCACTTTGAATAATACAAGTGAAGATTTATTTGCGGAACGGTTCATCAGTCGGTGAACCAATGAAAGCCATGAAATTACCATGTTCTTTTTTGTCGTAATGCTGATAGGTTTATTGTCCAAAAAGTTGTTGGATTTTAGTTCCGTTAGCCTGGGGGCTAAAACCTTCGTTTCATGTTACTATATGCGAGGCTGTGCTGCCATTCGAGACACAGTATAAACACAGGACTGCACTCTTGATCGAGTTTCACAGATGACTTGATCCGCATTGGAAAATAACCAAAGAACCTGGCATGAGCTGAAAGACAGTAAGCGCATCAGCTAGACTCAACGCTTACAAATGCTGAATGGGTATGGTAGGTTTCAGGCGGGTTGTTATATTAGCAAGCTGAATACATTGCATTGTAATGTACTGGACGCTTGCACATGTAGGTGTCAGTCAAAACGGGTGCGTTCGCAACCTTATCAGAATACAAAATGGAGAAATCGTAACGAAGACTAAACATTTGTAATTTACAAGAGATCCTGTAGAAAATTGGTCACCGTCTGTTCTCAATTCTTGAGAATTCAGGCTCGGTAGGGAACAGTTGAGTTCTTATAGATATTTATGCGAAAGGATATGGAGCGTAAGGTAGAAAGTGTCCTGGTATAAGAACGGTATTTAAAAAGGTCACTGTTTAAGAGGTGGGACGGATCCGAAAGAATTTTATGTGCGAATTTTTCGCACGCGGATGTATGCATGTCACAAAGTTTGGTGCATAGTTCTTTCAGTAGTTTGTAGAATACAACGAAAGGTTCTGAAGGCTTTCGTTAGAAGATCAGAAAATTTGGCAGGAGAACAACGAATGAGAGCGGGAAAAACAAACTCGTAAACAAATAGGAAATAGTGTTCTACTTGACCCGTAAAAACCGCAATGTTCACACGTAAAAGGGTAGTGTCCCAAGATGTTTTATACAATTGGAAATGTACAAGGACCATTTCAGATGAAGACATATCACCAGTAAATAAACCTGTGGTTATTAAGGTCATGCAAAGACGTTTGAACACTTCTTTCTTGGA
>LUCM01011120.1:0-15480 GCA_008360955.1 Fasciolopsis buskii | reverse complement strand
AAAAAAAAAAAAAAAATAAAAAAAAAAAAAGACGAAAGAACTGCATGAAACCGGTCTTTCACAAAGAATGTTTCCCCAAGAACGATTACTTAGTCCTATTTTGATTTGGTTATGCTACTTAAAAGATAGTAAAGCTGTCTGGGAATGAACTTTGGATTCTGATAGTATCAGACAGGGATCACCGGTGGAAATTGGAACGCGTAGTTTAAGCCGAAATAACTCGGGATGATTGGTCATAATTCTATCTAGGCTGGAGTTACTTGTGATAGGGGGAATTAATAGATCAGGCAAATCAAACACAACAAGAGGAAGTGTCGAGGAGCGACTAAAATGACCTACGACGATGTATATGTTGTCATGCAGCAACGGGACGGGAAAACAAGGAAAGATCGGAAAAGATGTGTGAAGACAGGCCATGTACAAGGTTCGTATATTACATCTGTACTCTGTCCGAGAAAACTTAAAACGGGCGCAATAGTTAGGCAGGCAAGCGTAGCAGCATAGTGAATGAACAAAACTGGCTCAGACTTGCTGGACAAGGACGCCTTTATGCATGTGACCACACCATCTCCGGTTTCCTTGGTGCCATAGTGTCTATCCGATTCGTATACATCAAAGCCGTGGATGGATATTAGGACATCCCCAACATGTGAGTTTAGCCCTGAGTCCTGAATGCAAATAACATTGAAATGAACATGCATCCCAGAGCGAAGAATGAGAGATAGATCCGGTAGTTTTGTGCACAGAAAGCTTTTCTTAGTACTCAGTAAGAGAGGGACAGGCATTTTGTCTGATGAAGTGCAAGTAAGAGCGGTCTGTCAATCGGCGCGAATGTGTCTTCTCGGTTTACTGAGAAATCCGTGATGTACATTCATAGCTAAGTCCAAAGGACGGGAAAATTCAGGTGAATGTTTGAGTAGGAGTTAGTCCGACTGTGAACAGCTAAGAAGAAAGCTCATAATGTGACACCAACCCTTCAAATTGATGCAGCGACGGCAGCCGTAGCGAAAATGGGACACAGCCAGTCAAACGGAGCGCCAGTTCACCACACTGGATCCCAGCCGAAAACGAGAAAGATGAGCAATTCTGTTTCTAATTCTTTGAGTTGTGTTCTGCTCACCGTTGTTGCAGGTTTGGACACATTTCAGGCAAAAGAATATAATAACTTCTTGTCTTTGAACCGTTCTTTTTATTTTTTTCTTTTAGCACGTTGCCAGGATATACTTATGCACTCATATAGATGCTGAACTTTGTTAGCTGACCTACGCATCAGAAAGTATGACTTGCACAGTGTTTATAACTAAAGTCAAATAATTGCCTTTTGAGAATTCTGTGGGCATAAGAAAAATAGGATGAACTGTTCATTGGAAATTCAAACGTTATCCTTGTACACCTTCAGTTGTTCTCTCATGAAACAAAAGTCGTATTCGAGTGGAAAACTAGACGAATGTATGATTTTAGATGCCTTATATTTAAAACACTGATCCATCATGACTACTGAATAATCGCAAGCAAGTTGAATTGTGAAGAGGCGCAATCTTCCGCAACATCTTAAGTTTCGCGATCAGCACTTATGAATGGGAGTGTTTTCAGACGTATTAACCCGTGTAGAAAAGCGAATATATAAGCAATATTAATAACACCAACAGGTTTTTTGACCCACTTTTCTCTGCCCGCAAACGAATCGCGTTCGGTCTGTGCTCTTTTCTGACCTTTAATACATTCCGAGATTCTGTTCTCCCCAGAGGTCGAGAAGATTTTTAATGAGGTCGACCATTTTTGTTGACGGTTACAGAGAGAAATAAACGGGAGAATTTTCTCGCGTCCAGTGGGAATATTCTGGAACACATATGACCCAGGACGTTCACGGATTTGAGGTGTGACCTCACGATTAAGTTCTCTCCATCAATTTTCAGTCAAACCGGAAGTCTGAAGCACACTAAGCATGAGAAAGTACGTCACATTTCTAAATCGTTCTAACCAGATGTGTTCGTACAAAAATAATATTATTCTCACGAAAAATTAGAGTTTCGCGCAATAATCATCCTACAAATAAAAGGGTAAAATTATCAGATATAAACTTATAATTTCAGCTTATAAATTGCGCAATCCAGGAGGTTGTCTTTTAACAGTTTAACTTCAGCAAGGTTTAAAACAATGCTGAACATCTGATTTTCATCTGGTTCCATCAGCATTAGTGTGCTGGACCTCTGAGCACCCAGGTGAATTCTGATTATCAATAGTTGCTTTTTATTTATTGATTAGGTCATCTAAAACTTCTTTTAGTTCAGACAGTCTGCCGGAATTCAATGATCAGACTCAAATGAAAAGTTCTCGTTTGTATCTTTGCTTAGACACCCTCGTTGCTTTTTCCAGACCAAAAACTCAACAGCATTTTGATTAGGAAGAAACTTGTAGGCTTGTTGGCTGTACAAATTCTCTCAAATGCTTCATCAATTTTTGCAAGTCCCCGCATAACATCAACGATTTAGGATACTTTTATCAACCGGGACATTACAACGGCATTCGCACTGCACTTATTCAATTTGTTTTTCTGTGATTTGTTTGCTCAAACACTTTCCATACCCTAATTCTGTTTACCAGGGCTCATATTCATGGCATTACGTCTTGTCAAACACTATGGATTCAAATGTTCGGTGGTTCTTCGATGACGTTTTCTAAGGCAATATGTCGCGCAAATGAAGCAAAAAATTTCCTGATTCGCTACGGCCAACCTCGCTATCGTTCTTGATAATTTGCTAATTCAATACCGTCGTTATTCTGAAACCCCCCTCCCCACGCCCGTGGTTGCCCAAACTCAACAAATGGTTGCTAGCTAAAAACTTTAACCATCGGTTGAATCTGTCAAACGAAAGCCCTGTTTTGCCTCACGAATCTCTCACAGCGTTGAACGTATTGGGCGGTGTCTGCGATTTTTCCCGACTATACACAAATGCGATGCGGTTGTTGTTTATTTGGATGAATTAAACTGTGCGAAACCATGGCGATTTTTAGTCACACGGCTTTTGTTCCAAGTTTTCCTCAACAGGCTATGCAAATGCAACCTAAACGTAAGTGTCACTGGCTTCCCGGGTTTATATGATAGCAGTTTAATAGGATCATTTTTCTCATTGGAAGTTGAAGCCGAAGTTTCTATCAGTTGGTTCCCAAATCATAAATAAAACTGTACCGGCCAAAACAGCGACAAACACACCAATGCGTTTTTTTGGCCTAAAGCAGAAATCAAAATTTACCATCAATTGCTGACAGCTTGCCTGACCGGAACGTAGTAATTTTGGTATACAACTGTCGTACGTAATTTGGTTAATGAGATCAGAAAAATGGGAAGGTTTTTATGCTTTAGTTTTTGATAATTGATTGACATTTTTCTGCTGCACGCAACGTGTTTGCCATTTGTTAACGTGTAGTTACCTGTTTGTTCATTTTGTGCGAGGTAAATGATAGATTTAGAATTCTATTGCCATGCGTGATGCGGAATAAGCGCAGGTGGTTTGTTCGTCGATGCAATATAAATGTATCTGTCAGTTTCACGATACTCTTCTGATGGGCGTATACAAAAGCTTCTCGAAGAAAAACAAAAACCAGTGTTTTTCACTGTTCAACTTTAGTCAAGTTAATTTGCATAATATTTTTAGGCAAGCTGCTAAATTGGCAAATAATCTGCTTTTTCCATGATTTATCTGGTGTCCCATCTTGCCCCGCTATCCTGCAAGGATGCATTAGCGTGCGTGCACAGCAACGAAACCGATATGTATTCGTTTTTGCACAAGCATCTAGCACACTCACCAAAAACGCTAGCCCTTTCCCCATCATTAGCCTGACCGCAAGTGGACTCCAATCATCCTCTCGTCTCACACCGAGGTCAGATGCCAATCCAAAGCCATCTAACCTTAACAAACGTTTGAGTAGACCAAGTGAACTTAGACTGGGCTCCAAATACCGATTTTCAGTATGTAGCAGCTGGCCATTGAAATGTCGATAACGTTTATCTCAGAGCGCATACCCCTATGTTGGCGTAGTCGATTTCTCCCTTTTGATGTGTGATAATCAACCTTGTAGTTAGCTTTTTGGCATGTGAAATCACCAAGCAAAAGTTGAGTTCAGTGTGCCCAGATGCTGATTACTATGCCCTAAATGATCCTACCAGCAATTGGAGATTTTGTGACTAGTTCGAAATAGGACGGCGTACATCGCTGATAATTGTTATCACTACTACAAAACTTTGACATGCAGAGTAGTCGATTTTCATTGTCGAGTTCTTTGGACAGTGGTTCCCTCCCGCTCTGATATGTACAATCCACGGGCCTAATCAGTAAATAGGAAATACGTTTACTGAAGCGCTCATATTCGCTGATTCACGATTAAGGCAAAGCAAAACAGAGCACGACTAAAACCAGGGATTATGTTGCGCACATATATTGAAGTCCTAGCTTATATGCGGACGAGATCTGATAGGATTACCGCAGTCTGCCTGACAATTATCCGTCTCAATTAAGAAGTGCCATGTGACGGTAATAAGGCCACGGCAACATTAGTATAGGCATATGTTACGTCTGACATAGGCAGTACTAAAGAAATGAGTCATGACCACTTCCGTTTTATTCGAATATCAATAGTTTATTGGTCTGGAAATCAGATCTCAGTGAGCAAAAGTCTCGATTATGTTTACCGTACGTCATCTTTTCTGTTCTCCAGTACGTTGGACTATGCTCACGGACACGATCAAGCAACCACCTTGTTTGTGCGGCCGATATACATTGTCTCAACATCAAAGCACTGACTAAGTCACCTGGATAGGTGATGAAACATTTGCAATCAAATTGCCCAGCTCAGCAAACAAACCAATGCCATCCTGTTGAGTCTGAGCTGCGAGAAAGAACATCATTCTCTAACCTGTTATCATACATTGTTTCGGGAAAAACTACACCCCGTGTTTGTTCTCCATTACCGTAGTGACATGAACAGAAAGCACTAAAAATATGCTTGTTCGACAACGTTTGGTTTCCCTGGGATTTTCCAAACAAGATTGCAGTAATTCAACCCACCATCATTCAATCATACTAGTGTTCTATGACGACTAAAGATAACGGTAGCTTACGGACTCAGGTTTCAAAGTGCGCAGATGACATCGTTCTGTGACGGTCTATCTGCCGCGATGCTGACTATAACAAATCTGAAGAAAATCTGGCAATTATTGAAACTAATTATGCTTTTCAGTCCAACATTTCCCAAGGACACCTAACCTCTTTTTGCTAGCTCTTTTTTCCAGAATTAAATCTCAGCTGATTAAGAATCAATCTAAGCAGCAACCTGCAACATTGCTTAAAAATTCAGCTGTTCTTTGGTGGACTGCGGCCCCAACCATCCCAAATTCGATAGTTACGGCACTTGCAGATACCGCAACGCCCAGATGACCTCAAGCACATTCACCAGTATATTTGTATTTCCCTGAACTTGTGGAGCAAAACTTAGACGTCCCGGGTCATGATCACCTAATGTTCAGTAAGCTTGTTTTTTTCTTTTGAAGAAAAAGACCATTTTACTTTCTAATAATTCCGTAGAATATGGGAACAAGCATCCCCTTTCAGATCACCTACTTGCTGCGTTTCATCCATCCTATCATTACCATCGAAGGAAATTTAAGATTTACGGTGTACCCACCCATGCCTTCTTTCCCTCTGCTCGTCAGATCACATAAAACTCTGTTGCTCCACGTTTAACCGCGATGCTAACTTTGGAAGAAATAATAAGACTGGCTACGATTTACTCCGATCTCGGCACACAGCACTATTGTCGGTATACTCGCTTCTGTATTCTCAGGTTATTTTCTAGTTTTTGACATTTTAGCTCGGTCTATTGTTTTTTTCTAGAGTCGAGCAACCGTTTTGCTTAAAATTTGGCCGTCTAATTAAATTTAAAAAAGGAAACGGGCAAAACAATTTTTATAACAAATAAATCTCATGCTTCATTCAAGTTAGGTCCAAAGAAATGGCTGCGCGAAATGAAATAAAACAATCTGTTTGTCGACGATAGTGTAAATCAGTGCCCATATTGAAAGCCAACGTGGGGCCCATAATGCGGTTTGGAGAATTCATTTTCTGACTGATGCTTGTGGTCAGATAACATCTACGAGAATAGCCTTTGGTAAGTCTCAGAGCGCCGTGCGTTTGACCGGACTTCCTAAAGTTTTGGTTCCGGAGCTACGCTTCGACCAATTGAGCACTGAAAATCCCGGCACCATAGTTCGACACACCACTCAGTCGAACGACTGTCAGATAATGATAAAATTGTACCCAGCGTCCGATGAACGATGGAAGATGTAATGCTCTGACACCAGGTTATCATCTGTGTTTATGTGCTAACATGCGAGTATGTATTCTTCGGTTATAGGCTGCCTGCCTTCGTGAACAAAACCTAACATCATCTACCAAAATGTGAGTTCGTGAGCAAAACAATGCACTCTGAATGTCAACTTGTTTGGCAATATACCGAATATTTGATACCCAATGATAAGCGTTATTTTAGTCGGTGGATCGCAGTAAAAATTGGAGATTATCTTGTTGTGAAACCTAGGATTCACCTTTTCATATGTTGTTCACCTAACAAGGTTTCTCGCAGGCAGATGAATGTGTCACGGTAGGAGTGGACAATCAAGGAGTGTTACCACATGTACTCAAAATCATCATCGACTCCCCAGCTGTTTTAGGTGTGAACTCTGCTTTTCTCCAATATCTTGCGCAGAATTTCCTTAACAAGAAGCACGATAATGTTGTCTCGTGCAGAAGCTCTTTAATTCAGCGCGAGTACATAAGTTGGCGGTGGCCAGACGGATAAGGTCGTGGCGCTCGCAGTTTCGAATCTTCCCACCGCCGGTCAACTTCCCCATTTGGCAGCTCTCTGCTGACCGCGGCCCCTTCCTGAAAATTGATGTGCATTGTTGTTTCATTAATAAAGGAAGTAAAAGATAACAAAAAATAAAAACTGAAAATTCTATGCATAAAGAAACTACCCATAAGTATATTATTATTCACTTCTTTATTATTCTATGTTCACACAGGAGGAAAGAAAAAGTGCAGACCTTCTAACAACTTAGCCTTATCAAAATCTGAGCACGACTCAGCCATCGTTCTGCATTCCATGGCAGAGGGACACAACATAGATTATGACAACACTAAAGTACTCCAACGTGGATTTAGAACCTATAGTGAAGGTAAGTTTGTCGAGGCTCTGGTGATTAGCACCCACTCAACATGCCTCAGCTGGAATGACGGGACGGAGATTTCGGAGATGTGGATAGCCCTAACATCTTTGAGAAACAAACATTCCAAAGGTCATCACGTTAGCTGACCCCACCACCACGGCGGCGCATGACGTGAAGGAAAATTAATCTCTCACCCGGCCCACAGTTCAGAGTGCACATATTAAACAGACGGGCAATTGAACATCCGTTGGCATGTGAACGTCCCTTTAGCCATTTGCTTGTAAAACCTGCCTTGAGAAAGACCACCCAGGGTAATCGAAAAGTTGGCGACTTACGTCTACTAACAACGCTGTGTTGTTAACATTATATCATTCATAATAAAAAGCATTACATTGCGCGTCGATTTTTCTATTCACCCCTTACGTTAGTCGATCCTCGATACCAATCGGATTGCCCTGGCGAAGAAGCTTGCGAACTGGATCAATCACCGACATTCAGTCAAAGCTGTCTTCAGTAAAAACTGTATCCCCAAAACTCTGCCGTTAACCTCCCGACCATTCATTCGATCTGAGAAACCGCCTTCGTTGCTTGGCGCACGTTACTACGACAACGTATTCACAACTGTACGGTCAACATACGTTCTATATGCTTCAGTATATACGAACGTCATGACTTTTGAATTTTTCTCGCAGCAGAAATCCATGAACAGTTTCTAACTGTCTTCAATCAAACTACATACACACATTTAAAACATGCCAAACACGACACGTCCAATTAAACCTACAAAAGACACCGACGGGGAGGAAATCAATAATCAACAACAGAGCAATAATAAATACCAAAAATATCGTGGTGCTTTTACCCAACAGAACTTTGGCACCCACTGAGTTACTATTACCACAAAAAGGTCTGAACTTCAATCTCCAGAGAAAACCGCTCTCGCGCAAGAAATTACTTCCGAGCACAGGAACAGAGCTTACCATATTCCTTACTAAGAAAACTCCAAACAACAGACATGGAGCTATTCGTACCTCAAGACCCAATAGCCAATTGCCCCAAATATCACAGTGGAAGAGACGAAGCATTGATACCGTAAACAAACCGGACTATCCAATCACAAAACGACAAATAGACACATTACAGTATCTCAATAGAAAGACTGGGTTGCGATTCAAAGGTCGCCGAGCACCTACGGCATGGACCGCATGAAAAAATAGAAAAGAAGAAAGTAAACGCTTCACTCAGCAAATCAAAGGCCCATGCAAACAAGTACCAATCTGGTTTGAGGCAAAATCTCGGGGAATCTCCGTTTCTCATTGATGCCGAAATCAAGCAAACCTGGGAGATTCTACGACTTACCAAAGATCCACAAATCCGATATACCCATTCGTCCAACTGTAGACTGCATTTCTCGTGGAAAGTACAAAATGGCAAAGTATTTCACCGAATTATTCAAGGTCTATCAGAAGATAGTAGTAAATCATATCAATGACGGAAGCAAATTTGTCCATTGGCTGAAGGACATTCAACTAGAAAACGATAAAGTTACTGTGAGTTTTAATGTGGTCTCTTTGCACACGAGTGTACCCATTAAAGACAGTCTGCAACATTTACATCCTTGTTAATATCGGACACTTGTTTAAAGAACGAACTGACAGCGCGAGCGAAGAATACAAGCATACGGAAATTTTCTCAAGTCAACCAAAGTGTCACGTTCAAAACAAGATTGTATAACCAAAAGGATTATATGGCCACGGATCACCTATATCCACCATTGTTGCAAACCTTTCCCTACAATCCGTTGAATACAAAGCTTTGACGAGTTTTATTCACTCGCCAAGTTTGTACCTACGGTATGTCGACGATACATTTGCAATCATTATTCAAGCTCTCAGTAAGTAATGTGGATACATTAAGTTCACAGTAGAGTCAGAAGACACCAGCACAGTCATCAGCTTTTTAGATTGTTGTCTGCCGAAAATTCGAAACTGACACTCATAGAAGTTCCGCACATTCGGATAAGTTCAGCTCATCCACAATGTGTGAAACGGACACTTAGTTACGCTCTAGCCAGCGGAGTTAAAAAAGCGATGCAGTAATGACACTGAAAGTAAAGAAAAACTAAGGCGTTTAAACGACATCCTGCAAGACAATCCCTATCCGTCAGGCCTCATAAAAAATAATGGGAAATTCGCATATTAACAACCAAGACGAAGAAAGGAAAGAAGAAAACGGCCTCAGTCGGAATTTCGTACAGATCAACCACTTCTGAAGCAATAAGAAAGGTTCTCAGTGACTTTGACATTCACGCTTTCTTCCAGATGAATAATACGTTAAAACGCTACTTACAAAAGGCTAAAGATCAAATCGGTGTGCAAGATCAAAACAACTTTATCTAGAAAATCATTTGCATGCAATGCCCAGCAGAATATATTGGACAAACCAGCAGACTACTGGTGACATAGATGACAGAACATAGAAGGAAAGAAAGGTGCAGACCTTCGTACAAGGCAGCATAATCAAAACTTGAACGCGATTTAACCATCGCTCTGCATGCCGTAGAAGTGTGAGACAATAATATTCCTTTCTTTTCATCTTGCTCATGCATTTGGACAATACACGATAATCTAGGTGTTGGTAATGCAAATTAACTATTTCGCCTAAAATCATTACTCTTTTACACTCGAACTACTATGCGAACCAAAAACTATTGGAATTCAGTGTCAGAAATTGTATTCTTAATTTTCTTTGTCCAACTGATGCAGATGGGATATGTTATCTCTCTTAGAGTTTCTGTTTAACCAAAGTGCACGAACAGCGAAGCATGCATTCTTGACCTCCAAGCTCCAAAGAAAATCGTTAAGTTGGCAAACTTTTGAAAAGATCCCAATGTGACGTTTTAAAACCTGGTGGGATCCAAACCCAGACAAGGAAACAATCCTTGCTTTATTTCCATGTATGGTTTACTAGCTCTAGTACAGACCGCACCAAAAACACTCTTCATGTCTGGGTCAATTTAAGATTATTCTAATCTATTGAAACAAAGTTCCAAAATTACAGTACGTTTAACCGTGCACGATGAATAAGCGGAATTGCATCACTATTTGTCAGAGTAACTCTTTGTCCATTCGTGATGGATTCGATCAAAAGTCGCATCGACTGCACCGAATGGTACAATACTGAAGTCATTACTTGTCTGGTCCATTAGCTTCAATTAGTTATTCATTTGCGAAATGCTTCAAACCAAAAGTTACATTCAAATTACTGTTATACGGGTTTCTTAGTTGGTATGTGTTTATTATATCCCTCATTTCATAGACATGAAAAAATAATATCCCCCGCGAACATATACAGCCACTCGACACTGGCTGAATGCAGTAACAGTCACCAAAGGATCACAGTTCCATTCACCGACATGCTATTTTGATGCCTGGTTTCATGCAAATTTGACTGCATAACACTTGCTTTGGTACCCGCTGCTTCGGTCCATTTGTTCATCTCTCGGTTCACTGGATTAGAATAAGGAATGTCTCATTTTCGTCGAAAACATTTTTCTGCGTAATCTACTAAAAACCCAATGGGGGAAAAGCCAGCAGCCATGGGAAACCGTTATCACAAATGCGTCGAATAGGAAGATTTGTACGAAATATTTAAAAAATATTGCGGCTATTTATTGACCCCAATTACTGAACAATCCGAACACGCCCTTCCGCCCTCTGTGGCAATTCTTCCCTTTTTGCAAACATGAATTGAATCACTCGACACCAGACACGTCCGGATAAATGATTGCGTGTTCACGACCCGTTCTGTCTCCGTTTCTAATTAGCGTCGAATTTCAGCCTCCCTGTCTGACAATAAGCAGACGTTTCGAAAGCTGCTGTTGAACCAAGCTTGAGCATAATGGGATTGCTTAATATGCAATAGTAAACATCTATTGGATTTTTCCTGATTTTCGTCTTTTTAAAATGAAGAAACCCGTAAGATTTTTCAAGGAACGCTGAATCTAACCAGTCAACTCCAGGTGGTGAATAAAGAATGACAAACGAGTAACCTCGGCAAAAGCCTAATCGGTAAACGCAAACAGTGCACTGAGATTCCTAGCAGGCAACATGAAACATCAAGGTAAAACTGATAACTGAAAACGTGAATCTTGATGAGTAAACCAACCTATCAAGAATGTCTCCCCAGTGAACTCGATGGGCCAAAATGAAGCGAAAATGAGCAGCCAGACAAAACATCGATCTGATTCACGTGCAGATCAAAAATTAGACTGACTGGTTGTGATTTTTTAGTATTAAGTGTTTGGGCTGCTCCGGTTCCTCGCCACAGTAAAATAGGCTAGAAATTGGTTAGAAAAGTAAAGTCTCTGCGTGGGAATCTACCGCGCCGCATGCTGAAACTCTTGGAGATTACACGAAACATTTAAAGCAAGCAATCCAACAACCAAATGACCATTTAAAATGAAGTTTGTCTATATGAGTCGAATCGTTTCTATAACAATGTACTTCGTGTTCATAAAAGCTACTAACGAGAATATTTTCCTCGGGTAATTTATTTAACATGTTGAGGCACGTATTCTGATTTTTGACAGTCCGGTTGTTATCACGTGAACAACTCAAAATGCATAAGATTAAATGATTCAGGTAAAATAAACCTATACATGGCATTTTACATAGTGGATAATATGAAACCTACTCAAAATTAAAATGTCCCATTGTTTGTTGTGATGAATTATCTACCTTATCGTAAAAATGGAGAGGTGGTCTCAAATCCCTTACGCACCATCCGTGTTGCATAGCCGTTTGTTGGGTTAGTACATTTGCTGATCGTTTTGATGCTGGACAGTTCACTGTTTCTGCGATTCAAGTGTCTCTCACTCAGGCAGGAGTTAAATATGGCGAGATAATACAAGTTTCCAACATGTTCCATTACTTCCATTTTGACGAACTGCTGCCATCCAGTGGAACTGATTGATTCATTTCCAGGTCATACTTTCAAAGAGGTCTGTGTTTTTACAGAGCACCGGCCGGGACAGGATGGAAACCACCTTACTTTTTTCCCGGGACCATCAAAGCTGAATCAGGCTTACGATTGTTATAGTGAGATGCAGTTTGCGCTGAATTCTGGCACATCTATGTATCTAACTTGACAGGATCTCTAAATTTGATAACTTGAGTCTGTCCCGTTTTCGACATTATGAATGTTTTACCTGTTACATGCGTACATTGCACCAACAGTGTAAGACCATTATCTTCACGAGATCGACGCTAAAAGAAAAACCGTAACGAGTTTTCAGCAGAAGAAGCAATTTGATGTCTAGTGGGTTTTTGCCAGAAAAAGGTATTTAAATTCCAAAAGGAAAATCGTTAGCTGCACAACTGATAAGGTGCTCGACGTTTTAGCTTTTGAAAATACGTTCTCGAGTCAAACTTGCCTGTGTCAGCTCACTTATCCTCGGTAACATTCAGTTGCAAATGCTTTATGGAAATAACATACTTCACTATATTTAGTCAGAAAAAACAAATTAAAAAACAACAATTGCCCAAACGTTTTCAAATTATTTTTTTATTTGTTCAAGGAAACCCCCATGGCTGATCACGCCCCTTGCGTAAACCCGATCAAACGTTACGGTTTTCGGGCTTTTGCCGTTTGAGGACTGAGATTTATACGCTCTCTACAGTTTGATAAACGCGATGTCCAACTGAGTGGAAAAACGAATATCTTTTTCATTCATGCATGGTTTGACATTTACCGAACAGTTTGCACCAGGCCTTTGAATTCCCTTTGCAAGTGGTATGTGGTGCGCACATTGTCATCGATTCTTGTGCTTAGTTAATTCTGGTTCACGGGTGCATCGGACAGCGTTTTAGTCCTTTGTCCTACCTTGTTGTTTCACCTCATTCGGGAGGTCATCAGAAAACGCGAATGAGTACATCCAATGTAGACGATCAGTTGAATGAGCAAGGACAGTCTTAAGAAGACTCGTACCTGTGCGGCACTCTGTTCCCATTCTGTTATCAATCCATTTCATCTCACGCGCATTACCCTTTTGCCGATTCTGCCCTGTGAACTTTCATGCACGAGTAACGTCGTTTAGCAGTTGGAGATTAAAAAGAATTAAGAAAAATATGGCTATCGTTTCAGATGGTAACCACATGAAATGATAAAATTTCAGCCCTACAAATATTCTACTTGCCAGTAAAAGAGACCGTGGATTAATCATTCGACAGCTTCAGCTTAGCTGTATCCGTTGCTGATCACACAGTGGCTGGAACAATAAATACACAAAAATAATCAAGAACATTTTAGTAAAGCCGCAAAACTAATGCTCCCGGACACTACTGATTGATCGATATTTGAAATGTGTTCTTAAGCTGGCCATTTTAAGAGGAGTAAAAGTAAATTGTTTCCTGTAATAGCTTCTTAGAATCCATCTATATTGTTGTAAAATTCACTGGAAATTTTATCATAACAATCGCTTATGTCATACGTAATTCCACGAATTCAATACCATCACCTGCCAAATCACGAGGAGTGTTCATTGGCCACACATTTGGGGCTGTAAACAACCGAGTTAGCTTGTGTACCTTTTCATATCCAAAATCTGTACCCGATTACCTGGTTCGATAAATCATAAGAACTGACTTCGAGCTTTTGTGCACAACGATCTCGTTGTAGTTGCATCAACGAAATTGATACATACCCACATTAATGATGAGCTCTGGGATAAGATAATTTGACTGGTGATAGTCAATCCGTTAACAGGGCATTATTTTAACTTGAAAGTCTCCGTTGTGGTTCCTCCATTTTTTGGTCAAATTCTCAACTTGGCAGTTCTTTTGAGCAAAACCCTATTGTCTGAAAATGATGTGCCATCTTCTTTCCTGTTTAACGAAGGTAGAAGTTAGAAAGAGCCAAGTCAACCTAGGAGATGTTTTGCACTGTCATTGAAAATTGTCTTTTTTTGTTTTCAGCAATAGGTTAAATTTTTCAGCTGCACTGAGAATGAGATATCTTCGGAGAGAGGATGGCCAGATCGTAGCTTGTTTCTTCTTCTTGATTAATGAACAACATTTTACAATGCATGCTCATGTGAAATTGCAACGGCCAAATTTTCACTTATGACGTTTCATTGTTGTGGTACTTTGCTTTTCTTCTTCTAGTTATTATCGATATCAGTTTAGACAGTTTTATAAGAATCCAAAGGCAAATAAGATACAGTCAATTCCTTGCGAAAATAAAATTATTTTTAATTACACGAATATTTTGCGGGGTTGCTAATATTCTTACTGATACTTTCGGGTGCAACGTAGTGTCTGTCACTTCAGCCTGAAGATGACTACGAGTGAACTGTGTTCACTCAGCTTGGTGTTCCCAAAATAACTGTGAATACTCGAGTTCTTTCATCTGTATAGATAAAATGAGTTTGTCTTAAGGGATTTCAGCGTAGCATGTTTGTAAATTGAAACCAGGAAGACCGTCTTCTTATTTGATTCGAGCGTACGTGGTTGGTTCAAGATATCAAATGGATCATGGTGCGCTACAGAGTCTAGAATGCTTACCAAAAGACTTTCACCTCTGAGTTTCAGGAACGATAAAATCGGCGAGAGTTCCGCTCCAGGCTACAGAACTTTGCATTCGTTAGTGATTTATCTATTTTCTTTAAATACCCAAGTCTCGAACTAAATGCAATGTATAGATATTGGTTGAGGCTCGAATTAAGCTCACTGCGTTACCAGAAATGGTCAAATAAAGACAAAGGTAGATAACCATTTTTTAATCTATTCTGGCTTTTACCCTTTCTGATTCCGCGAAACTGAAGTCGATTTACAATAGCCTTCAGCTTATATGGGCACAGCCAGTCCTCGTTTTTGCACTACCTCTCCAATTTTGAGTGTATGCTAAGCAATTTAACACTTCATTGTGTAATGTTCCGAAAGTCCCAAATACTCTGTTTGTTCAAGTACACTAGCCAAACAGTGAAACTTTCGAAACCATTCGTGTTCCCACTACCACAAGAGTTATCCTCGGTCGAATTCACGACACCTCTGTTTGATTCGACAAAAATTTATCCTTTTGCCTTCAAATGAAGTAACTCAAAGTGAATGTGGCCAAATATGCTTTCCCACCTGGTATTTATTCATGATAGGGAGATGACAACGACTGGTGTACACGGTTACAATTCACAGTGCTTCAGCCCAACCCTGTATGAGGACAAGCGGTTTCAAAATGTACATATGCGCAAGCTCTTTCACTAG